>VZRR01000615.1:803433-1161624 GCA_013398015.1 Oreocharis arfaki | reverse complement strand
GGGGGGGGCAGGGGTATTTCTGCATGGTTTTTTCTTTATTTTTAAAATATCTCAATTCTCTTTTTTTAACTGCACTTTCCTCATATCTAGCGCACACATATGAATTAATGCTGCCTAAAGACTGGCATGTGATCTCCTGCTGGGGAGGCAGTGGAGTTCCTGGTAGCTCCCAACTTATTCCTGAATTTGTTTGATTTCTGGAGGTTGTTTTGTCCCACTGCTCCATTAATAGGTCATTGCACTCTTATTGTGAGATTGACTGATTTTCAGTCTAGAGATTCTCGCAGCACTGAATCAGTTTGATGTCTGTTTTTTTCCTGGCATGCTGTCCCAATGGAGTGGGATATTTCTTTCACACCTCCTGTGTCACGTTTGAAGGAGGACAGCTCCCAGGCCCTTGAGTTGAGAGGGACATTGAGAGCATATGGTTTAGGTATCAGCTAGGAATGATAGTTTGCCTTTTGAATCCGTAGGAATACATCAAGAGAAAGAGGAGATGAAACTGAATTAAAAAATAAGGTCTTGGGATGAAGTGGCATAGGACACTTCAGGAGCAAAATGCCATTCAATTAGTTTTGTACTGATGTAGTAAAGGATACGAACAAAAAGAGTGAAAAAAATTAGTAGTAGATGAGACTTGGAAGTCAATTGCAAGAACTGTATTTCCAGAAAGAGCTAGTTTTTCATACATGTGATTTGTTCATGGATAGTAAATCACATATTTTAAAAAGCCACCTGTATCAGATTTCATGGCAGGGGGACTGAGGCACACGAAGTGAATGTGTTTCAAAGCCCCAGATCTGTCCACTTTTGTTCAAAGCCTCTGCAAATATTACTGTGGTCACTATTACTGTTTTTCAAAAGGATCAGTGAGTATCTGCATTTATTTGATCAATGACATAGAAGTGAAAGAACGAGGGTATTTCATTTCTGGCAAAATATGATGCTGCTGCAGTCAAAGCAGGAGAAAGGTATTTTTTATGGCAGATGCAGTATGTATATGCATTATAACTGTATGTGTGCATCAAAATCTAAATATTCTTTATGTGTGTGTTTTGTACATGTTTCCTAGGAGCTTTGTAAATCCATTTCTGTGTATTCTCTGTTGGAAAACAGAACTGCAACACAAAAGTAATGTATTTTGAGCTTTTCACCTTTCTATACTTGTGCCTTTGTTTACATTACCTGTCTGAAACAACAAACTAGTACTTTGCTTTGTCCAATACAAATGTTCTGGTATTCAGGTGTCCTACCTGCTCATAAGAAGTTAGAAGATCCCTGTAATTAGACCCCACCTAAATTTCATTCCCATTTATTATTCCAGTTGATTGACAAGAGCAGTTCAATTGGATAGAACCCACACAATCATCTTGTCCTACTGCCTGACCATTCCTGTTTCGTTCTCAAAGTCAACAATGACATTTTCTGCAGCTACTGTGTTCAAAAGGAGCCACAAGAAAGTGAGTAAAAAAATTCCATTTAACAGCAGGTAGATACATGACTGCTTAGATTCTTTGGAATTGTCTTGCTGTACTTGGTTGCTGCTCCCAAAGTTATGAGAGGAAAATGTCCACGTGCACAAATGTGCAACCTGGGCCAGTTCTGAGGAGTTCCTAACCTAAGCAAGAAATGAAGGGGAGAAAGGTTTATTGCTCCATTAAATTAAGTGTAAAAGCAATATTTAAGTGCTGTCCTAATTTTGAGAACTCTTACGTAGAGGTAATGCAAGGTTTGCTCAGTATTTTGAAAGGAAACCGTTGTTGTGGTGTTTTATCCAGTGGCTTCTGGATCTATTTATATCTATGTTACAGATCTCTCTCAGAATGGTAGTATTGACTAAGACAGAGATTACTTATTCTTTGAATTTTTATTCTTTCAAAAGGAAGATAAAACCTCTAATCGATTTCCTGCCTAGAGTGCAGAAAAGCAAAGTCCTCCCAAAATCATCCTTAGTTAAGCATTAGTTCCAGTGGTAACTATTAGGATGAAATCTTTCAGATGAGAGGTTTGCAGGACTTTGTTTTTGTTGTTTTGATAAGCTCTGTATTGTTTTGGACAGTTAAAACCAAGTCCCAGTCAGAGTGTTTTATAAACCACCCACCTTCCCCTGTCAAGGAGGCTTTGGTGTAATTGCAGTGAGCACTGGGATAAAATTTCCATCTTACAGCAAGCACTTGGCACATCAGGAAAGGCTGGTTCCAGGTGACAGCAGCACAGTACAGGGGAGTATCAAGGGGTTCTTCTGTGCTTTCCCAGCTAAGCTATCTTGCATCTAGAGCTCAGCTGCTGCTCCCTCTTCCTGTGTGCTCTCTTCTCCTGGCTTACCTCCATCCCTGCTCTCCCCTTCCTGTGTGAAGCAGGGATGTATTTCTGGTGCCGGATGAAGCCCTGCCATGAACGAGTGAGGCTGAGCCTGTGGTGATCTGCAGGGGAGGGATTGTGTGGAGCAGGATCCAGGAGAGTGGTTTGTGCACTCTCACAGGAGCTGCAGTGTTCAGCAGGGCTGAGGGAACACACCTGTCTGCAGCTACATGGAAACTGGGAATTTTACTGCACACTGGGATGTAGTGAGGCTGGGATTATTTGTAGGGTTCATCCCTCGTCTCAAACAGCAATATTTGCTAATTTAAGAGGCACACAGCTCCATTTAAGGTCATCTAGAACAACTGGAGCTTTTTAATACAAAAAGAATTAATAAAATCTTGATAAATATGTAACTTTTCAGAGCAGGTTGGGGGTAAGAAGTGTTTTCTAGTAAGGAGAAATGGGCATTAGGTTTAAAATGAATTTTTTGTCGGTCTAAAGTCTTATTTGTGAGTGCAAGTGTTCCTGCTCCTTTTTTGACTGTATCACTTGGGAGCATGGGAGCTGCCATAGTGCATCAAACCAGTCATTTGTCTGCTGCAGCACAACCTTGCCAGCAATGGCCAGTGTCAAACACTGGAAAAGGCCAGGAAAACTGTGAGGAGGCCAGAGTGGGGAACAGTGATCCTGAGGAAAGTGAGCAAAGTGGCTTCTCCTCCCTCCTGCTTTTGTTTCAGTTTTGTCTGGATGAGATGGATTGAAGGAAAGCTCCAAAGCCATCATCTGTTTGTGATGGCATTTTAAGTGTTCCCCTTTGAAAAGTCACCAAAACCTAAAGAAACTACTTAATAAGAAGGCAAGGGGGGAAGGGCATCTAGCTGCATGAAAAAGTACATCTAATCCAGTGTAGGAAAAACTGTTTTTCCTGTTCAGCACAAGAAAATGTCTGTACTGCTGCATCTACCTCCTGGCCTCTAGCCCACCCCTTCCAGCTCACCTCCTCCACAGCGGGTAAATGTGTGTGTGTTTCCGTGTTCTTTAAGGGTAAAGTTAGATTCTGCTTCCCTCACATTTCCAGGGAGGTATCTCCAGGAATACTTGATGATTTGCCCAAATCTAGGGCAAATTTAGGGGCTGTGTGCAGCCATAAATACTAAACATATCTTGTGATGCAGAGCCAGCAGAGTAATTCAGAGGTTTTGCATTAACAGTGCTGCATTGCATATTGAAAGTCGATGACAAAACACTTAGAGTTGAAGAAAAAATATATTTCTCTTACATATTTTTTTTCTTCCCTCCACTCTAAGCCTTCATTATTATATTTACAAGTTTTTAGAATACTAAACAAACTATTGATGGAAGGTAATTAAGATCTCTGCATTGAGCCTAATTGCCAAAACAGAAAGAAATAGCACATTTTTCAAGGAAAAATCTCACAAGACCGATTTGTGGATGTGGGAGACAGGAAAAAGAGTGTCTAATAAATCCCTCTGGGAAGGAATAGAATGTGGGTTTGGTGACTACCATGGATCTTGTTTTAAACTGAAGAGTAGTAGTAACTAATAGTGAATTTATTGGTTCTGGTGCTAACACATCTCCATCATTGGATTAGGAGGCAGAAATAGTTCTAACTGTTATGTGAGAACTAACCAAGCCTCCTTCTTTTCAAATGAGGGTCCTTAGAAATTGGCTTTAGAATTCCTGTGCAGTATGCTGCCCATTACATCTTGAACAAGCTTTTTGTGTTGGGTATGGAAATGGAGCCTCAACAGAAACAATGGTCTTTTGTCAGCTGGAAAATTTTAAAAGAAAGCCAATTATTAATGTGGAGGCTCTGGTTGTAGGTGGCATCCTCATTCCATATGTTTGATGCTGACGTATTTCACTCTTCTTTGCTGTAACCAATCTCTGGCTTCCACATGTAGATAAATACCAAAGGATTTTCTCTTGTAGACCACAGAGAGTTGTCTTTACTAATATGACTTTAAATCACAGTGCATTTTTAAGTAGGTAATGAATAGTGAAAAGATTGAGTGATTGATTGATTGAAAAGATCGCAAGGTAAACACAAGCAGAGAGGAGGGATAGGACTGAAAGAAGAGCTCACATGTGCAAATAGCTGGCAAAGAAAAAAGCAGAGAATATAATAAGGCTAAACCCACCATAATACAGAGAAATACAGCACTGGTAATGACTTGCATTCCTGCAGCATCTTTCATCCAGAATTGTCTTCAGACACTGCAGAGATCTCATCATTCATCCCTCCAAAGAAGTCACCTTTCGGGTGAAGGTGAGAAAAACAGATTAGAAAGATATGGAGAAGAAATATTGTAAAAATCTAGGGAAAGGGAGGCAGAATAGGCAAACCTATTTTTCAAGAATGTTTTGCAAAGCATCCCACTCATAAACAAGTCATGGTCCTGAACTGAAGGCATAGATATTCCATAATAATTTATATTGTGTCTGGCACCTCATCTTGGGAAAAATAGTTGGATGTCTCACCTACTATGAAACTTGAAGACATAACCCCCTCTGTGCTGTATTTTGGGGCTGGTACATGCAGGCATCGTCTCCTGAGCACATCCTGGTTTCCCCAGGGAATGGCCATGAGGGATCTGTGATCTCCACCCAGTCCCTGATTTGGATGTAATACACTACAGAAGAAATTCACAAGTCTCTTCAGACAAAAATATCATTTCAGTTGAGGACTTAAATACTGTTTCCATCTTTTTCAAAACAGAAAATTATTAAGGCAGCAGCATTTTCTGCCTATTGTTTCCAAGAAATATGACAGATTTGTGAGTTGGAAGGGTTAAAGCTGTTTCTTAACTTTGCGGGTGCAGGGTCTTTCATCTCCAGTCCCAGCACAGGCTGGAATCATCTCAGGTGCAGTGAGATACTCAGTGGTGGAACTGCAGATAGAGGCAGTCCTGATTAGAAACAGAGCATGATCACGTCATTATATGTACATTCATGCCCACAATTCCTAAACGCAGGCAGGAGGGCTCTCTTTTTCTCTCCTCATTACACATTTCCCATTCCTAAAGACTAGATTTTCATTTTGCAGCCACGCAGCCAAAGCCACCTTAGACCATAAGAAAGTGAGACTGTTGCGGCTCCAGCAGCAGCACTTCAGCCTGCCAGGGAATGCAGTAATTCAATTAGGAGCACTGGCAGTTTAATACCCGTTCAGTGGGCAGCGTGGGAGCAGCTGTGCTCTGCCACATGGTGGCACAAGAAGGGACAAACCTTTGCTCCTGAGCAGCCCTGGTTTCTGTTTTCCTCAAGAGCAGCGTGCCGGGCGCACGTGAGCTGCTGAGGAGAATTCCATGCAAGGTGCTGCGTGGCCGTGTCTGCACCCCGAGTGATCACAGCTGTCACTCTGCATCTCCACACAGCTTCATATTCACCTTCCCCACTAGAAAGTGTAGTCCCCTTTCCTAGTGCCTCAGGTGGAATTTCTGAGAAGACACCTTCTGTTCCCCCTCTGAAAAAAGGCAGAAGGATGTTTAACAAAGTGCTGCCAGAGGACTTGAATCCTCCCCGTGGCTCCTTGCCCTGTCCCCTACTGCCGTTTTTCCATCAGGCGGATATTGAGGTGTGTAGTTCAATTTTAAGCAGCAGAAGCTGCATAGTTCTTATACATCCAGGTCAGCTGGTGCATGAAATAAAGATGCATGCACAGCCCAGGAGAGAGATGCACGTCCTTTGCACCTGAGAAAAGCAGATAACTGATACCTATGGAATGATTTAAAAATTCCCACGCTGTCTTCCAAATTTCATTTTACTCAGCTCATTCACATGAAAACGCTCCCTTCTTGTGCTTCTGTATTTACATAACTTCGTACTTGACTTCACAGTAGGTCTGCTGCAATTTTGAGGGTTTTTAGTTGAGCAGAAGGGATGGTTGTGGTTTTCATTTTGTCTTCTGGTTCTGAGATTTATTCCCATTATCTCTGTACTTCTATTTTGATAATTGATACTTTACCTCCTCTGAGCTGACATTCTGTCTCTTTGATTTGTTACCATTTTACTGATGTTCCTTTGTCACCTCTGTTCACGTGCTTAACCAAGAATTTCTGTGATAAATTAAGCTACAAGATAGAGTTATTTTCATTGTGAATAAGCCCAAAATGTCCAGTTCAAAACTGAAGTTTTAAGGCAGTTTTTACACAACTTTGTTGTTGTCTGGTGAAGAAGTAGCCCCAGATTTCCCTTTTAAAAGTTTTAATAGCTCTTGAAAACGTCTATACAACGTAGTGGTGTTCCACTAGCAAGGCTTCAAGGATTATTAAAAGCAATTCTAGTTAGATTTTTACAACCTATATTTCTGTTAGAATTCCCTTTCCAGGTTCTGAAGGGATCCCAGTACAACCTGTAAAGTGTGATAGACTCTTGTAAACCAGTGGGTTCTATGCAGCAACATCCATAAAACGAGCATGGCTGAGCATTGCCTTTGGCCAAGCTGCCTCCTGTGGCTTTTGTGGCCTGCCCGTGGAGCGAGCAGAGAGTCAAATGGCTTTTAGAAAATTCATGTCAGGCAATGAAAAGGTTGTTAGAAGATATAAGATATTAGAGATTTTAAGAGATCAGAAGTTTCCTGGTGCAAGCAGGCAGCTACAGCAGCTCCTGCTGCCTGGGTAGATGTTAGCACTTGTCTGCTTAATTTGTGCAAGCAGATAAAACATAGCACCGAGACACCCACGTTCCAGCACTCCCATCCCTTGTGCTGGGCTCTGCATGGTCCTTTCTCCTTCTCTCTGCTCCTGAGGACTTCAGACATCAGTGCTGACCAAAGTAACAAGTCTGATGTGTCTGCTGGAGCACATGGGTTTCTGGATGGAAGTTACAGGAAGGGAAATATGTAAGAAAAAATTGAAACGTACTCCTGGCTTGTGCTGTAAAGCAGCACAATTCAGATTTTTTCCATGATTTGCACCAAATGTCTCACCCAGTAACTTAGACTTGGTCTTTTTTTTGTCAGTAAGGCCATACTCACTTATCCCAGTTGACAGATCAGCCTGTGATTAAACCTTTACCCAAAAGTGCTTTCTGTACCACGGAGTTCTTAACTGCAGCTGTTACTTGAAATGTAAACTCACTCAGTGATGCAAGAGGGAAGTTTTCAGTCTTTATTCAACAATTTTCCATGGGATACTAGGAGATTTTTCATTTATCTAGCAGAGCAATTTGTTATCATCCTTGATTAGTTCTTCAATTGTTACAGTTTTAATAGTTCTTAGAACTCCATAGCTCTTTCTCTCTCCCCTCCCCCCCTTTTTTAAAGTACTGACATTTTAAAACGTGTCTGTCTCTTAGTACGGTAAAACTTTGTACTTGTTGTTTACTTGCAAACAATTCAGTTTATTCAAATGCTCAGCAGAGACATTTGTAACCAGGTCAAAAACATGAGTTGATAAAGTTCTCCAGATGTCAGTGAAATGACTGAAAGAAGAAANATCATCCTTGATTAGTTCTTCAATGATTATAGTTTTAATAGTTCTTAGAACGCCATAGCTCGCTCTCCCTCACCACACCCCCCCCCTTTTTTTTTAGTACTGACATTTTAAAATGTGTCTGTCTCTTAGTACGGTAAAACTTTGTAATTGTTGTTTACTTGCAAACAATTCAGTTTATTCAAATGCTCAGCAGAGACATTTGTAACCAGGTCAAAAACATGAGTTGATAAAGTTCTCCAGATGTCAGTGAAATGACTGAAAGAAGAAACCACATGTGCTTATAGCTGGCAAGGAAAAAGCAAATGCTGCTGCAGTGAGAAATTATAAACACCAAAATCATATTTCTGTGTGAAGCAAGCTTTCACTGTTCTTTGAAAATAAGATAACTGCATTTCTAAAAGGCCTCTCTTATCTGTAGGCAAATCCCATTGCTCTACAGAAAAAACTTCTGATGGTCTTATGGGATATGGCTTATAATAGATAGCAAATATTGTTGTGCCATCACTCTGCTCTAACCCAGAACTACCTACACTTGGAAAAAGAAAAGGTTAAATTATTTATTAGACAAAATGTTACTAGAGGGCAGTAAGCCTTTTGTTTAATTTTTGATCTGTTCTGTAATTTTATTGGTACATTTCAAGGAGAGGATTTAGAAGACAATAGTCCCGTGATAGTGAACTGGTGGATCACAGGTGACAATCAGCATCAGCTTTGTCAGTGGGCATGATTTATTGAAGGCAAACAATCAGCCTTTATCAGGGTGCATGCAAAGAGCAGGTGAATATTGTCACACTGCCAATAATGAAGTGTCAAACAGAGGGATTTTTTTTTTCTCCTGGACTACAGAATATCAGTGACACAATGTGCTCTTACAATGCTTAAAAAATGAGTGGGGAACAGGACTTTTGTGATGTTACAGTCCTCAGTCTACTGCTCAGTGAACATGAGTTGAGAAGAATCTGATAATTTGAATTTACAGAAAGCGTGTTCTAGACAAGACACAAATGTGCACAATGCCCAATAATCAACAAAGTTCCCTAGGTTAACAAATCCAATGACACGTAAAGAGTAATTTGTTTCACTCCCTGAAAATCAGGCTGGTTTGTTACAGTATTTCTAGAAAGATGCAAAGCCATTTCCACCAAGGACTTCCATCCCTAATCTCTCAGATATGAACCATTAATAGATGTACCCTGACCTATCTTAAACAGACCCATTATGGTGCCCTTTTCTTGCAAAGCTGTCATAATGAATTCCTTACAGGTCTGATATGGGAGCAGAGCTGGAAAGCTGAAATTGTTACCAATGCTCATCTGTAGATGGGCAGTTTTGGGCATCCATGTAGAGCAGGAAGAAAAGTAATCAGATTAGAAGCTGCACTGCATTTTACCAGAGCCATACATAGAAGAAAATGGCTCAGTTGACACAGTTTTAATCATATCAGGATCAAAGTAGTTATTGGATTTATTAATGACAATCATTAACCAGCAGTCAATGAAGTGTATATGCAGGATCACTATCAGCAATACAGCATAATAAACCATAATGCTAAATGTTTACAGAATGTTCACAAATACAGATTTCTCCTATAACTAATCCAAGCAATTTACAGAAGTGCCAATGCCAGCAGAAAAATTGCTGGTGTTTTCAGACCAAGGTTTAATGCTCCTCTCTTGCTTTGTCTCTTTTCCCACTGATAAATATTTCCTTGCCTTTTAAACGGTTCTTTTAATCTGGCTTCTAATTTACCTCAAAAGAGGCTTTTTTACAGTTTAATGAGGCTGATGATTGTCCTTTTCTCAGTGTTACAGGTTTGGGGTGAAATGACCTCTCAGGCAGTTTGAGCTTTTTTTTTTCCACAAATGCATTGTGCTCCCACTCCTGAGTTTCCATCTGTGTTTCTAAAAGGAGGCTGTGTGAGTTTGCCCCATGTGCTGTCAGAGTAGGTGATACCAGCCCTAGGATCACATTCAGTTCTTCCTTCTGGCTGCAGAAAGGAAAAGGTTCCTTGAGCAGAGCTAAGGACCAGACTGGAGCTTGGATTGTTTTTGTTTATCTAGCTCTGTGTTTATCAGAAGCCTTTTTCTTCCCCTAAAAACTTTTTGCTGCCTTGTCTCTGATTCATTCTATGGCACAGGTTAAGTATTAGATATCTTTGTTCTCTTTTTGATGTGAGTCTTAAAAAAAATAGATTCTTCTGTTTCCTGGATAGATGTTGAAGAGCCACCAAGCTCAAACTCCTCACCAGCCTGTAAATGTTCTTGGGGATATGGATGGGCATGATGACTCTTTGCTGATGACCAATAGAATTCCTGAAAACTTGGATCTGGAGATGTAAATTCTTTTCTTGTACATAATTTCTAATTAACTTTTTCCTGTAATACTCTCTTACTGGATATGATGTTGAATAGCAACACATCTAAAAGTTTTTCCTTCTAATTCTTTTAATTCGTCTTTTAACTCTTTCAATTCTTGCCTTGTTTACAAAAAGCAATTTAACATAAACAGGATCCCGGTGTTATCCAATTCTTAGAATTTCTGCAAATATGTGTGTTGCTTAATATGTACAAAAGTAATAGTCTTGCTTGTGATCTAATTAATTATTATTTACTGTTGCAATATTTATCCATTTCCTATCCATCATCTGTCTGAAGTTCCCTGTGTTTGTAACAAACTCTATTACTGTGTATTTTGTAACTCAGAGGATTTGAATATTTTCTGCATTAGACATCACACATTTTTTTATATCATTGGGAAGCAGGAATTTTCTACCATAAACACACAAGTCCAGAGTTTCAAATTTGTTGATTTCAGGTGTCATACTTAAGCATCCAATGTCTGATTCCCAGGAGTATTGAACACTTAGCCTCTAAGAATCAAACTTCCAGTGACTTGTATGTAATTTTTTAAAACTTTGCTTTCCCTTCCACTTCATGTATTTCAAATTGAGAACTTAAGAAATTAAACCCTGGAAATGTTTTTTTCAGTCTTTCTCATGCTTTGCTTTTTTTTTTTTTAAATCATCAAAATCAAACATTGTCCATATTCAATTTTTAAAGTTGGAAATTAAAATGAAATGAAAAACCAAAATGAAACAGAAATCGAATAGAATTCTCTCTGGCTCATTTTCCTCTGAAGTGAGGTGTCATTAATTATTCTATCATTTACCAAGGTTTTTGCTGTCTCAGCTGCAAAGCTTTCTTTGCTGTCTAAGCTTTTCTTGTTCGGAAATGTTAACAAGGTAAAGGTAAAGGGTCTTTCCATTACTCTTAAAAAGTACAGGCATTTATGCATCCAGATTTTCAATACTGTGTACAAACAATTATGAATGCAAATATGCCTCTGCAGCCTTGAGTAATCTGAAGCTGCAGTTAACATAACTATGGGTAAGATAAACGTTATGCTGTGGTCACCACCCGTACCCAAAATTACCCAAAATCTGTGCAGGTATTGTTGTCTTGTTTTGTTGTGTTTTTTTTTTAAATTCGGGAATGACAATTTTTTTCCCCATGTTACTGACAGACAATTGTCTGTCAGTCTCCACTGCTGTCTTTCTCTTTGTTAGCTGGACCCCAGATTATAGGGAAAGTTTAACTGATAAATGTATTTGCAGTGTTGCTCCAGTTATTCCATGTACAACACCACGTTTATGGTAAATTTTCCAACTTTTTTTCCTAATGTATAAATGAAACACAGCTACTTTGATTGCAGGAAATATACCCAAGTTCTAGTGATTTGCTTGCAAGTAATGAGTTTTTTTCCTCTGTCCCCCTTTATTTTTTTCCTCTGTTATTCTTTGGCTTCTTTTTATCATTTACGTGCCTGGAGGAAAACTGTTCCAAATGTTTTCTTCTGGCCGGATGGTCAAAAGAACCTTTCAGCATAAAAATCGATAAGCTATTTATAACTATTTACATGTAGGGCTTTTCTTCTGCTTTGGTAGTCAGAGGGCTGCGTACAGGTCTCAAATCCCCAGGGCAGCCAATTCAGAAGAAGTTCCACATAAAAAGACATAAAACCCCTACAGCTGTCGTTGCAAGAATTGTCACCTTTTGTTGGCTTCAATCAGCAGGACAGCCTAGAGAACAAGTTGAAAAACTTCCTGTGCTGCGTGGTGACAGTGAGATGCAGTCAAGTAAACAGACATTTTATGTCTTCCCTTAGCTGCTGTTCAGTGCTGGAAGCACCTGGAATCTGTAGATAGTTCTCTTTCTGCACCGTGTGTTTGGAGATAAAGCAGTGTGATAATCCATAAAACTCAGAAAAATTACGGCTTCAAATCAAAGTCTGTTACAAGAGCTGCGTAAAGAACAACAGGAAGATTAAAACATAAACAAAAAGACAAATTGGCACGCACGTTTCAAGATGAATTAGGAGGTTTGTGAGATACTGGAGAAAAGGGCCTGTAAAACATAATCAGAGTGACATCCTCTGCATGGGGGCATTGTGGGCATGGAGCTGGCAGGTGGGATATTCTGATTGCCAGGAATCAGTCACTGCTCTCTGGTGAAGGCAAACACATTCCTGGTGGGTCTTTGCTGAAATTACTGACTCTGAAGCACAGGAAATCCGGGAAACTCTCCTCTGCTGGGACCGTGTGTTTGTTTTGGCCCCACGTGGGTATTGCTGAAAGGGTCTGGGTTGTGACCTGGTCCTGCAGAATGTGCTCAAAACCGAGGAAAGCTCTGCAGGCAATAGAGCTTTTTGAAGAAATTTGGTAAAAAAAGACCTAAAGCAGCAGACAGTCTTAGCAGGGAAGACAATCTTTAACCCGGGTGACAATTGGGAAGTATCTATTTGATGTCTGCCACCACAAACTTGTGGAAAGTCATCAGTGTGGTAGAGAATCTAATGAACATCCGTTCTGTGGCTTTTTAAACAAGGTGCTGTTCAAAAGAAGGATATTAATATTTCTCTGTCGTAAAAACCTCTTCTTACCTGCAAGGGTGAAAGTGGCAGGTTTCACCAGGCTGTATGGAAAGCCTGTGATGATATATTAAGTTCATGAAAAATAAAAATCTACTATGGGTAGATTAAGAACATTCATGGGTTTGTAACTTCCAAGTTGCTATAAAGTGTGAAGAAACTACAACAATGTGTGCTGTGCTACAAGATAAAATATATATTCCTGGTATATATTCCTTGTGGCTAAGGTGGAAATAAGTTCTGTTGTATGTCTTATTGTTTTGCTGGTTTTGAATATATTCCAGTATATGGAATGTGAGAGATTTCCATTGAGAAAAATTCATCATTTCTGTCTGCTTCTATGCATGGAATCTGTGACATGAGAGCAAGAACACTGAACTGAGAACCCAGAGGAGTTTCATGGCTGATCACATACACTGAGGTCTCCTCAATCCAAAGAAGGCAGATACTGAAATTGTACATTTGTGTTGGATTGTTTAGTGCTTTTAAATACCTCTATTGTTAAGGACACGGGGGAAATTTATTTGCTAAAAGTGAGCAAGTGAGAAATTAATGGTTCTCCTCTGTAGTAGGGGGTGATGTCTTGGCCATTTGGTGTTACCCCAGGCTGTGTCAAGCCCCCTGTGTGACAGGGGCTGCTGTGGATGCAGGGAACAGAAATGACACGTGGTTCTTGCCATTTGAGGAGAACACATAAACAAAGAACACCTCAGTCCAGCAGGATGAACTGGCAGTCTTTGCATCCCAGAGCAAGTTAGTGATAGTGTGGTGTACAGACCTTGGCTGCAGGTTCTGTTCCCAGCTCCTTACAGCTAAAGCATTGCCAGAGTTCTGTGTTGGTGGCTGCCTGGCTTTCTGATAGTGCAAATAATGTGCAGTTCTTTTAATCCACTAGATAACAGCAACTGGCTTAAATCCTGATAGCAGATGAGCACTATTATATATGATGCCCAAAAAAAAGCATTTGAAAGATATAGGACTGAAACCTGGTCTCAGTTCTATTTGTGTAAAAACCTCCAGTGATATTAGTCATGGTTATCAAAAAAGGAAATGGTTTTTCGAAGTCACAAAACCTGCATCTGACTTTCTGTCGTTGTACACTGAGGTACATGAAAGAAGTTACTGTCTGGAATTAAAAATACAGGCGGAAGTACAGGTCCTAAACACACCAATTATTAAAGTCAAACCTTAAAAGAAAAGAATCAAAGCTATTGATGGTCTCTTTTCCTGAATATAAAAGACTTTCTGTAGAATGACTGTTTTTACCTTTCATTTCAGTGGCTGTTTATCAGTGCCTGGCAGCAGCATTTCCATTATCAAATTCCAGCAGACGGTAGCGTTGGCTCATCAGGATGTCCCTTGGGTATTTCTTGGCCATGTGATCAAACTAGGCATTTTTCCCAACTTGCCTCCCTTGATATCACAGGAGGTATCATTCTTTGGAGTCATATTCCAGGTTTCAAGTTGATGAGAAAAAGGATTCAGCAGGTGCACAGCAGCACAGGTACCTTGACTTTGGTTTCAAGGATAAGATAGTGCCTTCAACCAATAAAAATCAGGCAGTGCTCTCGCTGTGTCTATCACTGTCTTTTGTGTGCAGTTTCCAAACAGAATTTCTCTTAGCTGAGGGGAAATTCTGTAAGGGAAAGCTTAGAAAAAAATCGAGACTTAGCTCAGTATCTACTCGCATCCTAATGAAAATCTACCTTAAGGTTATTTTACTCACCAGAAATTCTCTTCCCATTATATTTGCTTTCTGAGGCTTTATAGAGACTTCATTGTTGTCCTGATTCAGTACAGTATATACACAGTCAAAGCTCTGGAGTAGCACCATAGAGGGAAAGAAAAAGTCCCGAAGGCAGTGAGCTATTTTTGCTTTGTATCCATGTGCATTCCGATTTACAGCTCAAATGGTATCAGGAAGTCAAAAAGAAAGAAAAGGGTTGACTGTTAAACTAAAAGTTATATAACAGTTTTCAATCCATCGAAGCTGTCAAAAGTGGCTCAGCTTTTGCTTTAGCAAAATTCGTGTGCTGATGTGATTCTGATGTGTTCTTATCCGTGCTGGAAAGTTTTGTAGTCCAAACCACATGGAAACATGGGTTAAAGTAATTGGGTCTTTTATTTCTCAATAGTGACTTTTTCTAACTAACCACAAGAGAGTTCCTTGTTCCTTTTATCCAGGACTATGATAAGAGCAATGCTAATAAGCCAAGCAGAACTTTAAAATAATAAATCTACTTGTAGGGTTTTCCTTCTGTGCACAGGAAACCCTAAGTAATGTTTGCTTCACGTATTAGACTTTCAGCAGCATAACTTCAAAAACAGGTTAAAAAAAAGGGAAAAAAAATAATTTGTCTTAAAAGATCTTTCCATTAATCATATTCTATTCATGTTTTGCAGCGAAGAAAAAAAAGTGCATACCGTGTTCATGGTTTGCAGTTCCTTGTTGTGTAAGAGGTAAATAGTTCATAGCATTGTGTTGCTGGGGTTGACTTGTATATTTTTGGAAGAAAAAAAAAATCTATCCAGATTGCTCTTTGGCTTTAATTAAAAACTAACACCCAGAACATCACATGTCTCTCACTTCATAAGGGAAGTGTCACACGGCACAAATTATTTCAAAATTTTCTTACACTCTGTGTAAGCAATTACTGCTTGAATGTGCTCCTTTGCAAAGGAGAAAAGAAGGAAACTGTACTTTACTTCTTAGAGACTTGCTTGTATTATCCTAGAGCCCACCAAACACATGTGAAGGCTGCTGTTCTGTTTTGACTATTACTGTCAGAATTTTGTTCAGAGAGAAATACATAAAATCTGTGTAGCTGGAGGAATATAATTAGGTTGTTGGTCTATCTAGAGAGTGACTCCAAAGGAGTCATGGGACCATACATATGGTCCTCAATGGTAGCTTTTTATGTGCATCTTTAAATTAGCTGGAAGATCTGAAGCCAGGAATGGGTTTCAGTGGCTACTTTGATGAGTGGTCTGTTTTGTGTGTCTGAAAGAAGCTGGGAAATGGGCTGTGTGCATGGCAAGGACTGCTCATGGGCTGCTCTCAGAGGTGTCTCTGTGAAGGACTTACTTATTGCTCAGTTACACTCGGAACACTCTTTGTCTCAGGAATTCCAAGGTGAGGATATACTAAAGCAGTGGTGGTGTAACTGAACAGGTGAATAACTGGATGATGGGATAAATTTAGGTCAGAAGTTCTTTTGAACCTTTGTGTATTTGTTATGCTCAGACTTTTGTGAATTTCTCATACACAGCTTGTCTGCTGTGGAAATACACGTGAGGGCATGTACAAGATGTGCTCGCTATGATCCTACCTTGTTCTTGTTTGAGAGAAGGAAGGTCTGTGGTCTCATCCTACTTTTGATGTCCTGTTGTCAGCTTCTGGCCCTCAGGTTCTCAGTCTGTAAAATGAAAAAGGAAGGCTTCATTGAGCTTCAATCTTGATATGTAGGCAGAAATTTTCTGAATAGCCCTGAAATTTTGGCTATTTTTTCATCTATTATCTCTAGTTCGAGTTTTTGCTCTGTAGTAGAAAACAACTCTCAGAGATATGAAGGAGGGTTTTTGACATTTTTTCTGCAGGTGTCAAAAGGGTGGGGTCTTATTCAAACAAAATATATATATATATATACACATCAGTCTCATTTGGTGTAACAAGTACTGCAAATTGCAGAGCACACAGGCAGGCATCTTCAAAATATAATCCTATGTCAACTTGTTAAAAGAAATTGCAACAAACCCTGCATTGTGTGAGAAAATGTCTGAATCTGAACCAAATAAAATACTTGCTCATGCCCTTGGGAATCAATACTGCCAGGTTTTATGTAGCTCCAATTAAAATACAGCACACATGGGATGCTCAGGCACAAACCCTACAAATTTGATTTCAGTACTGGTGCAGTACCTTATTCATCCTTCAGTGCCGGGTTATTCATGAATAATGGATATTTTATTTGTTATTTAGATAAACAATTTTGTGTCTGCACCACGATGTTCTCCTGTTTGCTCAAGTTGTGAGGACTTGCACACACTGCATGAAGTTAAACAGAAGTTCAAATTGCCAAGGTCTTTTGGCCTCTATAAGAATAAATGAGAAACTTAAAGGAGGGAGAGCTTCTGGGGGATGTCTGCTTACAGTTGTTGGGATTGGCAACAATTTTGGTATCACATAAGTAAATCAACAGTTTCTCATCTGGAATACAAAATTCAAATGTAGTTGCAGAGGCAACTTTGTATTTTTTCTTTGGCAGTGAAGAAAATGGTGTCAACTATCTTCTGTCCATCTCTTGTTAAGCTTACATGTACATATTTTGCCTGCATGCCATAAAGTCAGAAGAAATATATTTAAAAGTATCTTAGGAATAAGTTTTGTCTCCTTTTCTCATTGAACTGTCCATAAATGTGCTAGCGAAGCTGTATGTGCTGTTATTAAATCACTTATATATTGGTCTAGCCTACAGATTTGGGATAATAAAGCAAGATTACTTTTTCAGAAACTCGTTAAACTTTACTGAGTTGTATTATACATGCAATAATTCTGCATGTATAATAGCAGTCTTCTACTGCACAAGTGGAGAGGAGCAGTTTGTTCCTCTATGGTTTAACAGTTTCTTTATTTCGACGTATCTGGTTTTGCAGCTGAGAAAGGAAGCTGCACATAATGCCTCTGGGGCTTCTGGAAACCTGGAGTTTGCAGAACATGCACTGGCAAAGTGAAATGAGGGAATGACTGGGTTATGAAACTGAGCCAGCATGGGCAGCAGTGTCAGGATACTGAGACGTAAGACAGGGATAATTCTGGTGTATGGAAGCAGTCACGTAGGAAACCCTGTTCTCCAGAGTCTGTGCCTGCCAATGCCTTCTGTCTGCCTGTGCCTGTTCTCTGTCACCCTCACACACAGACAGGTGCAGCACCTGCAGCCACACGGCACAATCCGCTGCCACCATCACCCATGGGCACAATCATCCATGGGCACAATCATCCATGGGCACAATCATCCATGGGGCACAATCATCCACTGCCACAATCATCCATGGGCACAATCATCCACTGCCACAATCATCCACTGCCACAATCATCCACTGCCACAGCCCATCAGCACAATCCACTGCCACAATCATCCATGGGCACAATCATTCACTGCCACAGCCCATCAGCACAATCCACTGCCACAATCATCCACGGGCGCAGTCTACTGCCGTGATCATCCATGGGCACAATCATCCATGGGCACAATCCACTGCCACAGTCATCCATGGGCACAGTCATCCAGTGGCACAAAGCATTGGCACAGCCCAGCCTCAGTGTGCTTACCACTGAAAACTTAGGACCCCTAAATTTAGAGCTGCTTTGTGAATGCAGAACTCCTCCAAGTTTGGCCCTATAACCCCTTGGGCTTTAATTCTGTCTGATGAGGTTAATGATGGTTTTTTAACCCAGATTTTGAATTAGTCCTTGTGGCAGGGACTGCCTTTAACAGAGTTCCACTGTCAGTGAAAATGTTGAGATGCCTCTTGATTAGATGTGATGAGTCACATACACACAATGCAAATAAAATTTTCAAAATTTCTCTCCCCTTCAGCCAAGGGAGAGCATTCTCTCCCATGGTTTTTTATCTTTTCATAGAATGTGCTGAGTTGGAAGGGCCTTGTTGAGATCATAGCAATAAAAGGTAAAAAATCTGCATATTAACTGAAAAGTGTGTCACATAAAGAGCTACATGAAATGATTCTTGCAGATGTCATTCAAAAAATGAGACTCTACCCTGTCTTCAAATATATACCTTATTTTCAAAATTCATTTGTTATTAAAATTATAGCAAATAAAGAATGCCATGACATATTATTAAAAAGTGACTTGTTTTTATAAGAAGCTGGAAATTAATTTTATAGGACATTATTGTTGGTTTTGGTCTGATGCAGACAGGGTTATTGTACCTTTATGTGTCTGTTATATGGAGCAGAATTTAACTTTACAAGAAACAAACATCTTGTGCTCTAATTGAATTGAACAAGTATATACAAGAAACATTCATTTCTTTATTATTGCTTTTTCCAGCAATAGTTGTCATATGCAGGCATAGCTTTTATTTCCTTTTCTCTCTGACAATTTTAGCTCCCTGTCTCTGGGGAAATAAATCAGCAGAACATTGTCTTTGCTTTTTAGAAGCTCAAGACCGGGAGAAGAGAAGGAAATGCAGTATTGCTTCTGCTGGCTGAGTTGACCAAATCTATTTCTTTCAGGTTTTTCTTTTTTTTTTTGTTTAATTTTTTAAAGATGCCTGTTGACCTACTGTTACTGCAGATTTTAGGCATGGAACACACAGAGTTGCACTCACTGCAGTGTTGAGGGGCATCTGTTCCAGAAGCCCTGTTCCCTCTCCATGAGGGGCAGTAGCTCCCTGGCTCCAAGGATGCACAAGCGGTTAAGCCAGCTGAGGACAGCTGCAGCTTACTCTGTTGGACTTGTGACTTCTGAATTTCCCTCTGCAACATTATCATTCCAGCTTTGCGCCATGTCCTGTGTTCTTATCTGCTTCACCTGACAGCTCTGTTGATATTCAACACTTTCTGCTTGTGAAAGTTCTCATCTTCTTTCTTCAGGGCAAAATGTTCAAATCCTCTGGCATGAAGGAGCACAACCTGGGCCTCTCCAGTACTCGCCAAGGCACAGCTTGAGATGATCCAGCTCTGCCTGTGCTCCAGGGTAGAAGGCTGTGAGCCAGATCCTTGCTCAAAGGAGTGTGTGATTCCACAAACTGGCACCCCTCACACCTTCTCAGGAATCTGATCAATCACAACAAACAATTCTAATAGCTTTGAAATAGGCTTGTGTGCTGCAGCACACGGCCCAGGCAGAGAGAAGTGGGGTTAAAATGCTGCTCTGCTCAGAAGGACTGCTCTGTTTCTGTTCTTATCTGGCCCATGTATTCTGCAGGGTCTCATATTACATAAAGTTAAGCATTTTCTCCTCTTGGAGACAGGTAATACCAGTATTTCCTGGTTTTTAACATGGATCTTGTTCAGCCATCCATTGCAATACAGCTTTTGCTAAACTTCCTTGTGTTCATGCAAAAATTTCTTGTGCGAGAAATAGTGATTATACTTAATTTGTGTTACTTCATGTTGTTGAATTTTTGTTCTTGAGTGTATACAAAAATTAGGACCCTGATGCCTGGAGATGGACTCACTACTGAGCTAACTTGCTTTGACAGCTTTTTTTGAATACACTTACATAGGATTACATTAATGGGGGTTTCTCATTTTCTAGTGGAGGTTTTGTCTTCATTCATGAAAACATGATGCAAAATATCAAGAGCAATTATTCAGCCTTTGCTAAAACCTTCCTGAGAGGTCATTGGTCATCCAAAGCAGCCATGCAAGAAAACACACAAGCATGTTGTCACTAAGCTTTAGGGAATAAAGTACTAAAGGAACCTACAAAGTCCACACAGCCTATTTTACTGTATATAAGCAGTAC
Source organism: Oreocharis arfaki (assembly GCA_013398015.1). NCBI lineage: Eukaryota > Metazoa > Chordata > Aves > Passeriformes > Paramythiidae > Oreocharis > Oreocharis arfaki. The sequence goes on along the minus strand of VZRR01000615.1, from coordinate 1,141,440 downwards.
CTTTCAATAGCCTCAATTCCCTTGAATCTGTTTGCTCCATGATTTTGTTAAACACTTTTAGTCTTCTGGGCTTAAGAGTTCTGCCCTTCTCCTTTACTACTGAGTTGTTTTAAGCAATCTCAATGCCAAGGCTTTTTTTTTCTTGTGTTTTGATTTGTGAATGCACTTTGGCTTCATATGATGAAAGCATTCCTAGAGCAAATCTATGCATGTGCAAGTCTAAACTTTGGGTTCTGTGATCGTTCATACCACTGACATTTCATTCTGTTTGACTTCAGGGAAATTCTGTTTTGAATACAAAAGGAGAGTGAGAAAATTAATTTCTAAAATAAAATATGAGAAATACTCTGTCTTAGTGCATAACACATGAATGTTGTTAGTAACATTAATCCTAACAACTGTGCTATTGCACAATTAGATTCCAAAGTTCCTAATTTTAAAACAGTTACATAGCTGAAAGTTAAGGAAGTACAAAATTGCTGGGGAGTTTTCTCTCAGCCAGGATGAAATTAAGCAGGTTACTCTGAGAGCTGGTTGAAATCATAAGCTTGCTTAATTAACGGTTCAGGGCACAAGACTTCTGATAAAGCAGACTCTTTGTGAAAAGGAAAAAATAATAATAAAATTAATTTTTATTTTCCCAAGAAAATTAATTAAGTTCTGGTTGCTTTTAATGGGTTTCGCCCCTGCTGCCTTGCCTACCCTTACCTGATTTCCTAATTAGACTACATGTCATCAAGAGATGATCAAGACTCCTTGTACAAGGAGTCCCTGCAGAGACTGTCTGACTGCCTTAGGCTGGAAGTTTTCAAAACCAGTTAGAAATAGTGCAGTGAAGTAGACTGGAGCTCAGGAGAAAACAAAATGAATGAACACAAAAGGAACATGTATTTTCAAGCAGTTCAGGTACCAAGATGTGGTTATAATTGTAATATTTTATTAACCTTCTTACTGTACAGTGAATTTCCTTCATCTTCTTTAAAGGCACCTGTCTGTGTTCATTGTAGTGAACAGACAAGCCTTTTACGTGCTAAATTTGTAAAGTTTGATGAAACCAAGAAAGGTTTGGCTGATTTGAATCAAGCACAGAGTGTACGCAATTTAGATGGCACAAAAAATACCGTGAGAGTGAAAAGGAGAAAAGGAAAATCCGTAACAGCAGCCTGAGACTCCAAATCCCCAAGGGATCCCGTTCATCAGTTCAGCTGTGGTGTTTACCTGGACAGCATACACCGAGACTTTGCAGAGTCACTTTTTGCTTTTAAACTCGTTCGAGTTTGTTTAGCTCCAGTAGTGAAAACCTGGGTTAGAGCTGACCTGATCCATAGAAATGCAGCAGCCCCTGGGGATGCCAGGCAGGCTTCAGGCTGCAGCACGCATCGTGGGCAAAGCAGGGGCTGGGGGACAAAGGGAGGCTAAACTCCCTTTGAGCTCTGAGGTTGGGATGGTGGTTCCAGCAACCTCGTTTCCTTCATGAGCTAAATGCTTAATGACATTGCTAAAGTTAGTGAGAAATGAGTGTTCCGATGGCACTTGTGAGCTCATAAAGAGCTGTGGTGTGAGGTGAAGGCCTGGGCCCGTGCTGGGTGTTTTCTGCCCCAGGCATCAGACAGCAGCATAGCCCTAGGGAAGAAAACAGGAACAACGCAAAGGTATCAGTTCGTCTGAACACTCTTCCACCCTGCAGAAATGTGCAAATGCAGGAATTCTTGAACTGGAGACAATACTTTTTTGCTTAATGACTCCTGATGGATGTTTTCTTTTTGCTTGCAACAAGTTTGTGCTGTTCCTGTCAGCCTGCACAGCCCCCTGTCCCACACCGTGGTCAGGGATAATCTCCCACAGGCTGATCTTTGTGGCAGCTACTGAAAACAGATTCTATAAAAGTGCTAGACTTGATCACCTTCTAGACAAATGAAATTAAAACATTACTGAAACTCCCTGGAAGGGAAGGTTAAACTTTTTCTATTAAATTGAACTCCTTGGTCAAAGAAGTGGAAGATTCAAAGCAGACGATGTATCAGTGGTTAGAGAAGATAATTATCCTTGAGGTAGTAAGAGAAAAATCATAGCAATTGAAAACTTGTACCCCTGAGAACAAAACTTTTCCTATTAGAAGATCTTTTAGAAGTGCCTTAGGGATTAGAAAAATGAAGTTCAAATACAGAATAAAGATAATCATGTGCTTCTCTGCACTTTACACCGTGTGATCTTGTAATACATTACATCTTTTTGGTTTTTAGATCATGTCTTAAACAATGTGGTAAGCTGCAAGCAGGGCTTTTTTTCCTTATGCTCTTCCTCCTGAATTAAGAAACAGTGAATAGGCTGGATTTTTCTTGGGGTGGTCATACCCACATAAGGTGTGCAGTTTTAATGTTCTTCATGGGGAGCGATTGTTTCAGTTATGGTTTGGATGTATTGGTCCTCATTCTCTGCCCTTTGTACCGATTTTATGTGGGCAGCTCAAGAGAGATGCTCTCACACTGTTGGTGTCCCTTTGGGTCAATGTGCTTGAACCCCTATGAAGCTCCCATTACTGAGGAGAGTCTTTTGTTTTAATGTCTGATCTTTCAGATTTTTAGCTCTGCTGATGGCACCATCATGTCAAGGGATGTCATTTGAACTGAAAGGCTGTTCCTGATCAAGCCACTTTGTCCACTGGTTCCAGTTGTTCCACATTGCATTTCCATTTTTGGTCAGTTTGAGGACAGAATAATTGCCAGCTCTCCATGAGAACATGTCTGAAGGGACATTATTGATGTTTTGGTTTTGTTTGTTTGTTTACTTCTTCTCCTCACAATCCTAAGCAAATACTAATCTCAGCATTAGGGTCTGAACAGGCAATTCAATCATCATGGCTTAGGAAAGTCCTCACGTGTTCTATGAGGCACGTTACCATGTCCATGTGCATGTTTTTAGCTCTAGCGTTCTGATTATTTTATTCTCCCGATGACAAGCGGCAATTTACTGCTTGTTCTGTCACTTTGGATCACTGGCTGAATCCTAAGAAAAGACTTTTACAGCTGAGTATTAATCACCATGTTTATGAAGGCTTCAGAACCTTAAAGAAAGCAGGAGGAATTGGGTACCTTTTGAATTTATATTTGCAGATTTATCTAGATCTCCACCAACAAGCTCTGTTACTGACCTATGAAATGTAGCTTCAGAGCTCTGTTTGTTTCTTAGCATGCTTCTGCACCAGGAAGTATTCCAGCTGGCAGCTGGGCTATCTGGACATTTTGTTTAGATCCAGAACTTTAGAGCCCTTTTAGGAGAATCCTGTACTTTTATGGACCCATACCAACCTTCAGGGATCTGCTAACTGAGTGTGTCTGCCACATGAATTAGTGTGGATTAGCTGCAGTGTCTTCAGAGAACTACTGACCAGTCTTAATGCTTGGTTGTCGTGGGGAAAATGCAAAATAAAGATAATTATTTCATTTTCATACCAGAGATAAGTAGGAAGGAAAAATATGATCTTGGTACTTAGTAATAGAGTGAAGTTGTCTGCCAGGTGCAATTTTCCCTCTCAAAATAAGTAGCTCCAAGTAATGCATAATAAATATGAGTGTGAGCTGTGAAAGTGATGAGAGCACTGCTGAATTAGTAAGGATATGCTTTGCCTGTAAATTTGTTTCTCTCATGATTTCATTCTTTCACTTATAAATCACAGAATGTTTGTTAAATATTCTCTTATTCAAGCACAAGGAGCTTATCAAATACCATACATAATGTGCCCACAAGCTGCTTGTGGTCTTTTCTGCATGGGAGGCTTAACATTAGAAATGTCAGAAGAAAAAATGCTTTACATTAAACTTGGGGCTAGAAATATAACAGGCTTTCAGTAATGATATATGATCAGAATTATGCAAAGATGATGAAAAGATCCCAGTGGAATTCTGTTCAAAAATGTTTCCCTTATGGGAGCATCCTATGAAACCAATTAAGAATAAACCCAAGAGGATTCTATTGAATTTGTTTCAAAGAGATACCGTATGTAATAAAGAGCAATTGCTCTTTTTGTAGGGTTTTCTTTTTTTTAATCATCCTTCAGAAGATCATGAATAATTATACCTCTGCTAGCAAATCTCAGAGGCTGGTTTTAAAAATCCGCAAGAATTTCCCAGAGGAATTAATTGTTTTGTTCAGTATGATCATATTCTTTAGGACAATTACTCATTTCTTTTGTGATACTATTGAGGATTGAGTATTTTCACAGAGGCTCACCAAACCTTGAGGTAGAAGAACCATATTTTGGTTCCTTCAGGAATCCCCTTCATGTCTACACTTGAAAAATCCCCTCTACTAAAATGTATCCAAAGAATTTCCTGGTTAAGAGCAAGATAGTGATGGGTTACAATTTTTCTCCAATTGCTAAGAATATCTAGAATATCCCAAAAGTTGTTTATAGCTGTCCTACTTAGTTTTCTGATATAATCAGTGTTGCCTGTCTGCTCTTTTATCCGAATTTTGCCCAGTACAGTTCAAATCTGTGCACAAATAAGAGAGATGTGTTAATTAGCCCTGTGCTGGAAGCATTTTGGATGTAACCTGGTTTGTTCTTCTAGCTCCCCACCGTGCTGTGCCATGGAGACACAGCCAGGGAGCTGAGTCCTGAATTGCTTTCCATGGGCCATCACATGTGAGCAGCATGGACTTGCCTGATAACTAATGGCACCTACTTCTTCTTAAACAGTGTCAGAGGGTAGAGTGGAGGCCAGACCCACTAAGAGGAATAGCTACATTTTAAAGAATATTTTGGCTTTAAACTATATAGAAAAATGTCCCTGTGCTATGTCTAACGATTCTATGCTCCTCATGAAAAAAAAGGGTTTATAGAGCAAAAGGATTAGATGTTTTTCCTGGAGGTTAATAGCTCTTATCTGGAAATTCAGCAGTTGGAAGCAGTTGTTTAAGTACTAGTAGCTTCCTGGGGAGGAGAAAGGGGGCTTTCCTGAGGCAAGCTGTTCTTTAGGAGGACAGGGTCTCTCTTACCATCAGTTCCTGCATGCTTTCCCAACCAATTCTATTTCTTTATATTCAATAGATCTTTTAATGTTTGCAGCTTATGAGTTCTAGTTGCTGTATGTTAACAATAATTTCCATGTTTCTTGTAAAATCTGTTCTTGATATAACCTGATTTGGATAAAATACACTATTAGGGGACTTCTGTCAGGCTTTGTCACAGAGTAACTGGGACTTTGAGCAACCTTTACAGTCGTGTTCTGTTTCAGGTTACTGACTTGGAAAGCCTAGGTAATTGTGGATTTAACACTGGCGGTCTCTAGAAAGAGGTAGCTGAATGGAAGGCTTAACACAATGAGGAGCTTCTGGGATGAATAAAATGCTATCGTTACAAGACTCAAACAATTGAGACTTGAAATATTTCTGGACTACCTGCTTTGCTGCTGTGCAATGGGCAGAATAGGCTGCCTCTTCTTAAAGTATTTATGTAGCCAAGGAGCATGACTGGAGATACAGGTGGCATTTGTCTAATGAGAAATGAAGAATTTAAGCAGTCACGATCATAACAAATGTGTGATAGAAGGAAGGCAAAATTAGCCTCAGGTGTTAGGATCTGGTACATGACAATGGAGCTATTTGGAAGCAAAGTGCCCACAGAGTGTGTCAGGGGATACTGGGCTTTGAGCCATTAAGAGCCAACAATCCCTTTACAGACACAATAAAGTAGGAATTCTCTAAGTATTCTATTAAAATAGAAAATAAATCTTTTCTTGCCTTGCAAGAAGGACAAAGTTAGGTATGACTCAGAAACAGTTTTCTAACATTTGTGAAAGCTGAGTAACTGGAAGCAGATCTGGCATTTGAATAGCCTCTACTTGTAGCTCCTTAAAAGTCAATCACAATTCCCATAAACCAGAGTTGCACAAAATGAATGCACTTGAACAGTTTCTGGTGCCTGCCAACCCCAATCAAGCACCATTGATCAGAGTCTTACACTGCACTAATTACTACAGTTACACACCCAGTCCTTGCCCCTGGCCTCACAGACCCTCCTTGCATAATCTCCTTTCACCCAGCTTCTCCCTCTCCCTCCCCTCCCTCGGTACCCAAACTGCTTTTGGCTCGGATCTCTGTCGTTCTGTAAATTGCCACCTTTTCATTAAAACCTCATTCTTGGAATGCTCTTATGGATCCAGGGTAATGCTGGGGGGAAGTGTTCCTCTTGTCCTGCTGGACATGTGAGCTCAGAACCAAATCGCTCCAAGGCAAGGAGCCATTGTCTGGTAACTTCTAAAGAGTGACACCTTTTGAGCACATCTCATTCCCTTATAGAGACCCAGATCTGACCCCATTTTGTTTTGCTTCGGAATAAGAGGAGATGTGAAGCCAAGATGAAGGCTCACACTTCGCCCTGGTCTTCCTGTGAACCTTTTCACTGTGACAAGCACACGGCTGCTCTCAGTTCCAGCCAAACCTTCTCTTTGCTATACAAAAACAATCACTATCAAGGACCTGATGAACCAGAGCTGCCTCTCCATCTGGAACTTAATTGCTTGTCAATTTGTAGCCTTTGCAATGAGCATGTTTGTGAGAGGATGTGACACCTGTAGTGTCCTTGAGAGAACAGGCCATGCCAACGTGCAGCCTGCTCGCTGGCCTGTGGCTGTGCATCCACGTGGCCAGGGAATGTGGCAGCACAGCTGCTTACACGTGTGGGCTGCTTGGGCAGGACACTGAGCTCTTCTGGCATGTCTGGCTGGCATTAGGAATCTTAACAGATTGCAGGAGAGCATGGAGCATTTAGCAATGGGCAAAGCTGCCCTGCTGTAGTGAAGATACCTCAGCTGTACCTGGCAGGGCAGAGCAGGTTGGATGAACTTCTTCTTTTAACCAGCGAGTTGTATGCTATGGACTTGTAAAAAAAATGGAGTCTGAGCATAAATGTGTATTTCAGAGCAGTATTCATCCACCTTTTGTCTAAGCCTGAAGCAAGATAAGTTTTATTTAAAGGGAAAAAACCAAAATCTGTGAGGGAATTATCATTCTAAAAGAGCCACCTGGTTCTGAGGTGGAGATATGGAAACAAATGTTCTCCTCTGTCTTGCTGACACTTCTAGGAATAAGAACATTTTTTCTGTTTGTCCTTCAGCACTTTATTGAACTTCAGAGCCCAGTTCACTTTAAATTCATGCTTAATGAAGCATAACTTGTATTAATAGCAGCTATGAAATCTAGATAGTGTAGTAGAAATTTCAGCTGGACACAGAACCTGACTCAAGTAGCAAAGACTGGCAAAGCCCAGTTGTGATGCACTCCAGAGATTTCAATTCACTTCCTAATGACACTGCCCATGAATCACTGCCCACGTAAACAGAAGCCTGTTTCTGGCTAAGAAAACCCCTTTACATGAGCCAAAGGATGTCTTAACAAGTGTCAGTGAGGCACAATGCACAAATACTTTCAGACAAGTATGCTACAGAGAATTGAAAAAAAAAATCAAAATCCAGTATTAAAAGTCAGCCTGACAGCTTTGGAAAGCTAGGAGGGTATTTTTAATAGTCAACTCTTCCTTTGTGAAGGTATTAGAGGGACTTCGGAGATCTCGGATATCCAGGGGCTTTTAGTAGGCAGCAGTGAGCCTGAGCTAATAAGCTGTGGGAAATACAAGGTGACAGTGTGGAGCATTGGACAGAGATGCCCAGCCTGACTTCACATCTACACCAGCTCAGGCTCAGCAGCCTTGACCAGCCCATTCTGTGCTCTGCAAACACATCTGCTGGGTTTCCTGGCAGAGCAGGGAGGCAGTGCACCTGCATTTCCCTGGCAGCACACCCGAGGTGCTCAGCCCTTCCCCATCCATCTGCCTCTCTGTCTTGGGAGCTGCTTCACCTGTGGTGCTGCTTATTCACAGATAAACTGCTCAAGTGTTAATCTGACTTGATTGTGCTTGTCAATCAGACAGGTTGAGTGCCTTGCATTCCCATTTCATCTTCTGTTCCAGAAGAACCAAAACACTTTACCAAGTTAACTAATCAATATATGAAGTGCATTAGACGAGCAACATGTGTTTTGTTTCATCTAGTTATTGATCTTTGCTTGACTGAATGAGAGTCCTTAGTTTAAGACTAGATGTTTAAGGAGAACTATGGGATAAGAAGGGGCAAATAGTATATAAATAGACAAATTCTACTAAGGTAGGTAAATACAACACTGTGCCTAATTTGGATTCTCCAGGTTTTAATAGGTAAAATTTAGACACTAGAGAAACAGCGTGAGTTCTGTCATTCAAGAGGTTCATGAGGGATCTTATCAAAGTGTATAAATATCTCAAGAGATGGTATAAAGGAGTGCTGGGTCTTTGCAGTGATGCCTAGTGACAGGACAAAAGGCAAGGAGTGCAATGTGAAACACAGGAGGTTCCCTCTGAACTTCAGGGAACACTTTTTTACTGTGAGGGTGTTGAACAGTGGCACAGACTACCCGGAGAGGTTGTGGAGTCTGTATCCTTGGAGGTATTCCCAAACCATCTGGGAATGGGAATAGGCTCTAGGGCAGCCTGCTCGATGTGTAGGGACCCTGCTTGAGCAGGGGGTTGGTCAGACTGACCCCCAGTGGTCCCTTGCAGACTCAGCTGTTCTGGGATTCTGTGACACATCATCACCTCCACAGCACCAGGCCAACAGTAAGGGATTTAGCTTTCAAACTGCAGTGTCCCACCTGAGGGAGTGAGTAGTAATCGCTGTGGGGCTTGAGGAATCTCTGTGTCTCATACAAATTCCCAGCTATGCCATGAATCTCCTGGTGCAGTTTGGTCTGTGATTTTCAGGCTTCCTTGGATTATGAACTATTTTAAACAGTGATCAAGATGATTCCAGATCTCCCCTGATGCCCATACCACCTGTCTAATATATAATATTGCAGATTAAATGTTGCCTTTAAGAAATCTTAGAACCTGTTTTTCCCAAAGAGCCCACCCTGGCATTTATTTTTTGAAGAAAAAAAACCCGTGTTGTAAAAAAATAATCCGTGAGGAATATAATGCTTTTCTGTGTATAAATGTCACATAAAGTGGTGTCACTGGCCACCCTCGTGGCTTTAGTGTTGCTGCACTAACATAAACCAACCACGTCTCTTGCTCCATGTATAGATTTGCACTGCAAGTGCCAATTCTCCCAGTGTAATTGAACACACAATTGCCTTGACTGTGCAGATGAGAAAAACCTGTTTACAGGTTTTACATCTGAGGACTGCAATGGAATGCTGAATAATTGTATTTTAAATTGTAGAAAACTGTTTGTTATTGTAACCTGATCTCCACAAAAACAAGTGCAAAAGAATGCAGCAGTCCCTGTATTGAAGAGCTTTTTATCTCTGTGATTCCACAAGGGTCAGAGAATTGGAGAATTTCCGAATTCAGAGGCAAACTAGCACAGTTACACTTTAACCTTTATTGTTTTTAAAACATTTATTAATAGTCATGTCCAGTGTCCAAAGCAAGGCTGATTCTTGTTCAGTAGCACTCCAGTGAGTAATTCCTTCTCTTTCCCCCTCAAGGCTCTGACTGACTCATTTTTTGTTTCTTACTTTAGTTCTCCCAGTCACGGGTTCACTGCTCCTGAACCTTCCTCCTCAGCTCGCACTGCTGCTGGTGCTGGCATGGCACTGGTGAAGCTGTCAGGATGTTTATTCTTTTTTTCACCTCTAGTATCAGGGAGCTTTCCAAGAACAGGTTTTCTGTCAGTTCATGGGCCTGGGTGTGTGCCTGTCCACTGGGAATTGGTTTTCATCACCCAGGGTCTCTGAAGCAGCTGGGGAACAAGGATAATGTTTGTGGATGAGACAGTCCTGGCTAAAATATTTTCAGAGGCTGATTGTTCAATATCGTGTAAAAATCAACCCACACTGAAGAGCTCCAAAACGCAACCACTTCCAGACTGAGTAGACATGGTACAAAATCCTAGCTAATTTCTTGCTCTGTCACACTTAAATGAAGATGGTAGTTAAGATTAATTTTCCCCGTGATAATTATTCCACTTAGAATGGAGGTATTTACAAAATAGTACAAAAAATATCTGTCTTCAGTGAAAATCAGCAAGCAAAACAACATGTGTGTACTCTAGACTTTTGAGACAGCATAAATAAAATTGATGCTTCCCACTTTAATAGGCTTTTTGCCTCAGCCATTATTTTGACTAAATGCCTCAGCTTTGCCTTGGCATTTACTTAAACAGCAGAGGAATGTATTCTGCAACAACACTGTAGTGTCTGAACAGGCTCTCTTAGCTATCCTAAATGGGACTGAAACCAGCACTTTGGGACAAATGGTACTTATTTATTGTAAAAGGAAACCTAAAAACGACAATGCTGCCATTAAACTGAAGAAATTTGTGGGATACAGGCTTTGAGCTCAAACTTCCGGGCATGATAATTTCAGAATTTCTGCACTACCTTCCCAATTTCAAGTCTCTCACCAGCTCTATGGTTATTGTTGTCTTCCAAACATATGTACTATGGGAATGCAATGTTGGTGACTGACAGTGTTATCCTTAGAGATAAACTCTAGTTCTTACCTTTTAACTTTCTCAGAAGTATTGTAAGTTTTAAAAGGTAAATTAAAATGTTGCATTCTAGTAATGCCTGGAATGAAGCCTTGTCTCATTGTCGGATTGCCCTCGTGGGAGGATCACCTGTCAGGGTCAAAGCAGGCATCAGCATTTAGATTTTAATTTTTAAAACATAATGTGCTGGAAGGAGAAGCCCTGAGAGCTGTGAATTTCAGAACTCCTCTTGCTGTCCTGCCTGCACCTCACTGCTTCTCAGTAGGCTTGGTTTTGTCCTATCAGGAGACATCCCCCACCAGTGTTGTGTGCTTCCAATTCTTGCTTGTGTAAAACTGAGATCCCCAGTATATATTGTGGGATTTTGGACTACAAGATTTCGTGGATAATAAGGTAGAAGGTGTTTCTAGTTCCTTATGTATTTTTTGATGTTGTGCTTCTTAATATGAAAAAAATCTTCAGTGTCTGAATCACTTCATTAATACTCATGTTAATATTCAACAATTATGTATCTGTTTATTCTAATGAATTTCTAAAGGTCTCCTAAACCACTGTAGAGCTGGTCCTAATGTTTATAAGATCAAGGATTTCTGTAGTCTTAGATAAACAATATTTTTTCAAACCCTCTAATTTAAAACACAGGAAAAAAAACCACCTGTTTTCCCTCACTCCAAGGTCCCTCGTGATTTTTGTGTCTAATACACATCTCTGTCAATGTCTCTTTGTAACACCATTAACTCTACAGCACATGGTATCTTACAAGGTCTTGGGAAGTTTGGAGACAGCTGTATGTTAATTTTATTTTACCAAAATCTTTTACACAGATTTATTTTTTTCTCTGAGTCCTTGCAGCCATTTTTCTCATTCATATATGGTTGTGAATCCTTTTTCAGTGGTTTTTTCATTTGAGCAGATGTCTCTGATTGAGTAGTTAGTGAGATTTGCAGAAGTCACACTGAAAAATTTGCTGTCTCAGGAGCTTCCCTGCTGGCAGGCCCGCTTTGATTCCCTTGGTGAGCTTTCCTCTAAGCCCTTCCATGCAGAAGCAGCCAGGGAAATTTAAAAACTGCCCAGGGTCTTATTTACTAGTCTGTCCCATTTTTGTTGAGAAACGTCAGACTGTAACTTCTAACTCGGGGAGAGTGAGAGAAGAGGCAGGAGGGCTGTGAGGGAGAGCTCCTGATGTGGTCAGGGTGCAGTGCTGAAGCCAGGAGGAAATACTTGCTCACTGCCACAGTGAGTGTGTGTGGTGAAGGCAGCAGCCCTCACAGGCTGCAATCTCTGCTGCCAGGCTACAGTCAGTGAATTTGTTGGAGTCAGACTGGAATAACTGGAAATCAGAATTTCTAGACCAGTAAGCCATTCACTGGCTCCTGTATTCTGCAGAAAATCTTCATCACATAAGGAAGGCAGATATGAATCTGGTGTTGCTGAATCTGTTCCTGCTCATGTCTTTGCATCTCATATATGTCATCATTAGATCAACTACAGCTTTTTAAAACATTGATATCTATAAGTATTTGTCTATATGTGATCCATCAGTGTATCACAGAATCATGGAATGGTTTGGGTTGGAAGGGACCTTAATGATCACCTTGTTCCACCCCTGCCATGGGCAGGGACACCTCCCACTATCCCAGGTTGCTCCAAGTCCTGTCCAACCTGGCCTTGGACACTTCCAGGGACGGGGCAGCCACAGCTTCTCTGGGCACCCTGTGCCAGGGCCTCCCCACTCTCACAGAAAAGACTTTTTTCCCAGTATCTAATCTAAACCTTCTCTCTTTCAGTTTGAAGCCATATGGCAGGTAAGAATTAAATCCTACTTTCTCTTCCTGCCTGGAGTACCTTTCCTTGCACTTGATTTTGGGACTAGCACCAGCTGCCCACTTCCTTTTTTCAGTGTGGTAGAGGACTGATGTTTAACGACTGTCATAGTGCAAGCAATAACTTGCAAATTAGTGAAAAAGCCATTTGTATCAGTTAAGCTTTAATTTTCCATTTTTTATTCCTAGTGTACCTTGTGTGTAACTAAGAAAAAAAAATCTTAAAGTTTTGTGCATCTGTGTTAGGAGACTTTCGGTGTCCTAAATCACAGAAGGTGTAGCAGAGTGTTTGATTACTTGAGACACAGTTTTGAATAGAACAAGTCACTATGGTTTGTTGTAGGTTTTCTAAATTCAGGAGCAAAGATCATGGAGGTTATTAGAAAACCCGTAAAGGTAGCAAAAGTTCAGAATTATGAATAGAATGAAATTATAAATAGAAATTATTTTTATTCATAAGACAGTAGGTAAAAATTATTGTCTTTTCTGTAGCAAGAAATAATTCTTTACAGAGGGTTGTGGAAATCTTAAAGATGCCCTAGCTCATATTTCTGATTTTTCAGGAGCTCTTCAAGAAATCTCTAAATTAAATATATTATCACATTATGACTTAGTTATTAGCCAAGATTGTTTTCTTCTATATATTTATGAATTGTCTCAAAAGGAGGAAAATTACGGGGTGGAAAACTTCAGACTCTTTTTCTAGAGAACATGTAACTTGTTTCATTTCTTTGAATCACTGCAATTTCATTGTAAGTCATTAGGTTTAGACTCAGGACTTGTGAAAAGCCCATCCTAAGTTCTGAATAGGTTCTAAAGGCTACTTAAATTGCTAGAAAGAAAATGCACAGTGCAAGCCTTGCAGTGACTTGCATGTCTTCTCAGGTCATTGCACAGGAGATGTATATTTTCTGTTAAGAGACAGTGCCAGGACTTCATGGTTATTCTGGTTGGGTCTAATGTGGGATACAATCTTCTTTCCTTCCTCTTTTATTTTGTTAACTAATGACACACAAAAAGTAAAAGCCTAGATTGCATTGAGGGATGAGAGGACAGGAAAGGCAGTCAGGAATTGCTCTCTAAGGAGGAAAGGTTAATTAGATTTAGAAACTTTTCTTTCTATTAAGAAAACAGGCCTTGCAGCCATTCAGACTGCTGATGGGCCCCACCTTGCTGGGGGCACACTCAGCACAGCTACTCTTAACTAATATTTCAGACCCTCAGGAAGTTTTTTTATTAAAATTGGAAGCAACCATGTTTAGTCCTGTTACACCAAAGGGAATTGCTAAGGCTGTCCCACTGTCTGGATGTGAGATGCAGGAAGCAGGGACTTCTGCTTGGAATCTGTGAACTCTACCAGCAGTCTGTACCCATGATGACACAGGACTGGGCTCACTGTCCCTGTGCAGGATATGCATGTTCCCTATCTTCCCAAACTCCATGCAGCCAGGGGATGCTGTGCTACTGAAATAGGGGTGTGGAGTCTGATGTTGCCTTCAGCACTTGCCGTGTTCAGCCTGGCACGGCAAGGGCTGGAGGCAGAGATTTGGATGTTCAGGTTTGGCTTTTGCTTGTCACTGAGACTTGTGAAGTGGGAGATGAATCCTTCTGGAAATTGGAAGGGACTGATTTGCATCTTAGACTGCTGCTGTTGGGTACTTAACTGTGTGTGGCTAAAGAAGTCTGCATGGCAGGTTTGGGATGTGCAGATCAGACCTGAGGTAATCAGTGGAACACCTTGTAAAGGAATGAGATTGAGCCTGAGGAGCTGACAAGGAGGGGAGCTCCAGACAGGGCAGGAGGCAAAAAGAAGTCAGGTACATGCCTGTGTGTGATGAGATCACATACATCACTTACATGTGCTAATGCAATTCATAGGCTGGTGACTCAGAATTAGGTTTTTCTCTTTGTACTATTTCACATTTTATGTGTGTAATATGCGGTATATTCATCCTTCTCTTTAATATTTTAGCATCTTTTATCACACCAAAATGAAAGGGGAAAATAGATGGCTATTAAATGTGAGTACCAACAGCTCTTCAAAAAGTTCCCTTTCCCTTGCTTCCCCTTCTTAGCAGCAGGATGAAAAGTTTTGTAGATGCTCTAAAACTGGACTGAGTCTTTTGACGTGTGGCATATTCCTCCCTAGGAATTAGCAAGAGAGATGACAGACATGAGCCAGATATTTAACCTTTGCCACCAGAGGTGTGTTAATGTTTAAGGGTTGTGGTTCAGGAAATGAGAACATCCCAATAATGAGTGAAATAAAGATTACAGAACATTACCTTTTATGTGAAATTCTAAAATTATATTTATTGGCCAATTCACAGAAAGTGCCGTAGTGACCACAGAAATGACTCTGGCTTTATACATGTACAGATGTACAGAACAAATTTTAAAATAACAGATCTATTTCGAATATGCATTTAATCAGTCCTGTGGAAAACATATGGATACTAACGATGTCAAATTCATAAATGACTGTGCAAATTGACATGGCTTTTATGAAATACACCACTATGCCATGGAGGGGGTTTTGTACAACTTCTTACTCCATGTAAAGTTAGGGCTTGTGTACTGTATTGTCTGTCAAAATTTACTGTACATTTTCATTAAGAAAGGGTTGGGTTTTTGGGGTTTTTTAAACAGCTGATTAATATCTATTCAAAAACCATTTCATATTCATCTTTTTAATTGCATATAGTCATTTAATTCATTGTACTGCATAAACTGTATAGATTCATGCTTCCAGAAATGCATTTAGCATCTGCAACAAGACACTTCAAGACATGGTTTATGGTTGTTTCACAGCAACAATAAGATATTTCATGGATGAGCATCTTTCCTGGGCTGAACAGTCTGTTGGTTTGAGACACATTTACGGAGTACAACCGTTGTATGTACAACCATACAGCATATGTTTATTTAATCCCTTCTCCGATACATGTTTTATTATCCATAGAAGTGGCCACAACTACACAGAATTTGGACAGCTAGGAAGCAATCCCAAGCTACAAAATACATGCTACCAACTGCAGTTACTGCTCCTCGACAAGAACCAATGCACTAACATGGAAGCAATCTGGGAAATGGCAAACTGTGTGGGAAAAGTTCTACATTTTTGCAGGCAGATGAAATACCATTTTTACTGTCAAGAGATGATGAAATATGAAATAGAATTGTCCCAGCCAGCTAGAGCACAGCTGTTACATTCAGCATGATGAGATTATTTCTCAGCTCTTCAAAATCCTACACTCTGGGTAATATATGAAATATTTAATAACTATACAGTTAATTCTAACTAGAACAACCCCTTTCACCAAACTGCAACAATATTCAAGGTGCATGTCTGATTCCTGCTCTGCTGCTCATCACGAGTCATGTTTTACAGCTAGCTCCTTGCTCAGGAATTCCTCTTTTCTTTCCTCTCCTCTCACCTTGCAAGGCTCATTCATCTTCCCCCCTTCCCCTCCCGTCTATCAGACCTTGGGTACCCTCATGCAATGGCTCGTTTTGGGAAGGTGGGCAGAGAAGGGACAGGAATCAGCCAATGCCAAGGCAGTCATTGTTTGCTCCTGTGACCTAAACCCATTCCTAACCCATTCCAATTAGCTGTTTCCTGCAATATGGTTTGCACCATTTACACCCACTAGGGACAGAGATGTGCTGAGGGAAGCGGAGAGTTCCCTGAAGTCACTACTGCAACCCTCGGTGTTCCTGCTCTCCCCTTTACACCAATCCTTGCAGACAGAGCAAATGAAAAAGGAATGAAATTCTATTTCCCTTGGGTCTTAGTGATGCAGTGGCTCTTGGAGCACAAGGATTTCAGTTCTGGTTTGGTGTTCAGGTACAGGAGGCAGGAGCAGATGAAGGAAACATGTCAATGAAAAGACCCAGGGTGACTTTGTACATCCTCCCTGTTTGCCTGTGCGGCTTCTGAGCCAGAGAACACAGGTTTGCTTGGGGCATGCTTGAAAACAAACCACAGAGGCATCGTGCCAGCCAGAGACCAGAAATGTATCACGAATTTGCAATATAAAGGTAGGCATGGCAATCAGGAGAGTTGGCACAATTCTATTTCTTTGCAGCAGTTCGTGCCTGGCTGGAAATCTTGAGCATTTGTTTTAGAGAGTAGGTGCATTCTACTGACATTTGAGGAGAAGCAACATTATGTGTCTTAAATGAAAGTACTGGTTAATAGTTACTGTTTAATGTAGGAACACTTAAAAACATGGGCACACGAATGACAGTGTCTGTTTTCACATTAATGACAGCAATCTAATTTTTAACAAATTATACTTTGTATTATTGTTTGGGTGGCTCCAGCATTTCTTGGTTGGCTTTGCTAAATGATACTCATGTAAAAGACACTGCCAAATTCATAACATATGAGAACTTATCCATTGATTACAGAAAAGATTGTTTTAAAAATCAAGTTTCAATTTAAATTTATTGTTTAACCTTTGACAACTTATGCAGTGACACACACACCAACACAGAGCACCTTAACAGAGTGAACTGACCGTGACTCGTTTAAGGAAATACCAGGGGATTTAGTTTGTGTATTAAAGACATTTCATGACACGGTAAGAAATGCAAGACTGAAGGAATGAATTGGGATGAGCAGGGATTCACAGCTTCTCTAGCAAATGACCAAAGGCAATGAACTTGATAACTATCTAAAAATATTCAAAGGATATAAATCATGGTTAGAGGAACTATTTAGAGTGGTGCAAAAGGGTATAACTGGGACTAATAAGATAAAAATTACAAAAAGGATTATTTAAATTCATTTTCAGGAAAAGCTTTCTAACGGTGAATTCTAATAGACTCTAGAACAATCTCCCAGGGGAAGCAGTAGAAGCCCCAGGCTTAGAAACATTTAAGTAGGTTGAAGCACCCCCACCCCTAACACTAAAAAATATATTCTAGTAAAGAATTCTGCACTGTTAGCATAATACTCTACTTGCACTACTTCTTCCTTTTGTCTACTAATCTTTATTTCTAGGATTTGATAAGTTTAGTATGAACTTCTAAGCACACTGAAATTGAGATGAAACAGTTCTGAGGAAGCCTACCCGTAGTGTGTATTACCCTGGAAAGCAATAATCCACTCTGGCATATCTTCCCATCCCTGTCGTGATGACCCTTTGAACAGAACTGCCTGTTAACCACAATCAAAAATTTACTCAACTGGTGGTGCAGTATTTGTAACAGAACATATATAAAAACCCCATCTCTTTTCAGATGTACCTCACGCTTTTACATCAGTTTGGGGAGAGGCCAACAGTAAACTTGCCAATAGGTGAATCTGGAGGCAATAGGGAATGGAGGCAGTAACTTCAGCTCTCAGACTGGTTCAGGGATGGTCGTTATCCTTGAAAAGTTTTCTATTATGTATATTTTCAAAAATCAGGAGTCCTAACTCTGTGGCCATTGAGGAGTTTGTATCACTACAAAAAGTTTACTCGAGGGCCCTTTCAGTATGGATTATAGTCTGCCTTGGGTGTCTGCAGCTCCACTAAGACCTATGGATCTCTAAAATGAATCAACGCAGCTGTCTGTGGGCAAAAGTTCCATTTCTTACCTCAAATTAAACTGTGTGGTAGCTGTACTCTCACACTTGAGTCACAGAAGACAGAATATTTGCCCAAGTCCCTGTGGGCTGGCCTTGGCTCTAAATTTTTCTACTTAATGCATGCACAGTGTAGCAACACCTCTCATGGCCCTGCTCCCTTCCCAGCTCAGCTGGAGCTGCTGTAACTGGAACGAAAGGAGGCAGCTACAGCATCAACCAGGCTAAAAAACGGCAGGGTCTCCATCACCAGAGCCACCAGCTCCCCATGGGAATCATTATGTGATTTTCTTGTACACACACGTGTGTGTGTATGTCTGGTCTGGAACCCTTCGACATCCTATGTTCATTCTCTTTCTTGTTCATCATGACAGTGTCAGTTCTGGCATGAAAACAGAAAATGTTTCCATTTTCTTACTATTTGACACTGAAGCTTTTATGTCTCTTTCTTTTCTACAAGTATAAATTTCAACTTTTTTCACATCACTGTAAACCTTAACTCTGTTATTCATGCAGTATTCTCTTTTACCTTCCTGTTCACTCTTCCTTAATTAATAATTTGGCTTTCTAAAGGAACTGACTGTAGTTGAACCATTCCACATTCCAAAGAGCATGCCCAGTTAAAACAACCATCCTCCTTCTCATCTACTGCATATTGAACAGTTTGTAGACAAGGATTTACTGCCAATTTCAGTACTGGTTTGAAATGTCATTGTAGTCACAGGCTTGGTCAGGGTTGTCTGATCAAGTCTTTTGTATCTGTTTATATCTTTAAGGGTGGCAGGAGTAGAAAAAAAAAAAGACATTGTAATTTTAATAACTTTTTGCTTTTTTTTTCTCCCCTTAGTATACCCTGAAACCTTCAGCCAAAAATAGTTTTATGTGTTGTTACACCAAAAGACACCTGAAAGAACTTTATACCCAGCTGGGGAGTTAAATGCCTCTGAAAACCCAAGACTGTATCCAGATTTATACAAAAAGGATAGGTAGGGCTGCAGAAAAGCTTTTTACTCCCATTAAATTTTCTGGGTTTCTAAAGCACAAGGATGGAAAACCATTGTAAAATCTTTGTTCTCTGTTTGGAGACAGCTTCTCTTTGCGTTTGGCAAGCTTTGTGCACCTTGCTCAGGGAAGGCTGAACTCTTTTATTGCACAGTGTTCTTAACTGGGAAGAAAATTCTGCTGCTTCTTTGTTCTCAGCACAGACATAAATAGTGATAATACACAGCCATGGAGCTTCAACAGCTGATGAGCGCACAATTTCCCCATGACTTAGTACTGAAAATAAGAATGAGGGCTTTTCCTGAACTCTGTTTCACATGTTTGCAGTGCTTCAGGCAGCTGAGGGTGTTTCTTTACAGACAGTAACTAATGAAGCACCAGCCCAAAGCTCTCCACTGTAACCACTGTGTCCTTCCCTCTGCACGTGTTTGGAGTGCTCCACAATGGAGGGCTGTGAGCAGAGCTGCAGGAGAATTACTGAACCACAGCACCTAAAAGCTCTTTCACAGGGCTGCTCACCAACAGCACTCACAGCACCTTCTCAAGGATGCCAGCAGCACTGTTCCTACTGCCAGCAGAGACAGGGAAACCATAATGAGCAACCCACTGGCAATACCTACTCCAAAGGCAGCAAAATACCTCTAGGGAAAAAGGCTGCCTGCCCTGGTGCCTGCCTTCTCATCATCAGGAATGAAGTTATGAGCATACAAAACCTCCTGGATTCATTTTATTCTGCTAAGTTTCAATAACGAGGGCTAAAATTGTTTATTATTTTAAACCCCTGTGTTAGAGGCTAATGGAATTGACACTCTTGCTCCCCTTTCATTTTTGCACTGTTCAAGTGTTGTGTATTTTTAATTTATGGTCATGTCTTCTTTAGAGAAAAACAAAACTAAAAAGAACACGCCAGGCTTGAACCTTGCTAATCCTACAAAGGTGATGAATTTATAATTACTTTCTGAGATATCACTGGAGCAATTTTCCCAATATATTTAGCAGGAATATTTCTTGAGATTGGGTGTGTTAAGAGAGTATGAATTTTGCTCTGCTGAAATTTTAGTGGTTATCTCTATTCTTTGTGTCTTTATTCTCCATGCTAATAAAAATGAAGTTGGATTCCAGGAGAGTCCAGCAACCAGAAGTCTGATCACTGGATACACAGTCTGAGATGTGCAGCTTTAGGGAACCTGATCCCTTTCAGTTTACATTGCTCTCACATTGCTTGTTATGACTTTATTTTAAAAAAACCCAAACATTAGATCCAAATGTACAAAGATTGTACAGGATCACAGCTTCTGCGTGCTGTAAAAGGTATTTATTTTATGTTACAAAGTGTTGCATGGTTTGGTGCATGGGAGTGTTGGTTTCTTTGGGAACACCAAGCTCTTTGAGGGATGGGATGGCTGCTATTCCTGTGGCTGTTTGCAGTGGCACTGGAATGCTGTGAGCTTGGCAGGCTCTGGGGGCAGTGAGGCTGTGCAGGATCAAGGCCTGGCAGCTTCCTCAGCTGTGCCTGAGAGGGAGAAACCTAATGCCATTCTGTGGTTGGAGCAGGAGGGAGATTATATTTATACAGCACAGAATTATGTGCAATCAACAGGAATAAATTTAGTGACTTAAAAGGTGGTTTAATTTCTTTAACAATCTTTTGGATATTTATGTTTTGCCATTTAGGGTTTTTTTCCTCCTATCTCCTTAGATTTGCTCACTTTGTGTAGAACTACTTTAAGCAGTTGCTCCATCAAGGTCAGCAGCTACTGCGATCACCCAGAGGGGCATTAATCCCAGACCTGTTGTTGAAAGCCTAGATGAGGCTACTGCATCATCCAGGTTCCTCCCAATGCTTCCACTATTTTTATTCAGTAATTTTATCAGGGAAGAACCTGATAAAACCTGATCTCCCCTGTGAGACAGGGATATGCTTATTTTGAGATACTTATTCTGGTCAGCATGTGTGAATTAAGGGAAGAGGAAGCCCCTTAGAGGAGATGTACTCACAGTTTATTTCCTCTCCCTCTCTCAGTAGCCATAGGTTTTTGCAAACATCCTTCATTTTGGTATTATAATTTATATTCCAGGAGCAGATCCATCCCACCAGACCTTTACTTGCTGTCACTCCAGTAAAGTCTTTCCTCGTGCTGCTCAGTGGAGGTGGAGTGCTGTGTGTGCCAGCACCAAAACTCTGAGAAGAGGCAGTGTTGTGTCCCAGTGCACTGGGAAAAGATTAAAGCTGCCTCTGAAGTCACAGCTGGGGAAAGAGACAGCTGAGACACAAATTAGGTGCAGGGTTCAAAAGGTTTTGCCACAGTGAAGTAAGGGCCTGCTGCTGCATTACCCTCTGAGCATCCTTCACCTGGGGCTGCTGAGCTCCCATGGCCTTATTCTCAGTTTAGGGTCAGGCAGGGACAGCTCCTGCAATGAAGACAGTGGATTTCATCCCCACAGGAGGAACTTTATGACCCTCTGCTCCTTTCTGAGTCTCATTTTGTTCCCGACTGGAGTAAGGATGGTGCACAAGTGTTCAACTAGCTCAGCACCACCACATGCCAGAAAGGAAAATCAACTGCTCCCTCCCATTAGCCTCTGGTGAGGGAGATCATCACCAGGTAAAAAGCAGTCCCACCACCACTGCAAGGTATTTAGCTGTCAGAATGAACAAATAGCAACAGTTTATTTTAATTAGTATTAAAGATGTCACGAACCCTACATGCCTATTTCTAATTTGAACTGGTGTCAGCCAAAGCAGTAAATATTGAGAATAATCTCAACTGTGCATTTTAAGGTTTACTTGGAAATATAAAACACTTGTGGAGTGCAAGGGAAGTGAGAGCTATCAATCACAAATAGCCACTTAGGCAGTTATATTAATTCAGATAACATCTTCAATTTGCATTTGTAAGTTGTGCAGCTTTACCCAGCCTTAGATTAGAACTTCAAAAATTTAAAGGCATCACTGATCTGATGTCATTTTAGACCTCTGTTGTCAGCTCTGGATTCCTGATGCCACGGAGTGTGAGTACCTCTTCAGAGCTGCTTTCTTTGGATACACTTGTTTATTGCTAGTGTAAAAAGCCACCTCACCACAAGACAGACATTGAGGGTCTGGAGGGAAGGGACAGAGCTGGGGAAGGGTGTGGAGAACAAGAGCTGATGAGAAGCAGCTGAGGGAGCGGGGTGGGGCTCAGCCTGGAGAAAAGAAGGCTCAGAAGGAGCCTTTTCACTCTCTCCAACTCTGACAGGAGGCTGGAGCCAGGTGGGGGCTGGTTTCTCTTCACAAGTAACAAGTGATAGGGCAAGGGCAAACAACCTTGAGTTGTGCTGGGGAGGTTTAGATTAAATATTGGGGAAAATTTCCTCACTGAAAGGCTGGTCAGGCAGTGGAAGAGGCTATCCAGGGCAGTGGGGAGTCACCATCCCTGGGGGAATTTCAAGACATGTGAATGGGGGACTTGGGGACATGTTAGCTTGGCAGTGCTCAATGATCTTAACCTCTTAAGATCATTGGTCTTTTCCAATCTGAATGGTTTTATAGCTCCGAACACTTTTTTTTCAGGAAGGAAAGGAGAGAATTTTGGCTTTTGATTGGGCAAAAAACCCCCCCTGTGCATGTCTTTATGCCCAGATATGTGAATATGTTCTGGTTGGTTTTTAAGCAAGTAGGTTATATCAAAAAATAATTTCTGGAAGGGAGGAAACATTGTTAGAATTGTTTTAGAAAAAATGATACTACTTTGATTTTTTTATTAGTAGTTTTGCTGAGGAAACCACTGCTCTCAGTGCTAGACAAGTACTCTAGGGCCCATTTTGTGAAGATGTATCTCATTCTCTCTACCATTTTGTGAAAAGGCTGTTTCTATTTATTTGAATGAAAAATGCTGCATAATGCCCTCCAATGAGTAATCTAAAATAAGTACAGTGATACATTTTAGTTTGCTGAATATCTTACTGCAAACCAAGTTTCAGTGATAACACACATGCCTGTATTACTTCGTTTAGGTTTAAAAATGTAGGTTTATTTACAGTAGAGAAAATACTTTGTTTGATTCTTGTGTAATGTACGAGCACAACCTGAAAAGATCTGCTTCCAGTAACAAAAAGATAAAAGTCTATTTGATGGAGAAACATATACTGATGAATTCACAAACATATAAAAGAATTAAAGGCTGTCAATAAGGTTGTAAATTGCTGTTTTCAAGTTGCCCTAATGTTTGCTATGATAACAACAACAATAACAATAACAATCAGGAATAACAGAAACTTAAAAATAATTTAAGTCCAGTTTTAAATCTGAAATTGAGTTTTAAATATCTACATTTAATTTTAATTTTTTTTTTCTAAGCAGAAAGATTTGCTGATAGGTGCTGTTAACAAGCACGGTGAAGAGCCTGCTTCATGTCACTAAAAAAATGAAAAATTGGAAATGAGCTAGGATTCTAGGAAATGATCTAACATAACATTTTTGTTCAAGATATTAAAAAAAATTTATATTAATTTTGTATTAAACAGAAATTTTGGACATTTTTACGGTTGTTATTCCTGCAGATAAAATGTACTTATGTGGCCTTGATTCTGCAAATATTCTTCTAAGTTTAATTCATGTGAGAGAATGAAATGAAACAGGATTGATAACAAAAGAAAAGTGCTGTGTTGCCAGTCTTAACAACCATGTGACAACATGATTGCTGGCACAACAAATGAAAGCATGAATACCTCTAATGTTAAAATTAATATAGATTTTTCTTTCATTTACTTCCTAGTTATTAAACTACAAGGCCTAGCTGCCGTCAGTATTTCCCTTCAGCTACCAAATGCAGAAACTGGAATTACAGGAACTCCCAAACAAACACACTATGTATTCCCTATATCCCACGACATTCAGGAGCTGTTACTAACCTAGTATTGAGGGAGGTGGAGACCCTCAAGATTGCTCCAAGTACCCTTTGCAACATCAAGCAGCATTCAGGGTGCTCAGGAAGGTCCTGTTGTGGCAAGGCTGACTGGGGGCGTGGAGAAGGGGAAGCAGCTCATTTGGAACAGCAAATTACAAAAGCAAAAGTCAAAGATGAAATTGCAAAGAAAACGAAGTACTGAGGAAAATAACCCAGACAAGCCACTAAGCAGCATTCACTTCCATGCCACTTTGTTTCTATGCGTTAGAGCAGCTACCCTAGCAAGTGCTGCAGCATTTGGTAGGCAGAGCAGTTGAAGATGCAAAGGTACTTAAGGGAAGGGGAC
Organism: Oreocharis arfaki; assembly: GCA_013398015.1. NCBI lineage: Eukaryota > Metazoa > Chordata > Aves > Passeriformes > Paramythiidae > Oreocharis > Oreocharis arfaki. Next base: position 1,117,279 of record VZRR01000615.1, on the reverse strand, counting down.
AAAAAAACCACACCACACAGACTTATCAACACATTGTATACATAGCTCTGCTTTTTCCTTTTTTTTTTTTCTTTTTAAACAGTGTTTAAGAAAAATATGCTGTGTTACCATAACAAACTAAAATACTCTCTCAACTTCTTAAGAGTTTCGTTTTTGTTTCCAACTATTTTGGTTCCACGTAGGTTTTATTTTTCCTTGTCTACTTTATAAAACCTTCTCTCAACATTAATGGCTTCAGGAAGAAGAAATAAGGGAGAATTATGAGCACAGAAGAGAGCTCACAGTGTTGTTCCTTTCTCTTGTGCACTACAGGCAGGCAGGGGTACAGGAGAAATAGGGCATAATGTTTTTACAGAATACAGTCAGACAGGAATTCCAGCTGGCATTCACTAAGCAAAAGGGAACATTTTCCTCATCTAAAATAATTGTTTAAATCCCAGCCATACATAGCTATGGAATAATGGGGTCACTTATTTTCCACTAGTTCAGTAAGATGCTGCAGCAAGCTAATGATTCCATGAGACAGACGGCTTAAAGCATCGATTTGCTGCAAATTGCTCAATCCATAACTAATGAGCAGCTCCACAGATTTTCAGTGAATCAATCCCATTAGAATTTACAGTTTGCATAAGATCATATTATTCAATCTGTGGACATAGAATGAGCTGGGGGGTTTTTTGTAACCTTCAGCAGCCCCTGCTTGTTGCTGTTTTTTTTAAAACTCATTTTAATTTCTAGCAGTAGGTTGGATAAAAATCCCTCTCTTGAGGGTCTGACAGCATGCCTGAAAAAATACACTGTCCACATCTACACAGGCACACATGCATCCCCTTGTCAGGTCCGAGATATTCCTATAACACAGTTAACATCCAAAAGGCAGGATGAGACAACAGATGGAATTCAGCCCCTGTCCCCTGTAGCACTAAAGCCCTGCCCCAGTTTGGAGGAGGATTATATTTTTCACACCTGTAAGAAAGTGAAGTTAGATGGCAATTGGTATTTGGACCCACAGAAGTAATTCTTCATAACAAGCTGAAATCTCTCCCACGTGAAAAAAGTAGCAAAGGCAAAAACCTCTATGGATCGAGTGACAGGACTTTTGTCACACATCTGCAGGGTAGAAACAGGAAATTGAGAACTATGCTTGCTAACAGATCAAGTTCTGGATTATTTTATTACTGCATCTGCCAGGAGGTTTGTGCCACGTTTTCCCCGGGCTTTGTAAGAAAAGGGTCAGGTCTATCATTATCAATTACTACAACAAGATCATTTTAGGCAAAACAGTTATAGGCAAGCAGAAGTTCCAATCCTGTCAATGAATTCATAGACTGAAAAAACATTGTATTGGTTGTTACAAAAGAGCTGTGGCTGGAGGGCTGTTTGTTAGTACGGGAGTGTTGAATCATCCCACTCCAACTGCTCTTGCCTGGTGGCATTCTGTTTGTCTCCCTTTTGGACAATCACTTCCTCCTCCTCCTCCTCTTCCTCCTCTTCACTGTCATCTGATTCAGCACTGGTTGTGTCTTCCTCTTCATCATCTATGTCTTCTTCCTCACTCTCCTCTTCTGTCTGGTGTGGCTTTTCATACTTCTACAATACAGGTAAAGAAATGAAAGAGAGACAGTAGCAGAAAGGTGCCTTTGTGCCAGCCAGTGGCTGTCTCAAATGAGCACTTAGAAATGCTAACACGCTGGGGAAATCTGCTTTCCATCATTATGTGATTATTAGGCATCAAATCTCATACAGGCTGGTAGCAAACATTCAAAAACTACTGTAAGAAGAATGGAATGTCAATAAGCAATATCTTTGTCAGCCACACTGCCAAAATTCAAACCTTCAACATCAGCTTCTTTAAACTGCTGATGATTTTCCCTCCCTTTAGTGCATAAGTGCTTACCTTAAAAGGTTAAAACCAAAGGAAATATATAATCTTGGGTACCTACAAGCAGACACAGATGGAGCAGAAGTGATGCTGTACCTGAGAATTCTTCACCATCTTCTTTAGTAATTATATATGACAACGAATCTGAAGTTCTCAATTCTATCTTACCAAGGTGTGCAGAGCTGAGATCTGGGATGGGGTCCTGAGTGTGCACACGTACAACTGAACAACTGCACCCTCAAAGAGGCTCAAACCCCGCTGCCCGCCCAGCCGGTGACGCCTGGCAGTGCCAGGGTACAATGCTGTGCCTCAGTGAAGTACCTCCATGGGGTTGACAGTGATGGTGAGAGCAGAGTCATCCCAGTCCATCTCGTTTTCCTTGGCTCCCTCGTGCTCCGCGGAGCTGTGCTGATGGGCCGTGCGGATCCGGTACACGCCCAGCGTTATGACGAACACCAGGATGCTCACACAGATGATGATAACCATCGTGGCCACACTGGGAACAACTGGGACAAAGGGTGCAAAAGGGATGCAGTTATACCTGTGGAAGAAGGCACCTCAACTCCACTAAATACCTTGTTAGTTTTTAACCCCCAGCACCCCCTCCTTTGGACTGAGAATCAGGACAGACAGCTGCAGTGTGCCTGGGGTGACAGAAAGTCGTTGACCAGTGCCCACCCACTAAGGTGGAGCAAACACAAATGTTCACAGATTTCTTATTCTGAGTATGATAAATCCTAACTAAAAAGTGATCGTGCCCACCTGTGCTCTTTGAGCCACTTAACTACAGAAGACAAGTAGTTAAGAAGTGCAGAATCAGTTCAGAACAAGTGCTTTTGCAGTAAAATTCTGTAATCTCACCTGTGTGTAGACCCCTTCTGATCACAGCTGAGGCCTTAACCTTACTCGAGACAAAATGCACATCTCAAAGCTTATATTTTCAAAGGTTTCAAGCACTTGTGATTTGAATCTCAAGCTCCCAGAAATAAAATAATGCATTGCCACCCTACTTGCCTGTTTCCTCCTCTTCCTAGGAGACTCTTGGGGACTCAAGACATTCTTCCTCACTGTCTGGTTGCACTCTGAGATGCCTCTGTCTCCACCTAGTCATAGGCAGAAATCTCTCTGAACTACTACATGTAATCAGCTCCATAATTAGGTTAGTGGAGAAATGCTGCCTCTTTCTTTGTACCTCGAGGTACTACAGTTCCAGGAGCTATGGTATAACCCAGTCCATAACCCATTTTATTACCTTGCCCTGCAAGTCTGAAATCAAAACAATATTTAGGAACTAAAAAAACTAGTTTGCAATAGTTTATCCATTAAACATTGTTTCACTTTAGCGAACTGTCTTTATAATGTAAAGAAAAATACAGTAATTTTCTAAGCATGTCTGTATATAGCTACTTATAACTGCCTAGCCTTTACATCAGCTTTACATTTACATATGTATCATTCAGCTAAAGGATTTCAGAATCCAACTTTTAAACAGGTATCTTTGCCCTGGATTTAACTTCACTGAAAAGGTTTCAGATTTGGGTATATATTTTAACTAATATAGCCAAAAATTAAATTAAAATGCCTTCTGCACACAACTAGATGAACCTATCTTATTTCCAAAGAGCCCAGATTGAGGCCTTGACAGCAGCTAACAGAGGCACTGCAGCAGTTATAAATTTAAAAATAATACCATTTCTTTCTTCTGTTTAGAAAGGAGTGGGTAGAAATTATTATACTACAGAAATACAAATGCCCAAGGGCAATATGAGCATAAATATTACCCTTCATATCATTCAATACTAGAAATGAGACATTTTCTAGGTGTGGGGTTCGGAGTACAAAACCATTAATGAAGACTTTAAAAAAGGATACCAGGTTTTAATTACAAAGTACATTCTTGGACAGAACAGAATTCAATGTTACCTTCTTTCACACCTGTGCAATGGTCTCTGAGAGGTTTTAGCAGCTGAAACAATGGACCTGAGGGCTTTAGTCTGTTGAGCAGGCTGACCCCAAGGGAAACACTGACACAGCGGCATCATTGTGAGCAGTCTCTGTGGAGGTGTCACATACCTGAGTTGTGAACTGCACTTACACTCCCCTCAGGGTGCTGAACAGATTGCAGAAATTGGGGTTGGACTATCATGTGATTGACATGGTCCATGAAGTTGGAGTTGGAACTGTGTAGGATATTAACCTGGGAGAAGAGAAAAATAAGAGACTGGATACTAAAAAGTGTGTTATACTCCAGGCCTGCTGGCTCCATATATTACATTGAACTAGGAAGTTCATCAGCAGATAGGAACACTATTAAATAGATCCTAAAGGCCAAATTAATTCCTTTTTTTATGCCAGTGGAAAATACACAGCTTAATATATTTCTAATTTCTAGCAAGAAAAATGCATTGTAACCTTTCTGGCTGTTGACTCTGAAGTGGCACAGAACAGGACTCTTCATTTACCTGTTTGGATAAGCAGCGACTTTTTCTTCCTTCTATATTAATCAGCTTTTAGGTGTTATCTAAACATTATGAAATAACTGTTAATTTTCTTAACAATTATTAAGCTGTTAATAGTTTTTATAAGCAATTATTAATTTGGACCGTATTGCTAAGTAGGTGCTGCAATTTCCTGTAGTTGTTACCTGGGCTCTAGGCCTCGGTGCTAGGTGAGAAAACACGACTCAGTCATTGCTCACCTGCAGGCTGAATTCATTGCTCACCTCCAGGCTGAATTCATTGCTGGTGTAACGCCCATTGAGCTCCGAGCACTTGACCCTGAACTTCCTGTCGGAGGTGGCCGAGGTGCCCCAGTTGCGGTAGCGGAGCTGCCGCAGCACCTGCTCGTAGCTGAACATGCTGTCCACACCTGCGGGGTGGGAGGGCAGGGACAGCTCAGGGACAGGCAAGGGAACGCTGCTCGGGGCAATGCAGAACAAAGCAAATGCTCACAGGAAACAGGGAACTTGGCAGAATGGTCTGCAAATGACAGGGCATCAAATACTCCCTGATACTCGATCATGTGAGAACAGCTTTCGGAACTGAATGCAAGTCCCTAATGGAGAGGGATAAATACAACCACGAAGGTACAGAATAAATGACTCAGTGATCAGAAAAAGATGGCCAATGTACCAGCATTGTACAGGAGCACTGAGGAATCCCCTCACTCCCACATTCCACTGTGATGGTCCACAAGAACCCCACACTTAAAGAAAGCAGGGATGCCATTTCCCTTACTTGAGGAGTAGCAGGAGGGATGCTGAGAATCCAAAGGGTAAACACAGCACCTCCAGAGATCAAGTGTTTTTTAAGACACAATCACTCTTGGGATATTTTTATGGCTAGTAAATCACAGATTTCTGTCTAATTTCTTACATATTAGAGATTTCATTCCAATATATAATTAGTGTGAGAAAATAAGAGAAAACAAATTTCATGAACTTACCATAGATTGAATATCCTGCAGTGGAATTTGTGGCATCTAGATGTTTTCCTTGAAGCTCTCTGTGATCTAGTTCTAAACACTCTTGTTCAGGGTCTAGTTCTGCACCAATGACCAAAACATCACAGAAATCCAAGTTGTGGAGCATTTCCTCTACTACCACTTGCTTATTGGCTGTGAACCCATGGCACAGACCATGAGAAAAAAGAAGGAAATGAAGATAAATGATCACAGAACAGCTCAGTCATTTTATGTGCTTTGCATCAAGGCTTGAGACTCTTGGGAAGATGGCTGAACTGTTTTTGCTGATATTAAATCCAGCACACTTGAAGCAAATCAAGAGAAGTGTCCTGTCTGTTCAGGTGCTGTGATGATGAAGGCCTAGCAACACCCAATGAGTTAGATAGAAAATATATTGCTCTGTAATAAAAGGCATCCAAGAACATTTCTGGAAGTAGAAAAGAGAATCTAATCTTGGAAATAAATTCATGTAAAAAATTCCAGGTTTCAGTGCTGTATTGATACCAGCTTTCTCAAGGAAAACCAAACTGAAAAAAGACACATCCAACATATCCATGCTTGGATGATTCTCTCAGTTACTCTATGCCCCAAAACCAATTTGCATGACAAAGACCTGGCCATCTATCCAAGAGCAGGGCATTATCATAAATAGCAAGATCCTGTGCTGTATGACTTAAAGAAATTAAGTTATAAACGGACTGTCCTTCACTGTGTACAAGTAAAAACATAATTCTGTCACTGGAAAAAGAGTAGCATATCAAATTAATATTTAAACTCTCTGATCAACTTAGCACAAAGTGTGTGGCAAAACTGCTTAAGCAGCTCCCTGAGGGCACAGACACTGCAAGCCTGGAACTTCCTACCCATTTGGTGAGCTTGATGAAGGAGGGCACAGACAGGAAAGCCTTATGCCCTACATTCCCAGCTCCTGGTGCAGTGAATTTGGGTACCTAAACTCTAGGTACACCTGTAACATATCCAAAAATGCAGACCAAGTCAAATTTGTAGGCTTCAGGGAATCCACACCCTTAAACTTGCATTTTCCCATTTTCTCTTCTCTACATCTAGTTGCTGCTTATTCTAGTCCAATAAACAGTGTGTAGAATTTGATTCCTCAAATTACTCGACATTTCATCTGCCTTGCACACAAACATCCAAAAGGAATATTCTTTTATAGACAACGATTTTAAACTTGATTTGTGCTTTTGAACATTCATCCAGTGTTGAATAATAATACATACATTGCCCAGCATTAGAATAAACAGTCATCATTGAAAAGAAATATTTTAAAAGGATTATGTATACATTTTATAGCTGGGAAACTGAGGCACGAGATTACTTTCTCAAGTAACACTCACAAGCTAGTGTCAGAACTGGAAACATAAGAGCAAACTAAAAATTCAACTTTTGTTCAATTACTGCTTTTCACTTTATCAGCACAATTAAAAAATTCTGTTACAAGCAGAGACATTTTAATGAAAATACCCTACGTAACACAATATGAAAGGAAGAGTAGGAAGGAATTATTCTGCACTATACTGACTGGGAACTATATGGAAAATCTGCTTTTTTTTTTGAAGCACATTCTGACCTGCCAGCATTTAACACATTTTTCAATGTGTTGAATTGAATTCTTTCAGTACAGCATTACTGTGGCCTCACTAATCTGGGTGAAGTGACTTCCTTTGCGTTACTTGTTTGCACCATCTTTTAAAAAACATGAGGAGCCATTACAAAATGAGTAATAGTATTTAAAAGAAAGACACGAACCTCTGTCACGTTCTCTTAATTCCACTGGATGCTCCATTTTAGTGACTGTGCTGACAATCCTGATGTCAGGTAACAATATAACACCTCTTTCACTTTCAAACTGTGCAGCTGGTCTAGCAAAGTGGTCCATGCCAGTTATTGTAATCTTGGGCTCATTGGCCTGAAACACCATTACATAGGCATCTATATCTGGGATACTAATGCAGACATCTTCACCAAAACATCTGAAAAAATATATTAGTCATTAACTGCATGTAACATATGGCACATCAGAGGTGTGTGGCACTGGCACTGCCCCAAAGCCAGCTCATGGCTCTCAGAGCAGGCTAGTTCATCCTTGGCCACTGCCACGCACAGGGGCAGATTCCTGTACCACTGTGTGCACAGGCCAGCTCTGACCCCCTCATCCCTTCCCACCTTCACAGCTACTCACACTGAGGGACAACCTCAGTCTTTCCTAAGGTCACCATCAGAATAATATTTTAATGTTTAACTGACATTTAACAGAGCAGTAGATGGTTGAAAGAGTTAACTAGGTAACAACTAACCTTAGTAAACCTAACATTAAATCCTAAGTGATAGCTAATAAATACAACATAGTTATCTTGTGATTAAAAGGGCCTAGTTAGCCATTTAAATTGGTCCCATCATGAACTCTTTTTGGCACCCTCCAGTATTTGCAGGGGACAAAAGGTGCCTGCACTTCCACTTTCATCTGAATCAGCACTGTGCTTTGGAAGTGAATCTCCTGACAAACTCTACCTCATTTCATCCTGGCACAGGACCTGAGCCAGCCCTGGAGTGTGCAAACTGGGCTGCTTCCAGTGAGACTGCATCGAGAGCTGCTCTCCAGACAGGGAGGTCAGCCCACAGCACTGCCCTGACCCTGGCACTTCGGAAGAACTGTGCCCACAGCAGGTGAGAGTCGGCAGAATTGGTGTTAATTTTCCCTCCAAAGCCCTGCTTTCCCTGCTCTGTGCAGAGCCGTGCCCCAGGGGAGCCCGGGAGAGGCTGTGGCCAGCTGTAAACACCACTGTGCAGCTTGTGTCAGTGCTGCTGCACGGCCAGGGAAGGACACACACTCCTGTTTCACCCCCCCCCAGTGCTTCAGTGACAGCACAGACACACGAGGGGACAGACACACACAGGCTGTTTCAAGCACACCTGCAAACACTGTTCTTGCAAATATGTCCTCTGTTACATGGAACAGGCCTGCATTAAAAAGTCACGGCTCTGGCTATCTCAGAAGGAACTATAAATGTTTAAAATTAAAAGTAAATAAGATTGCAGTAAATGCACTGTTCAGTCCAGACTGTATGCCCCAAACAGTAAAGAGAATGCAAGTACATTACATGAACAAGAAAGGTTCCTTAAGAAGATAATATCAAAAGAAAACCACCATGTAAATTGGCATAAAAGTAAATTAAATTAATCCTTTAGGTTCAGTAACAAAGCAGTATGATTTATCAATTTAATTTAGGCAAAATTATTCTTTTTATATGGGCAAAGAAAAAAGTAATTCATTAAAAATGTTCCTACTCTGTTCAATTCAGCTGAAGTATAACTTACTGGACTTTAGATGAGACTTTGAGACGTCGTACGCCTGCAGTAGGAAACTGTCTGGAATTGATGTATGAGACCTTTCGGAGGGCTTGATTTATATTCTCAATGTCATCTCCTTCCATGACAAGGACTGACTGGGAAGGGTTGAAGTGATACTAGGGGAAATGCATATAATTAGTATTTTAGGGAGCAGGTACAGAGTACAAAATAATATATTTTTAAAGGAATGTTGCACAGACATAAATTAAAAATATAAGGATTTAAGAAAAAAAATCTTAGTAGGTATCATTGGCTGAACCCACATGTTGTTCTCTAAGACATGTACGTGTATCAGTCACCTAAATAACTACTATTATAATTAATTTGGTAGTAAATTAATCCAAATTTGCTGTTCTTTGCCCAGCCTTATCAACCTTGCTGATATTATTTCTGCTGCAATTTCCAATGCTATTTATTTTTGACCTCTGTAGAGTTCAAAACCTTAACTTACCACCATGATTATTATTCCTAGGTAATCTTTTTAGGTTAAACACATTCCTCATATAAAAGCATTGCCCTGAGCCAGCCTAGCACGCAGAAGCATATTTTGGCTGCTTTCTGTGTGGTTTTATCCTGGGCTACCTTTCTGAGATATATTTCAACATGAACGAACAAAACAATTACAACATTTGCCTCCTACATCTTCATTAACGTCAGACACACTAAAGGGGGCTCTCCATCCTGTCTCATGATCAATAAGGGTGTCATGATTTAAGACGGAGCTGCTCCTGGCACAAAGCTGCTCACTTGGGCCAGCAAACCCAATGCCTGCTCTTGTAGCCCTGAGCCTTCTCTACTCCACTGCACTCAACACAGATCAGTCTTGCTGACCAAGAAACTTTGTCACTGTTGTGAGATAACCAATGACTGATTTTTACCTTCATCATAATTAATCCTAATTCCAGGTTTTGTCTGTTAATTGGTTCAGTAAACCATCTGCATTGCAGAGGAAACCAGTGTAACCCCCTTGATGCTGTACCCTACTGCTGTCAGCACAGAACACAAGTGCACCTCTCTCTCCCATGTAGCCCCTCCCCAAAGCTGGGCACTGATTATGTGAAGATGTTCTGCTAAATACAGACAGTGGCTGCCTACACTTCCCTCCAGCCAGAAAGGTTAAAAAGCAAAACACATCAAACAGACTGTGAAGAACAGGAGGACGCGCAGGGTTCTCTGGCAAACACAACATGGAGGAGCGGGTTTAAAGCTTGTGCAGGAAGGTCATAGCACACTGAAGGGTATTGTTTAACAAAGAGGAGGACTAACATGAATCCCAGCCGGCATACCCTTCTTTTTCCTCTCTTTAAGCTAGCAGCAGTAGAGAATAAAATTAGCAAAAGGAGACTCTGGCTAGCCAGTTAATAGCTCAGCTGCCAAAACAGCTGGAATGCTGCCAAAGGGACCGGAGAAAGCCCCAGTCTGAGCCATTTTTGTCTTTCTCATTAAAAATAGCTAAAAATAGCAACAGTTTAGACAGTGTCTCAGAGAGCTGTTACAGACATCTGAAAATTAGGCTGCAGCCCAAAAACGTCCAACACTATCACGTCAGAAACTGCTGCTGCACTGCTCTTTCTTAGGTGGTTAAAGGGTGAATCTCCTTGGTGCAGAGTGCCCAGAAACACCTTCCAGCATCAGTTTGCCAACATTGAATATGCAAAGCAGCACGTCCCCAGCCCCACAGAACCCATTGTCTGTGCAGCTGTCACACGTGCTTGTCTGGGACCAGGTGTGGTGTAGTGTTTCTGACACCACAACACCTTTCTCTCTCATTTTCTGTTCAAGGTCAGGCAACTGTTCTGCTTTCAGCTGAGCTTCCTTCTGTCAGCCCCCGAAGAAACCCTTCCACAATCTCTCTCTGGCTGCTCCTTTCATTGCTGCCTCCCTGCTGTGAGTTGCACTCACTGCTGGCTTGCTGAGGCAGTAAAAGCAACATTAGTAACTTAAAAAAACCCACTATGCCTCATCTGTATTTCAGAAAATGAAGATGTTTTGAAGGATTGCAAAAGCATGAAAAGGCAGAAAAACAATCCCTTATCTTCCTTTTTCCCTCTGCACTGCCATTACAGTAAGGAAGCCAGTCACACATGCTGGAGCAGCAGTGCATGGTAGGAACAGGGATTTTCCCAAGCCCACGAAACTGGGGTGACTCAAATATTGTCAGGTTTGAGAGGGCAACAATAGGGGAGAAATTACTATGCTTCTAGGCACCACGGACCAAGTGTACAGTACTTTAATTCATGGAAAATCCTGACAAAGAATTTACTATTAGGCATACACACGTGGGTTCCAGAAATCCCTACCTGCTCCTTGTATGCACTGCCTTTTAAAAACAGCTTTTACCTACTCCTGTGACACGTTCCTGTGAGAAGCAGCAATGTGAAATTCTTAATGATGTCATTGGTACAATGATAAAAGAATTCTTTGGGGTCTTTCCTCATACGTAAAAGTTAGAGCTAGCAAAATTCCTCCTTACCTTTGCACTTTTGATTTTCATTTTTACCCTTGTTTTCAGAAAATCTGCCAGTTATACTACACAGTGCAACCTGTCATCACCTGGACAGACATTTGGGCACATTTCAGGTCAGTCAATGGAAAGGTTTAGCTAATAAAATGCAGTCCATGGCATTCCCACTGTGTGTTCCAGCTGAAGTGTTATAGCATTATCCTCCTGCCCCCTGAAAACCCCACACCAAAACACCCCTGTGCAGCTTCTCAGGATGCATTGTCTGCACCCAAAGGAGCTTCCTGGGTTGGAATTGAAGCTCAGCTCCTTTGGAAGTTGTATTTGTGTGCTAGGAAACAGCTTCATAGTGCATTTAAGCAGGAGAACACTGTCACTAAATAATGGTGTCTGTAAAGGAAAACTGAGAGCACAGCTCAGTGGAATAGCCAAGATCCTACATGTGTATCCAAAGTACAGAATTTGTCTGATTGAATGCAAAACCATCTGGCTACTAGGTCAACTGAAACAGGATCCTCCTGTCTGTTGCTCTCCAGTCTTAGAAAAAGCTCTACATTACCAGTAGTCATATGCATAATGAAGATGGATAATGACTTATATTCAAATCTAAAAATTTACTTTCTTGACTTTAGGGGTTTTATTGTTCAATTTTCATGTACTGTAAACTTTTCCTCTTTGAACACACTGAATTTTAGAATGCTATTACATTAGGACTTATGTATTCCACTGCTTTAAAACTACTTGAGATCAAAATTCAATAAATCATTGGAATCATGTCTATTTCTGTAGAAGTAAAAAAAATAAGCATGAAAACACAGCCTGGCAATTCTGAAATATCAGCAGTGCCTTACTTTCCGATCACCTAGCTCTGCAATAATGGAAACATTTTTCTTTGCAGTGTCACAGCTCTTCTACTGTTCTGTTTTTTCTTTGCATGATTTTATGGGAAATTACATTGCTTCTGGGAGTACATTTGTACTGTGTGTACTCTACCTTGGGCTCTCCACTTCATAAATCAGATCTAAATTTTTATCAAAGATGATGTCAATTCATCCCTCACCTTTATTCCTTGGCCAAGACTCTCAAGAGAATTAATATCGAGACCTTCCTTGCAGGCCTGCAAACAGGAAATCACTTTCTGACTCTCAATTTTCCCTGGCCGGATTGTCAGACTGGCCAGGCTGCCATGGAAATACTGAGCAAATCTGGGCTTGGTGACTTCACCTCCTGCAAGAAAGAGAATGCAAAATGGTTATTGGTACCAACACACAAACCACACATCTAATAAATCACTTTATGTTTTAATACATTTAAAGAATTTCTATCCATCTTAGCCAAGTGTATTTGAGATCCCATTTATTGTGGTACAGTGGAATGTCTTTGAGGGTTGTTGGGTGGTACATGGTAGCAGGTTGTCTTTAAGATTCTTGTTTTTCCAGGATTGTATTCAGGTGTTTATAAAGCTGTGATAGCAAACCCAGAGATGACACATGGCTTCCCAAATGTATAAAAGGAAACATGTGATTTTTAAAAATGAACTTATTTAAGTACTCAAACAGCAATTTGATAAATGTTTAAGTCCAATATTTATTTATAGAGAAACTGTATTTGGAAGTATTCCATGACAAGATCAGCTACCTCTGCCTCTCTCCTCCAAAGAACACAGTGCCAGATGAGCTGAGAGTCGTGGCTCCGTGTGCACAAACTGCCACACTCCCTGTGAGGAGCTGTGTCTGAGCACAGGCTGCTACTTCCAGCAGCAAACTGGGACCTCAGCACAGCACTACCCTGGGTACAGTACAGGGCTGTCCCTGAGGGCTGTCCCTGACCCAAAGTGGATCATGTGGTGCCAGGTCTGGTCCTGTCACTCTGTGTTGCACCAGGCCCTCAACACACGCTCGGTTCGGTTTCACTCCGGGCAGCTCCCAAGGAAGACTGATCTTTAGGAGCTGTCAATAAAACGTGATTACAGACTGCCTGCTCCAGTGATCGTGGCATCTCAATTACTCTTGGGACAGTTAGTGATTTACTCATCCTCCTTCAGGAGAATTTTTAGAGCTTGTCTTTCCTGCAAGTGTTATCTCTTGCAGTGCATGTGAATTACTGCCTACCTCGAGCCTAGGAGGGCTAAGGGAGCCACGCAGCAGTGAGCCATGCAGACTAATTGGATTAGGAGTTGATAAGCTGTTGATAAGGTGCTGTAATTGGTAGATAACTCATCTCTACAGTGTTTGTAGCTTTAGTGTCAAACAACTTGTTTTTGCCAGGCAAGATAGCTCAAGCTTGAACTTTAACTTGAAGATTTATGTGTGGATTGGAGCTGGATAGGGATGAAGTGGCAAATTTTTTTTAGGCTGCTGTTGTTACCTAAAAGCCTGAAAACCCTCACTTCCAGTCTCTGCAGGATGAGCACTATGAAGAAGACTTGAGCTATTTTATATAGTGAAGAAAACACACCCTAGTGTACTGACAGAAAAGAGGTGTCCAAGCAGGCTGTTTCTTCAGAGAAGTTTTTGTTCTTCTCTTAACATTACAACATAAACTGCCTCTCTTTTTCTTACCCCAAAGGAAGGCTCCCAAGGGGAGATTATTCTTCTCCACTCTCATTCATTTGTCCATTACACAGAAAATTTCCTCTGGGCAGAATTTTGCTGAGATTTCATAGAAACTTTCACATATACAACACTTACACATATACAACAGCTAAAGTTCAGCCTTTCTGATACTTACCAGGACAATTATTTGGTAAATCCAATAGAGCATTATGGGGACATTAGCTTTTCAGCCAAAATGCTGTTATATTTATCTGCTTACACTGTCTTTAAAAGTACATATTGCCACTAATACAGCAGTAATGTATCTGGACAGAGAAAGGTAAGCCAAATTAAGAACAAAAACCCAAACATCTCCTTAAAAAGGAGACAGAGAAAGAAAACCAATTAAGACCTTACAGAAGAAGAAGGAATCACATTTTGTTTGAAGCTTCACATTCTCAATCGCTACAGAATTGTGAAGACAGCAAGTTCCAAGGCTAAAATACCAACACTAATCCTGGAGCTTTGAAATTTAGAAACCTATAGGGAGTCTGCCAGTAGGTCTTAATAGTTCTGAGAAGATGCAAAATAAGAAGGTGGCTCAGATCAGCGAATGTATTTAAATGTGAAATACACTCATTAAAATGTATATAAAAGACCAGACAAGAAGCCAGAACAAAGAACTCAGTGCTGTGGCTTTGCCTGACACAAACAAGCAGGATAAACCAAAGCATCCATGAACAGATACTGGTTGTTTTTCCACTTTGGACTAGTTCTCTGGTATTATTCACAAAGCACTTACAATTTCTAGGTCATCAGCAGTGATACAGTAATTGCCCATAAATCATTAAATACGCAGGGTATTCACTGTGCCCAAGCCACACTTTAAAACGATGCTGGTGCACAAGGAGGTATTAACCATCTTGGAGATGTATACTTCTTGCTTAAAGTCATCTGTCCAGCCACCAACATAAAAGCATGGAAGAGAAAATTAGTGTTTCCAGGAATAAGCTTTTAAAATACTCTGAAAATACAGGCACTACAAAAGCATTGAGAATTTAAAGAACAAGGCTTACACGCCCTGTTCACAGGTATAAGGATGGGGTTTGTGCAGGTGCACGGATCGAGACTGGACTGTCAAGGAGGTGACGTAATCTTTGTTTGGGAGAGGCTATCAACTGTTACTTAAACAAAAAACCCCAAGTGTTTCAAGAAAATGTGAGTGAAAAATAGCTGGGAGTAGGCAGTGTCATACTGTGTGAGTAGAGAAAATGTGCAGAACCATGGCCGTGGTGATGACAGGGGTGATCCAGGCTGGGGCAGTGCACGTGAACAGCTGAGAGCAGAGTCTGCAGGGACACTGGGGGATGAGGCAGTCTGTCCCCAGCCTCAAGACAAGAACAGCTTGTTACTTAACCTATTCTTCAGAATATTGCCTGAGCTTTCTAAACTCTTCTGAAGACAGAGGCTCCCCAAGCAAGCCACTCCATTGACCACTGACCCCTGAGGTGGATGTTTATTCCCAACAGGGAATGTGAGCTGTCAGAATACAGCTGTATCCTTTGCCAGGCTAAACAAGGACTTCTCTTTACATCTTCCACCTAACACCGTACACTATGAACATCCCTGCTGCTCTTCCTGGCATGTATCTTGCTGAAGTACTAACCCTAATGGTTCTTGTCATTGTATGTGTAACACAGGATGTGCCTGTTCATCCAGTGAGAACATCAGCTTTTCATCACATGTAAAACAAGAACATCTACAAAGAGAATACCCTCTTATACCAGATTGCAAAATAAGCATTCCATAAGCACCTTTTACCAGCGTTAAAGACAAAATTATATACCTGACAATTCTGAACTTGAAGGTGAACAGAAGTCATTATATCTGGCTCTTCTTACAGCTGCTTGTAATTGCAGCATGCTGACATTTTGATGTTCTTCTGTCTCAGCATTTCAGAATCTTCTCAGCTCAGTGGGGTATGTTAGCTGCTGATGTTCCCATTGCCAGTAATTATTAGATTGCAACTGGACAAAATCAAATGCAGTAAAACTGGGAAGCAAAACCCGAAACTCTCACTAAAATTAAAGGAATGGCCTAAAGCCAGTTTCCTACAATCCTGCTTTCTAGCTTGGTTAAAATCTTTTATTCATACTTAGTTCTGCTGTATTAGTGTGTTTGAAAGCTGTCTTTCCTTCTGCTTCTGCAACCTGATATTCTTTGAGTATTTTACTTCAGCTTCTCAGTGGGGGGAAATTTAGCCCAGGATGGCCGATCTCCAAATCCTAGTCACTCTGAAATTCTGAGCTCCCAAGACTAGATGAGTTTAAATATATTTAATTCAGCATGAACATGATAATTCTGTTGCATGTTTAAGCACAATGGATAACTGTACCTAATGCTGATAGTAACATTTTACAGAATATTATCCAAATTCTTCTAAATAGTGATTTTTTAAATAGAAATTCTTAGACCCTGAGCATGATTCATTTCATGCTCCCCATGTAGCTGAGAGTCAGTGGCTTTGCTGGGCAGGAGGATGCTCAGTTCCACTGCCTGGATTTGACTCAGCACTGCCGTTACCATGTGCTAAGAAACAACTGAGGAAAGACATGAGCTGCTCCCAACAGCCCTTACTGCTTTAAGGCACTTCGAGCTCTTGGTTCTGACACCAAACTGAGCCTAAGCAACAACATTTTTGGGATAATGAAGAAGACCTAAATAGACTACACAGAGAACAAAGTGGAGCTCCAGGGATGATAGTCTTGAGGTAATCCAAGTATACTAAAATTTGTAATGGTTCTGTAACACAGCATCTCCAGTTTCTCTCCAGAGCTCAGCACATCCAGTTAACCTAGACTGCCTCAGCAAGGTTCATAGGACTTCTTTGCTGTCAGGGTCTTTTTGCCCTTTCCTAGGAGTGAAATACTGCTCAGATTCAGCTCATCTCCATGAAGATGTTGGTAAGTTCTGAGAGAATGAGAAAACCTACTCCTCAACTGTGTTGTATCTTGTGTTTCACTCAGCACTGTTTATTGATTGCTCTGGATTAATATGCTGTGAGTGCTAATTCTTGGGGGACAGTTAAGTACTTAAGGCTGATGAATGATAGGGCCAAGAGAGGAAAACAGAACCTTCCCTGCTGTCAGGGAATTAAGCTAATGTCTGTAACTACACCATAGTTTAGTCACCAGCTATTCTTACAATTCCTTCCATGAAAATTTTTTGAAGCTACTGATTTTTTTCTCTTCCTTAAATGTAAATGTTGTGGTCACCGTCAGTTGTGAGGGAACACAGGCAACAGGGTTGTTCAGACCTTCCTGATAAAACTGTGCATTGCTTTTCACACCTGACCCAGCACACACCAACACTCCCAAAGGCTGGCAGATACAGGAGGATGGATGGTGGCTTTTGGCATTAATTCAACCCCTGTAAAGGGAAGATGGTGTCAACAGACTGTGGAGGCATCCAAACCATGACATTCATAATTATTCACTATACTGCTGTTCACTCCTTAGTCATTGTCAAAGTAGTATGCACCACATCTTTCACTTGCTAAAATAATAACTGTTTTCTGGACTGATATTCTTCTGTGCTGGTTCTGACCTCTTTTGCTGCTGGAATTATCTAGATAACTAGAACTACCAGGATATGCTGAAGGTTAGTATCCCATGATATCACTTGCAGCCTAGAGGCACCTCCTACATTGGGGCCAGATTGTTCCTCTCCCACAAAAACCCTACAAGCCTGTGACCCCTTGTGAGTGTTAGTTCCCTCCTGAGCCATCCACAGCTGGTGGCTGAGCTCACAGCGAGCCCACCAGGGAAGGACTCACCCAGCAGGACACGCAGGAGGCTGCACCCACAGACCCCTCAGTGGGGAGCAATCAGGCTGCCAAGGAAAGCAAGACTTTCCAATAGCAGTGCTTGGCATAGCCCTAAATAGTCACAGGCACAGCTGCTGCCTGAAATTTCAAACACACCAGATCAAATGCAGAAGAGCAACCTGCTTAATTTTAGCTGAGTATGTTGCAGATGTCTGTCTGTCTGGGGGGCAGCTCAGTGGGGACGACTCCTTATACACATGGAGGAAAACAAATGTTTTGTTATAAACAGCTGAAGACTGCCAGAGGAACAACAATTTAGGGGGTAAGAACTGTTACCTGGCAATCACCTCTGGTTGCAGCCATGAGGAGGTTCTGCTAGATATATAGACACTGTATTAGATTTAACACTGGAGAGTCCAGGGGAAACTCAAGAGTCTCCGGGTTTGGACTTCATGGGGTTAAAATGCATTCATTAAAGAAGCAGAGCCTGTTTCCATGACACTTTTGTATTGGTTTTTTGTTTCGCATTGAGTTGATACAAAGTGTGACAGAATTTGATTAGCATTGAATTTTACAGTTGTTGGTTTGACTACACAGATGTAAAGTGCTGCCTGCATTCCTTGCCAGTCTCCAAAGAACAATCACGCATGTCAAAACAAGTGACTTTACTGAGCTCACAGATTTTGCAAGCTTTTTGCCCTATCCTAATAATGAGCAAGTAATTATCAAGGCAGTCAAAGCACAATGAGGTTTTCATGGGAAATGGTGAAATCAAGAGAATTTCCAACTGAGATGCAATTTTTTAAAGATATTCTAGACTCTGGTTATACTAAGCCAGATAATTAAAGAAAAATTGATTATTCAGGGTCCCAACATAAAGATTTAATGAATCTGGGAGGAGACACAATTCTGGCTCTGAAGTCCTCAGGTCCAAGCCTCCAAATTTATCCCATCTTTTTATTATGGCAGTTTAGGGAGCTGGGCTTAATTCCCTGACAAGTAGATTGGCTGTTAAACAGGATGAAACTTAACATAGATTTCAGGAGTAGCCCCAATTAGTGACTTGACATTTTATACTCCCAGAGCTTCTCAGCACAGGAAAGTTTTAGTGGGGTTTTTTATATCACTCAGATAAAAATTAATCAGAAATTGGTCATCAAACATGGCCCATGTTAAGCCTGCCCCTGCTCTGGGTAGATATCATAACCCAACAACCTCACTCAGACAGCTTTAGGCTTTAAAGCTTTATCTGAAGTACGACAAGTTCAGAGAACACTAAGGGCTCCCTGCTCTTATGTGTCCAAATGCCAACAATCTCTGTGCAACACATCCTTAAACCAAAAGTGGGTATAACTTTTAAAATTATTGAAGATAATTTTTCTCAGGATAATAAAAACACTCTACAATTTTTCACAATTAAGCCAATACATAAATGTTGCTCAAAAAACCTATATCCCTGTTCTCCAAAAAATATTTTTGTGCTGGTGCATAGTGCTCCCTGCAGAAATTCAGCTGAAAATGGGACATATATCTTGGCTGAATGGGTGACAGATTTGAGTGCAAATTCAGCTCCCCAAGAAAGCACCCTCCTAAACCAAACCTTCCACATGTGTTTGTATTTCTAAGACAGCTGAAATTCAGCAAATGTGAAGTGCACTGAAATCTGCCCCATTTTTCTCTTGATGAGAAGGACAATGCAGCAAGAGCACTGCTGTACCCGTGGAGGCATCAGGACACAGATATCCAGCACCACGTTGTGCTGGAATTGCCCTGGTGCTCTTGCATTAATGTGTGCTTGTACCACTCCTCTGAGGTCTCAGGTTTGTGAAAAATGTGTCAGCCCCCTTGGCGTGATCCAGTGGTGTTGGATGCACAGGAGGGGCAATCTATCTGTTGGATACCTTAATTTCTGGAGGAAGTCCAAGGTTGAGTGATACAGGCTGCTGCTACACTGCCCCCACTGTCCTTTTTCTGACCCCTCTCCAACGTTTAACTCTTACAGTTCTTCTTGCCTTGAATCATCAGTCAGTTCTCTGACTGCACTGGGTGATTTCTGTGTCAGTAGAGGGCTGGCGTGTCAGGATAATAAGGTTATTCCACAGAAGGACTTTAGAGAAAACCTGATTTCTCCAGCATAGGTTAAGGAAAGAGGAAAATGACAGGAGAACGCGGAAGAAAAATAGAATAGAAAACAGCAATTCCTTAGAAAACAGGAACTACAATAGCCTTCTGCTGTACCCATGATAATAAAGTTGCTGTTGACAGGCTTCTCCTAAAGACCCTCTCTGTCCAGTGTCCAGCATGACTGCACTGTGAGGCTCCAGCACTGCTGAAGGGGTGGCACTATTAGAAACAGTGACTTACGGCCATGGTAAGCTACAGCATAACCTTGTGACACGTCATTAACTTGTGCCACTACTTTCCTGGCAGTGCTTCAGGAGCAAGACACAAACTCCTTCCCTCCCAAAATGACTTGTATGAACTCAAGACCTTTTCTTTTCAGAGAAACCATGAGGAAGTCTGTCTTCTGCCTCTGGTACAAAAAATTTTTAGACTACCAAATCACGTAACTTGCTCCCTTCCTCTGTCTGCTTTTGCCACTGAATGTATAGCAATAAAGGGATCAGAGTGGGAACCTATAAACCTTGGTTTAATGGAAGAAGTTTCTCACTCTGTAAAAGGGTCCATTTGCTGTGTCCTCAGATAAACTGAATCAGAAATAACGAACTCGGAGGAGAACTTCCTGGGGTAAGCTCTTGTAAAGTGCGCTCCAGGACAAGCTAACGATTTGTTTGCATTGCTCAGGACAATGAAACAGGATGTTAAAACCTAAAAGGGAGAATAAGAACATAAGATCATGAAGTTTGATTCTATCCTTGCTGTGATGCAGATTTTTTTAAGTGGCCCAAGGAAAAATCGTCTACCCTCTGGATACTGCACTTTATCCCCACAGAGCACGGGGCACTCTCCCGCCTTGCTGCACAATTGTGTGACCCCTTTATTATTTGAAAAGATCTTGAGATTTTTAAGGTAAAAGGGCAAATCTAAAAGTATTTTTATGCTAAAGCGAGCCCAGAGTAGTAATGAGAAAATGAGCTCCCAAAGCTGAGCCTTAGGGAGTTCTCTCCTATCCCAATGGACCATGTCTGCTTTTAATATCCATTCAGGGAAGGAGGGGTTCAGAGACAGGGCCACTTCCCTGCTGTTCCCTTTGGTGTCTCTTTTGTTCTAGGAGGCAGATGTGCAAGCAAGTCAATTTTGTCCTTCAGATACCCCGAGAGAGTAATTTTGCCTGAAAATCTCTTTCACCATCAGAGACAGAGCAGCACTTTGGCCTTAAATAACCTGACCTACATCGAAATCACACCCTTGACAATCATCAGTGAGACCAGTGATGTGAACAAAATTTTAAAGATGTAAAGATTAAGTTATATAATTAACCCAATGTACCTGCAGAGAAAGCTGTCAAACTTTTCCAGGGTACAGAAAGGGCTAATTCCAGGAACAGCTGTAGCAGGTGTTTATTTCTGCCCCAGTTAGTTCACTCAGAGCCCAAAGCTAAGCTCTGCTTAGCTCTGTGGTCAGTTTTACCTTTTCCCAGGCCTCACATCACTGAAATCACAGCTAAGGAGCAAGTTGGGATTTGCCACGCACAAAGGCTGGCACTTTGTTGGGGTTAGGTTCTACCTGCCACTGCTCCTGGGTCACATGTAACCAAACCAACAACAACAGTTTAGCCTAAAGATAATGCTTCAACTCACACCCTCGAATAAACCACCCCCACTCAAGTACAGCAGTACTGAACATCAACTACACAAAAAATAATTCACTCTGGGCTACCCATTGTGAAGGACCCTAAATCAGTGAGGTAGCTCTGCTTAGATCCTCCTTTTAATAAGCTCCCTGAAGAAAGAACCAAGGTTTTTATATTAAAAAAGGAAAATTATGCCACAGTACCATACAGAATACCTAATTTAAAAGTTCGTATTGATTATGCCAGAACAAATCATGCAAATTTCCTTATGCCCAGTGTGTCATCAGAGCTGGGAACTATTCCCCAGGCTTGGTTTTAAGCATTTGAGCCACTTCCTGGGCTTCAGTAAACTTGACCCAGTGCCTGACAGACCCTTGCCAGGGTCTCTTCTATCACTTTTAAAGCCTGGCTTTCTGCTCTTTCAACCATCTTCACTCCCTGCTCGTCTCCAAGAATCTGCCCTTCAGGAAAAGGCTATTTTTGCCTCCTTTTTGGAGAGTTCTAGCACTTAACTCACATAATTTAAAGAAATTTTGCATAAAATCAAGAACAAACAAATCAGGCAAGATTTTTACACTGCCAGGGAAAGGGTAAAGATGTAGGAGAGACTTGCTTCTTCCACAGACAAACCAAGGCACAGTGAGCACATGACAGGCTAAAGTTTAAATTTGTCACGTAAGCCTGAGAAATTGCACATTTGGTTTGTTTTCATGTCATGGTCAGGAGAACAGCACTGATCTTAAACTGCTCTTATATTTCACTTGAGCAGCTATAGGTAGAAATAAAAACCAGCCTAACTTTTCATAATGAATGCTATAAACAAAGCTATAAAAGTCAGAAAACAGTTACTCAGGCATTGAAATATTAATAATAGGAAATGATAATGCTAAAGAAAAGAATTTTCCATGTCCAAGATTCCTGCATGATATAACTCTGAGAAAGACAAGGAGGAGGTGCAGGCATGATGCTTGCTACATAAGCCCAGGATGAGGACCAGAGTAAGTGATGGAAAGATCAGGGCTCAAAGAGTCACTTGCATCACAGAGGACACTCAGGCTCCTGAAGAAGCAGCAGAACAATTCCCAGTTTCCAAACCAGAACTGAACATTTTCATATATGAGAAGGTAAATCCCTCATGGCAGGAGAAGATTTTCCTATTAGTGCTAACAGAGCAAATTGCAATTCTTGTTCTTGATTTTTCACTGTCCTCTACATACACTCCTCCTGCTGCCTGCCCGTTCTTCAGCTGCCCCACAGCCACAAGGACGAGACTGGCTGTCAGCAACTCAGAGTCAGTGTGGGAAGAAAAAAGGAATGTTATTTCTTCTGATTCATTTACTTGTCTGAGTTGAGACTGTTTTTCAAATAATTTGACTTTGACAAACGGATGCTGTGTACTCAGAACTGTAAAACGGTTTAGGAAAGACAGAAAAGAAGGTCTTGCCCTTTCTGAAGGAAGAGCTTAGAGCAGTGTTCCTTTCTGCCAGTGCTTTGATGAAAAGGAAGGAAGGAGTCTTAGCAAACCAGAGCTGGAAACTCTTCATATCCTCTTAACAAGGACACTCCTGAATGGCTTATGACACCAAAATCACTGCACATTTTACTGAAATAAATCACACAATGTTGTAAAGCAGCTTCATAATGCTTTAAATATGTAGAGGTTTAGACTATTGTTCCTGGCCAAAATGCATTAGCCTAAGTAGACTTATTAACAGTTTCACAGAAAGTACTTATAGTTAAAATATTTATTTGATAGAACCCTTTCTTGAAATATACAAGCTTTGAAAATTAATGTTTTGGTTAGAATAGATTGGTTTTATATGTTCAATAACTACTATTTCACAGACTGAAATACAGTGCTGAATCTTATTAACAAAGTGACTTTCCACACCAGTCATTTAAAATAGTTTGAGGTGATCAAAACAAATGTATCAAATTATAAGATTCGTCAGAAGCAGTATCTTGAAATCTTGTTTCACATAACTATTAAAAGTTTATCTTTTTGCCTGACACATGATAGTTTATCAGAACCTTTGGCACACTGTCTTGCTAAATCTTAGCAGTTTCATGAGGTGGAAAATTTGTTTCTACTTTTGGGGAGCTCCAATTCTCTCACTATTAAAACAGCAATAACATAATATTGCAGTAAATACTAACGGCAGCTATAGGTACGATTTCAGTAGTTTAAATCAGGTGTTTCACCAAAAAGGAAGAAGGATCTTATCCTGAATGGTTATTAATTAAGCCATCAAATTATCCCAGGCAAAAATAAAAGTGCTAGGAAAGAATTGCAACTTTCTATTTGTTTAACAGCTTAAATACTAAATATAGTCTGTGGTCTGAATGTCCTGCGAGCCTGTGGGAGGAGTTTGGCCCTAATTCCTTCTCTTCCCAATTCGAGATCGGAGGCAGAGGTGCGAAGGGAACACGATTATTGCTGCTGTTCTCAGCTGCCTTGGAGGCAGGTGAACCCCACGGATGCAGGGCTGTGGCAAAGCTGGCACAGCTTTTGCTTAGGCAGGGCCTGTTCCACAGACACCAGAACTGCCCCACAGTCCCCCAAACGTGGCATCTGCAGCATGATTAACATGAGATTCAGTGGGGGCAGATGGGAGTGGATTCCCACCAATACCAAGACTTTTAGGAAAAAAAACCTCAAAACACTAAAGAGTGCTTTTAGAGAGTAACAAAAACACTAAGTGTGAATGAAAGAAGGTAAGGGGCAGAAGTACTACAAATAATGCACAAAACCAGTTATGTTGACCTATGCAGAAGAATCTCATATAAATGTGAAGTGAGGGATTAAAATAAAGTTTTTTTAGCACAGCTACTGAGAAATGGTGATTTTTCAGAAGGCAATACTCCATGGTTATTCACAGCCTCTATGGCATTTGCTGGTGTCTGGAAAGAACTAAATTTACAGATGACATTTGCATTTGCTAACTCTGGAACTTTGATCTAAATGTACTGTGCCAATACCACATAGCAAAAAAAAATCATCCCATGCAAACACCAGCTAGACAAGAAACACAGTCTGTACTTTTCCAAATATATGGCATTAGTGCAATGCTGACCAGCTTATCGCACCTACCTCAGTGATCAATATTGTACAATTACCAAATCTTGTTTTTAGGATTAGTGAGGCTTCATTCTGCATGTTGTCATGAAAGTAAAGACTGGATCTTTACCCCACTCATAATCCAACAGCTGCTTTTGCTTTGAGTACTATTTACACTGAACAGCCCTGCCATGCACGAGATGTCCAAATTTTGCAAATAAGCAGAGATCAAATTGGCAAACAAGGTGATAATGGAGAAGGTGAGACCACAGGGAAGAGTGGGAAAGAAACACAATCTATGTTAAGGCATTTTTTCCTAATTATAGTTTCCTTCACTTCATACTTTAAGTGTCTTTAAACAAGACATAGTGTAAATAAAAAATCAACATGGAGGGGTAATGGAGACAACTTTACAAAAGCAGACAAGCAGAGGAAGAGGAGCACTTCAGGTGTAAGGCAGAGAACAGAAAAAGAAAGTGGTATAAGGGCCAGGGAAGAAGAAGGAGAAGAACGGGATTATGAAGGGTAGAAAACAGAAAAAGGTAATATTTAAGCAAAGGCCCATACAGGTATGGCTGAGGGGTTTGGACTTTTGGATTTATTTTACTCTCACTTCTACCTTTGGTGTTTAACAGGGTGAATCAAATAAGTTACTGGAATTGCTGGTGAGATACATCCAATGTGAAGAGGACAGGATTGGGCCATGAGTTGTAAAAGAAATCTGAGACAGGGACTGAAAAGAGATAGCTGGAGTTCCTTAATATCTAGATAGTTTGCTTAAGGCTAGAGAACAAGGGAAACAATTAAAAGAAGCGAAGACAAAAGACAAAGAAGACTATCTTTCACTCTGAATAGACAAACTGTATCCAATACTTCTTTAGGTGATGAAAATGCAAAGCCTGTCAATGTCCTGTCCGTTTTATCCTCGCACTTGATTCATTAGCAACTCTGGATTTACATCTGATTTTATACCATCAATCTTTTAGCAGCTCATTTCCTATGCCATCAGCGAGACAAGTAAGATTCTTCTTTGGCCTGAACTCCTGATGGTGTTGTGCTAAGTGCTGCGATTTTACCTTGCCAGCACGCCCCCACTGTGAGCTGCATGGCGATGTGGGAGGGGTGGATGGGCCAGTCGTTGGTCACCAGGTAGGGCTCGTACGTCGTCCCGTCCATGTACAGCGTCACCACGGGGAACTCCACGTTGACAACGTAGTAGTGCCACTCCTTGTCACAAATCTGGGAGACACAGCAAGGCAATAGTTAGCTCTTATGGTGACTGATTTTTATACCCCACGTGGTTTTTTTAAACTGGGTTGTTTCCAAATTTCACTTATAGGAAATAAATGTTCTTGCAATTTATACATCTCTAAGATTAATGAAAGCTAAAATAATGTTGATAAATATTCTTGGCATATTTGCAAAATATATGTGATAAATAGAGGCTTCTTTAAAAAAACACACTCTTTGAAAACAAGACATGGATAGAAAATAGAAAAATCAGACAATTTGGTATTTTCTCTGTATTGTCACATTTGCTAATACTCAATATTAGTTTCTCAATATTTATATCTAGTGTTGAGAATACAAAATTTCATGTAAGAGACACATATTTGGAATAGTTACTGGGGATCCCTATTAGGTTCAGATTAAGAAAATATACAGCCCTTAGCCACTAGATTGATGAGTTATCACCAATGATTGCCATTATTAACTTATCACATCACTACTTAGAAAGTCCTGTGCAACCTGCCAGGACCTCGACAGTGCTGAAAGGACCTGGACCATGCTCTGTGTAACACAGAGGGACTAGCAGTCTGTGTCCCACCAGTTTGGGAGGCAACTCAGAGCTTCTCCACCCTTCATCTTTTGGCCTTGAGCTTTTTCCCAAATGGGGGGAAAGATGAGGATCTTTATGGTTTCCCTGACACCCACCGGCTTTGAAAAGCAACGGCCACAGTTACACCATACTTTCACAATGACAATATTAGTGTCAAATCACACATAAATTTCTGAGCTGGACAACCAGGAATGCCTGCAGGATGGCCAAATTCAGCTTTAGTGCAGAAATGTACAGCTGGATGAACCCGTGCCTCCAGAGATGGAAGTCTGGTGTGCAAATACCAATGTTCGCCCAATTATTTTCTTCTGTTGTTGTATCTTTCAGATTTAAAAGTTCAAAGGAATAAATCACAGCAAACTGGTAGGATGGGTGAGCTGTTTTAAAAACAAAGCAACAGTTACAACAATGGTACTTTCAGTTGTGGAGATCCTCGTTTTGATGTATTAAGAAATGGAAGTGCTTGAATGCAGATATCCTTGCTGTTTCACAGAAAGTGATGTTTAGGCATAACACTTTGTCCTTGGCCAGGTTAAGTGCTATCTGGTGCAATATCTGATCTTTGAAAGCAAAAGCTAATGTTTTGTTCCAGCAGACATTTCAACAAGCACTTAATCACTTCTATTTCAAACGGATACATTTATTACTGCAGACATCATAGCTCCACAGCAAGAGACAAATGCAGAAAGGGGCTGCTGGAGGGAGCCTTCCTTTTGTTAGCAGCAGACAGCACAAATGTTTTCTGAAGGTTAAATGAACTGAAACCAAAATTGAAAGTAAATAAATTGGAGGACTGAAAACTTTATTGAACAGACAGCAACCATCAACAGTATTATGCAGCCCTGCCTTCCAAGGAAAAGCAGGTTGCCAAGCCCCTGACCTGCTCTTTAGCATGTAATGCATCACAGTCACATGCAGCTGACATTTTATAGAAAACAAAACCTGTTTTTGAGAGACCTTGCCTGGCCAAACTTACAGGATTAATACCTGGCACTTTGTGGAGAACTGTTCCACACTATTTCTGTTTTGCAGCCCTAAACTGCATCACTCGGGATCCCTCAGGTGCACCCCAATGAGTGAGCAACCCTCATGTTTAACTAAAGCAAGAGCACTTTGATAGAGCAAAACCAAACATTTTGGGGCATTTCATACACAAAGAGCACAATAATGTGTAGCCAGTGTCATTACTCCATTAGGCAGTTACATTTTTCAAAGAAAATGCTTCCTGGAAACGCAACATATCATAAATTCCACAATTCAAGTCTCCTGCAACTGGGCTCAGGTGCTTCCAAGAAAAATGCAGATGTCCAACTGTGGATGTCTACACAAAGTACTCAGTAGCTTTTATCTTTTCTTATACATTTTGGAACATAAGATAATGCAAGTGCAGACAGCTTGGTGAAGTCCTCGAACCATCACTTACGTGCATTTCCTTAAATTTCAACACATAAACACAAAAAGCATTGTTTCAAAGGGAATTTACACACTTCAGGTCTCAGCTCCATTGTTCCTGAGATTTCAACAGCACTTGTTGGTCATCTCAATTGTCACACGATTTCAGTTCAGCTTAGGGACACTGACACATGTCTGTTCCTCCAAATATCTTTCAGTATCTGTACTGGGCCCCAGTGTAAAAACAAATTTTCTACAGGGAAGCAAAAATTACTTCCAAACTCTGGAAAACATCCCAGTCATTCAGCAGGAGGGGTACTCCCTGGTTCATGGCTGGCCATTTCACAAGCAACAACATAATGAAATAAATACTTGTGGTGTGTAATTTGTTATGCTGTCATTTCAGACACCTTCTTTGCCTTCTTAACATAGGAAGCTGATTTTTTCCCTGCATGTATTCCACAGTGGCAATGGAATGCAATATGAAGCAGTGAAGCCAGGAAAAGAAAATTATAAAATATACTACACTGGCAAATGAAGAAATTTTAATACTCTCAAGTTGGAAATTGATTTAAAAAATCTAATTTATAAAGCTATTCTAATGAGACAAAATTACAGATGAGTAAGCTGGGCTTTCCAGAACTGCTGGATGGCTTGGTCTAATCACTCTATCACGTCAGTCTGCCTTTAAAAGTATTAATCAAATCACAGTGAATTAAACAGCCTGAAGTCCTAGTGCTGATTACAAGCCATTGCATTGGAATATGCTTTTACGAAATAGCTGAAAACAGCCTCCATATAAATCTTACAGAGTATGCCTCCTAAGCTCTTGGCATCTACTAATGAAAAAGTCAGATTTTTGTGCTTTGTATTGGAATGCTCAGGAAAAGACTGAAACCAAAGTTCTAGGTCTGAGAAGCACGTGGTGCTCAGAACCAGACTTTGGTGGTCTTCAAAATGCCCCATTTTTCAGCTTTGTGCATAGAGGCCTGGCATGATACCTGTGAGAACCTGCAGTTTCCAGCTCTGAGCCTCCCTCGGGGCAGCTGGGGCCACTCCTGCAGTGGGGCTCATCCACCTGCCCGGCTGCACACACAGAGGCAGCCCGTGCTTCCCGAGGCATCCCAGGGAAGAGCCCTCCACGCTCACCCCCCAGGCCCTGCTGAGCTTCCTGCACGTCCCTTTGGTGCTGCTGGCAGCCCAGGGAGCCGGGGCAGCCCCACAGCTCTGCACTGCCCCTCAGGCTGCTCAGGGCACACCCGTGGGGCTGAGAAAGGCACCTGATGCTTCCAGCTTCTGCTTCGTGTCACTTTGCTGAGGAAGTGCTCTCGGAACACACTCAAACGTCCTCGACAAAAGCGGGAAGAAGAGAAGGAAAGCAAAGAAAGCTCTCTGCTCACTGCAAATAGCACCACTTACTGCAGCTGTGAGACAAAAATCCTTCTGCCTGAGTGGTCTGAACCACTCGTGCAGTCGACAGAGTGGTCTGACTGAGCCACTTGTTT
Organism: Oreocharis arfaki; assembly: GCA_013398015.1. Classification (NCBI taxonomy): domain Eukaryota; kingdom Metazoa; phylum Chordata; class Aves; order Passeriformes; family Paramythiidae; genus Oreocharis; species Oreocharis arfaki. The sequence continues at coordinate 1,088,193 of VZRR01000615.1, read as the reverse complement.
GAAGAAAGCATCTTAATCCAAATTTACTCAACCTATTGCTTCGCTGGAAATGATTAAAACATCTCTGGTAAAGGGTTTGATATTCTTGACCATTAAGTGAAGGTGTGCAGGTTGCAAATAGGTCTCCACAACCTCTTCAGAAAACTTTATATAAAGCTCTAAAATACTCATATTATATACCAGGGCTTTTTAAAAAAATACTCTATCTGTGTTTTGTGTTCTACATTTACCCTTCAGCAACTCCTTCACACGACACTTCTTCCTCCCATCTGTAAAATCAATATACCCTGTCTCTGCAGTGCCAATAGATACAGTATAGAAGTAGTAATTAAGGCAGGATGGAAGGAAAATATACTGCATATGGGAAAAGAAGGCATTGATACACACACCCACAGTTAAATTTACAGGTGATACACTGAAAAACACCATCACAATCTACCAAAGCAGTGTTTTGTCCACAAGAATTCTGCTGCACGCGTTACCTACACATAAATCTTGTAGCTTGAACCTCAGCCTGTACAGCCCTGCTCAGAAGTGATCACAGAGTCTCCCTGAGCAAGCTGCTGAATTCTGACAGCTGGTGACTGGCAGTCAAGGAAAAAACCCAACCAGCCAGACTGCTTTGCTTTGGAGCAGCTTTTCTGCTTTTGAGACTGGAGCATCACCACTCTTCCAAGTGTCAGCAGTAGTGGCTGCAGGATGGAGTAATTTCTACTCCTCGGTGAGGAAGCTTTCCCACAGCTATCAGAGCTGTATCAGAATTTGGATGTCTCTAGCACAGATGCTGATGTGATGCTACAGCTTTTGTACAGGGAGTTAAGTTGGAGAATTAAATAACCATTCTTCTACAGCTGCATTTGTAAAGGACTGTGTGTGATCAGTCCTAGAATAAAGGAGATGAGCACTGTGCAAATTAATCTCTTCTTTCTGGAACCTCAACTAACTATCAGAAGAACATTACCCAGAGAAGGGAGAAAAAGAGACTTCCCTGCTCCTCATGGAAGTCTCAAGCAAGTTATTGCTTCCTCACAGGACTTTGGGTGAGGAATCTGGAAACAGTTTGTATTTCCCACCCTGGCTGCATGGATAAAAGGAAGAGAATCCTCTTGTGACTATCCTGAGGTGGGTGGAGCCACAGGGATGTCATTCTCAGGGCTCTGCTGGCAGTGGCTCATGCCCCAGCTCCTGAATGAGGCACCAGTGACATTCCACAGACACAGTGAAACCCTGACAGCTCCCTTCAGGTGTCCCTGCACTGACACCTTGCTCAGAAAGCTGAACAAAGCAGAAGGGGTTTTCCACAATTGTGTATTTTGAAACAAACTGGAGGTGAAGGACTGGGAAGCACTTCCTTGCCCTTACAACCTCACTAATTGAAAGGATAATGCGGCTTCATGCTGATTGAGTTCAAATTAGAGCTTGTGTACCTTATAAAAGAATTGTTTCTTCAATATGAACTGTACAGTTGGATAGTTTAGAAAACTGTCCATCAGGAAAACCTGCTGGAATTTCTTGTGTACCTGCTCAAGTAAATGCTTTATGCAAATAAGCACATATCTAATCGCAGTCTTTCCAAACTGATATTTTCAACTATTTACTCACTGTCTAGTACATATTTTGTTCTTCTGCTTAATGTTTATATGACTTAGACATTTACTTTCACTTCAAAAAACAGGTTTTCACAGACTGTTCAGGAAAAATCCCAAAGATTTGATATTTTACAGAAAATATGGATAGAATATTTTGTTAGAACACCTCGAACCCTGCAATTTATTATGCAATGTGGTTTATCTACCATGTCAAACAGAACTGTGATGTCCACTAAACCAATCAGAAAATTTGGTGAGGAAAATTCCATCTTTTAACCATCTTTTGCTCTTGAGAAATACCCCAACAATACCAATTCATCCAAAGTAATTCCTGAAATACATTTATTTAGCATGTTTGCCAAGTATTTTTCTTTATAGCTATTGATGCTCCCATAGGAAATGCCTTTTTGTATTTTATCAGAAATTCTTCCTTCCTTTGTAATGACAAATAAAAGTAATTATTTTTTCCCTCCTCAGCCACCTCCCCTCCACGTCCATTCAAAAGAATGCAGAAGGAAAAGCAAGCACCTCAAACAGGGGAGTCTGTGTTTAGCACCAGACTTACAGATGTAAGACATGTTTTGATCTTTGATTTGCCTGAGATTAAAAACCTGAATCTTGCAGAACTCTGCAGTGTGTTTTATTTGGAGGTTGACTGACACAGCCAACGTCTTTCATCTCAAAAAAGAAGGTGAACACAGACACTGCAAGTCACCCTGTGGCAACTGGGGCAAATCTCTCATTACTGTGAGTTAGTTCTGTTCTGCTTTGTGTATCATCCTGAGTGTAAAAGAGCTAAGCATACAAATCTGTGAGTTTTCCAAGATTTATTATCTGGTTTTATCTAAGCTCCCTGCCCCATATGCTGGAGAGAGGATGTTAATTGTGGCACTGACCTCCCTGTTAGCCAGAGTGTCCTCCCCTCCCTGTGCTGCTGGCGTTCTGCCAGGCAGAGCAGATCACTGCCTTGCATGTCAGCATCCCCTGCCCCTTTTGGAATCACAATATCCACTCTACTGTTCCAGCATTTAATGAAGCCAGCTTCATTCCAACCACATATGACATTTGAGTCATCTGCAAATGAGTCTTCAGTGTGTAAAAACAGAAAGGATTTAAGAAATCTCAGGGTGAACCTCTGTTCATTAACTGTAGAAAAAGAAAGGATGGGGAACGAAATAATAATCAAAGACATCTCTTAGCTTCTTATTCTACAGCCCCCTGAGGAGATCTTGCATGACCACAGTGCTGGCCCTTTTCCATCAGAAACCACTCTCATTTGGAATTTATCTGGCTGTTCACCTGCACAGATCCTTCTCCCGTCCTACTCTTAGAAGAGACTTGACAACTCTGCCCCCTCCCTGAACACTTTTTCATTACTGTGAGATGGAGTAATGGTAAAAACAATTCACTGGTGCAGTCCTTTACAGCTTTTAGTGGTACCTGTACACATATGAATCCATGAGAAATATAAATATGCATGTGCTTACATACACACGAACTTTGGGGATTTTAATTACAAACAAGAGTGAAACATTTGAAAATAGGGCTGTAGAATAGTTATGTATTTCCAAAGCTTTAAAGTAAAAAGGGAACACTGTTTCTAGAAAGCCAACATGGTATAATCACTGAAATGAATAAACTCTAAACAGCTCATATCGATGTGAGTATTTTCTTAGACCGATTTGTACTATTCTACCAGTTGTAAATGTTCTAGTTGTAAAGACTTCAGGGTACTTTTAACAGCTCCTATCAAAATAAATTGATTTAAAACCTGTTAAATAAAGAGAAATTATCAGAGCATACAAAGATAAAAAAATATTTTCCGAAACGAAGTGTTTAATAACTGAGTTGGACTGAAATTGAAACTAAACTACTGAAGTGATACACAGTTAATGAAAACTGACACCTGTTAACTCTACTAATAAAGTTATTATTGATATTCCTTCAGCTACCAAATAAAAAAGTTTTGGTAGGTAACAGAAGGGAAAATAATTTATATAAACTGTTATAATGGTCCCATAAGGAAATTTTCATGGGATTAGGCTGGATGTTGGTTATTCTTCACCAGTAAGGAAATTTTTCCTGGCCCTTAATCTCTCTCTTTCTCTCTCTGCCTCGTGTGAATAAGCCCAGTTAACATTACTTGAATGTGGTGCTCTGGATCGGGCCATGCCTCTTTCCAGGCTTTGTAGGCTGAGGGCTGCTGTCCAAAGGAGAGTTATAATGGGAGCAGGGCAGTGGCCTCCTGTTTCAGATGCAATATTCCCTTCTGAAGCTCTCAGAAACCGACACCCAATGAAGGGAACAGCACTGCTGCCAGCAGAAGTGAGACAGCCAGGAGGAGAGCAGACCACTTAAAATGTTTTCTAGGTTTCTCTACTATTCTTTAAAAAAATAAATAACAAACCAAATAATTTCTATTTTATCTGCTCTTTGTTCTTACAGTATTTCACTACCTGTAACAGGAAGCTTTACTGAACAGTAACTCATCCTGGAAGTACTATGTCCCTTTTTTCCTTTAAAAAAAAAAAATTCCCTTATTTTTCTATTAATTAAAACCAACTGATCACAAATTAACAAAAGGCAGAAAAGCCTCCTGATGTCAGGGTATGAAAATAAAACCATTAAGGATAATGCAAAGAACTTTGCTTCAGAGATGCAGCATGGCCACTGCCAGCTTGGATTTGCAAGGCTGAGGAGAGCAGGAAAAGCAAGGGAAGAGAGAGGCACTGTACCTCCCCCACGGAGGCTGCAGCTTGTCAGGCTCAATAAAATATTGCTTTGCTCCTATCAGGGTGGAAAACTGCTGCTATCTAAATGGAAAGAATGATCAATAGTCCGAGATGAATGCACTTTCTCCCTAGTAATGAAACATGGGGACATTTTTTAGATCAACTTGAATCAACTGAATCCGAGGAATAAAAAGATCAACCAAAGTCTTAGCCAGAATAAACACTACAAGTTTAATTTCCTGCCTCCCAATTTAAAGGGCCTCTATGATCATTTTATTTATATGCCAGATATTGATCTACACTGTGATTTGTCAGTATAAATATATCTTTAAACTCCAGAAGCTATGATAAATGTTACATATCCAAATATATATATTTGATCAGAGATGAAAAAATGCAAAGACCTGGGGAGATCACGTCTTCGGGAATTATTCACAAACAGAACACATTTACCACTTAATAAGGATAATAGTAAGGACAACTGTGAAACCCACCAGGTCCTTTGAGCTCCTCCCTAACTGAAACAGCCCCAATACCTCCTTTGTTTCCTAATCTGAGAGCTAATACCTGATTGACATTATTTATTGAAGTATTCAAATAATTTTTTGAATTTCGACTATCAATGCATTTATAAAGCATGAAACTGTTTTATTTCCAAATGGTACTCATCATGTTCCTGAGTGCATCACTGGGAAGGGAGCACAGAGATTAGGGATGGTTTCATGCACACTGAAGCCCAAACTGTGTTACTCTTATTTTCTTGCATTATTAATGTCCTTTCCAAAACGGAAAAGGTGTGGGCTTTTGAACAACCTGACTTCAAAGAGAGCTGAAATGAGTTTTTGGTCTGTGAGTTTGTTCCCTCCTCAAGACAGCACACACAGAATTCTACTTCATTTCACTCATGAGGCCTCATCATTCATCTTTGAATCTTATCTGGAATTTAAATCACTTTTTCTCATCTCCAGGATCTGCCTTCTTCTTAGGTGACACATGCAGGGATTCTGCCCATTAGATATTTCTATTAAGAGATTTTCAACCAGCTTATTTTTCACTCTTTGGAGGGTTCTGTCTGCAAATGGAATTGTGGTCATAAACTAAATGAAATGCCCATTTAACACACCTCTTGAAACATACATTATTTGCTAGAAAACCAAGCAAATACTTTTCAGTTTATTGATAAGACCTAATCAAAACATAGACTTAATTAAAAAATAAAAAGAGTATCAGTGTTAATAGAAAACAAGTCCTGCAATTCTTTGCCATTACCTCTCAAATATTAATTTACAGGGGTTTTATTCAGTTTACTTTCTAGAAACCTGCCTGAAATGCTAATACCCAAATGTTAAAGGTTACATTTGAGTCTGGGGTCTTGACTGCCTGCTGCTCCAAGGACTGAGACAACTGAGAGTTCTGGCCACACTCCTGAAGGGTACTCAGTAACTGAGAGTGTTTTTCTCTCTGAGCATAAGGAGGTTGCATGAAGAAAAAGGAGGCTGTCACTGCTCAAAGCAGGATGATACATCCTTCCCTTGCTGCTGGTGTCTGAACAAATACAACACTTGGTTCAGGCAGCTTTTAGGATGTTATAAAGGCACAAAGAGCGTGATTAATGCAAACTAGACCCCAGAGACAAAGAAGACAGGGTAGCTGGGGCTTGTTTGCTTTGGAGGGCAAACACTTGTGCTCAGCTCTGAAAACACCTCCTGAAGAGAGCTCCTGTCTCCTCCCTCTCACACAGTCCCACCTACACACATCACTCACTTTGTCAGACCAAAGGACTACACTCCCTTATCGATTCACATCCCACAGGAAGTGTTATGTGCTGGCATTAATCCATTAAATAAACATCCAGACTTGATGCCTCAGCTCTCAGCTGCCATCTGGGAAACACTGGGATTCTCATTCTGCACACAGAAGAAAGCCCACCTGGATGCTGCCCGAGGCTGCAGACCTGTCCTTTGCTGGTTCTTTGAAGGCTTCCCATCACCTGGCAAATCCCTCTTCAAAGGCTCTGATCTCTGAAGGAAGTGCTGAGACTGCTTGCAAGGGTTGCTTTAAACGTGCTCAGCAAAGGCAGATAGAGCTGACACGGGTGTTAAACACCTTTCACAATTTCCACGTTTTGGGAGAGGTGATTTACTTGAAAGATTATTTGCTCTGTTGAAAGTGCACAGTGCAAATCGGGATGAAAGAATCCCTGCTCTTACACAACTCTCACACCGAATTGAGAGGATCTCTCCAGGGAACCACGGGGTGAACCACGTGCAGCCCAGAGCCCACTGCTCTGGCAGGTCTGGATACTGCAGCAGTCCGAGCTGGAGGCAGCTACAGCAGCACAAAGGCACAGGAGAAACTGGTGCTCCTTCCCCATACAGATTAGTCTTGGATTAACTTGAGTTCCAGCAGGCAATTAGGACATAATGCAGGGAAAAGCAAATGCTATTTTGTTTTTAATGCAGCTAAAAGGCGGCACTGAGTCATAATTGGCTACCTTAATAATTTCTGTAAAGTGAAGAATGGTTGTGTGTCCGTGCTTCTGTATTTATACATAGAGATAAGTCAGGAAAATAAACAACTCAAATATTATGCACAGTCTCTTTAGTGAAATGGGGACTGCTGGGACTTTAATTACAGAGCTGGCATTTTGCAGAGAGGCTGATTATATGTTATATACCATAGTAAGGTAATTAGTTATCAGCTGTATTTGTGACTTTGCCAGAGAATGCTGTTATTTAGTCAATATGCAGCTTGCTTTTAGTACTAATCATGATCATGTTCTTAGAGCTTTTATGGGAGGAAACAAGGCAGCATTGAGGGTCTTCATCCCAGAATAGTTCTGGGCTGACATTAAGGACATGAAACAAACAGACTGTGGCAAGACATTTTCAATATCAGTGTAGCACAAGCCCTTAAAGTTTTATAGATCTCATTAAAGTAATTGTCTAAAGGTTCAAACATTTATTCACAACTGAGCTGTCTAGAATTTTCCCTGTGGAACATTGTTTTGCTGATTGGTAAATGGGTGCTGAAATTACTATTGTTGGAAATGGGACAAGAGGTTCTTCAGGTAAGAAAGAAAACACTGTAAAATATGCCTTTTTAGTTTTGCCAGATAGGTCAGGTGTTTGCTTTCAAAATTGTAAATAACTTAAAGAAAAAAAAATCCCAACATGCTCCCCTAAAGTATATAGTAACAGACCCAGAACAAGTTCTATGGAAGTCTTACATGACATGAAACAACTGTAACTACAGAAATAAAGATAATAGGTGAATTATCTGCCAGCTGAGAGCTGTGTATTTCTGAAATCCAAACACAGTCCATTTGGGCTAGAAAGTGATGGTCAAGGACAGCAAGAGCAGTTCTGCAAGGAATCCAAGTATGACATTCAGCAATGTCTCTTACTACTTGAAGGAAACTGGACATTTCCTGTCACCTCTGCACACACAGGACTATGGTCTCCTACTGCACACTCTAGAGTCAGATTAATAACATAATCTTATGTTTGAATTGTAATACACTTAACTGTGATCCCAGTTCTCCTTCTATTTACTTTAGCTGAGCACTGGGTGATAAGTTACTGCAAGAATTTTCATTAAATCAGCCACATTTGGTTAAATATTCATCATACAGAAAATGAAGGCTGAATTTGAAATCAGGGTCTCTGTGCTGGCCATGGAATTACAGCAAATCCTCACTCGGGAGTGCATCCAAATCCAGGGATGTTGGCAGAGGTGCCTCAGGGAGAGAGGGCATGAGGCCACTTAGGAAAGAATAAAAAATGCCATGCAGGCCATGCATGCAATTACAGCAACAGTGAATTACTCTGAACACGTTTGAGTCCACAGGTTAATTGGAGTAAACAAACTGGAAGGGATAAGACTGAATCAGTAATAAAAGAACCACTACAAGGTTGGAAAATGACTTAGTGAGACCCTGGACTCTGAGTAACTGCTTGAAAAAATGCAGTAAAATTCTGGAGTGTCTGGAATACCATTAATTGTCCATTTGGAAGAACACTAGAGCAAGGGTAGGAAGATCTGTGCAATATCAGTCTGCAGCTTTTTGTCTGTTTTCAAGCAGTTGTGAGTAAATTAGAAATAGGAACTTAACTGGTTGCTGTGAGAATATTTCAAAATTAAGGTTTGTTATAATACACCACTAGAACTTTGTGCCACTTTCTATGGCATAGTGATGCTTCTTTTGGGAAATTGGCTTGCTGATGGAGGCTTGTTATGACTTTAAGATACAATTACTTAAAAACCCCCTAATAGTAAAAAGCATCACAGCTATCAATAATACCAAAGAATGTCAGGAACTTTCCTGAAATTATGATTCAATAAACTCACAATTTCTAACATTAAAGTTGCACTTAGAATTTCATTTGAAAACAACTTCTGCTAATGGAAAATTTAGGTGAGGATCCTGTTTTTGCTTGCCTAGGAAGTTTCTGTAGGGTTCATTGCCTGCTTATAAAGAATATGCAACTCTGAAGTAAAAAAAGCTTTCAAGATATGAAATTATTCATAAGGATTTCCATTCTCTAGCCAGCATTAGTACTCCTACAAAACTATAAATGGATTCACAATTTTTTATAACCTCACCAGCTCGTAATTGCTAATGAGAGAATGGTTAATGTTAAATTTTGAAGTTATCCTGGCTCTGCCACGCTCTGGCAAAGCTCATGGATCCAAGCACAGCTTGAAGACCACGTTTTTAATTGGTGGCATTGAACTGAAAACCTGCACACAGTTACCCTGATCTTATTTAACAGCTGCTGGTCCTCCTTTACTCTTACACAGTGAATATCCATCTGGTAAGGAAGCAAAGGTTTGGGATCTCGGCCGGTGCAGATTCACACCAGTGGAAGCACTGGCTCATCAGCTCTGCAGATGCCTAACGCAGCCCTCAGGAATTTTTTACTTTCTGCAGCACACAAACACATTAATAACATAAAAGTTCAATATGGCCAATAGATACCAATTCTTCTGAAAGCCTGGTGAATGCAAAAATTGTTTTGTAGATCTATGTCTTAAGACAGCCAATATCTTTAAAAATGGAGAGCTCTTAATGAAAAGTGAAATCGATCTTCCTTCAAATTCATGTAAATCACGCATTTGGTTTACCCACCACAGTCATTCCTAATACATCCCAGGAGCTCTGTAAATAAGAATATTGATTCTGATGACCTAAGGAGGTGGTACAGTGAGAACTGACAATCCATAGTACAGCTAAATGACTCCTACAATCTTAGCTGGGGAGTTGTTTATACGGCTACTTTCACATGACAAATGACTGATATAAGTTTTATTAAACCACTAGCAACCATAATAATATATTTTTAGAATAGTAGGCATTACTTAGAGAGTAACAGGTAAAGCTGGAAGGAAATTTAAGGGGATATATATAAAGTGCATCTCTCTCTGTGCCAAGGTTGTACCATGTGCACCCACTACAATTTCAATAATAAATATTAGAAAATAAAATGTAGTGGGTAAAGTATAGAAAGGGAAGATTAGGAGATCAAGTTCTTATTTGGTGCAAGTAAGTAACTGCACCAGAAAATGCAGCTTTCACATAAGAATCGTTCTATTTAAGGTACATTTACTCATGGCAGTGACACAGGACACTTCACTGCCGTGACAGGAAGAGTTTGCAAACTGATTTGCATGCAAGCTGTGAGCTGCTTTTGTAGCCTTGAAACTTGTAATATGTAATACTGATTTTCACAATGGGTTTCAAAAATATGGATGGCTTAATTACAACTTTAAATAATGAAATTGCTTAATCATGCTGACAGATAAAGCACCTGAAAAGCCTGATTATGTAATGTAGCTGCAGCATGTCTTTGTGCTGTCATGCTGTAACTTCCAGATGTCTTAGTAAATTAGATCAGTAGTTCATTCATGATGAAATAATTCTATTATAATCCACCTTCCTTGTTGCTAAATTGCATCAAGCAAATATGTCAGTTCAGTAACACAGGATGACTGCAGTTAGGCAGCACCCTGTGTTTAGTTTTTAACTGTAGAACTAGAAAGCTGCTCAGTTTTGCATTTTTATAGAATTTTTCATCATGTGCTTGAACATATGCCTTTCTAGGCTTTGACATTGTCAAGAGACTACCCAGATGTTAAAATAATTTAGTGGAAAAACACCACCATACTCTCTTCCTGAACTGCAGAGGTCCAGAAACCCCGGCTCCAAGGCCGGAATAAAGAGTTCATGCACATGGATAAATTATATTTATTAATAACACGACCTCTTTGCCTCCTAACCTGCCTTTGGAAGGATAAAGATGTCAGTCCTACCTTTGTGAAATGCTTCAGACACCACCTGAATGCTCCAAGCCAACCTGCTTTTCTTGCAAGATAAACAACAGAGGGGCCTCAGGAAATTGCCCAAGTAATGGATCTTGAACCTTTCTGAAACAGTTTGTGCAAGTGTTGTACAAATTCTGGTGGCACAAGTGGTAAATCACAGACAGAGTAAAAGAGAAACATTAGAAACAACTGACAAATAAGAAAGCAAATGTGACTGTTCACCTTCAAATCATGGTTTGATTGGGAACTTCCATTCTAGGCTTTAAATTTCTCAAGTTCTCAGAGTACTGTAGAACCAGGGCATAAACAGACACTTTAATCCAGCTTGTTTAAGTATTGATAACTCTGTATCAAGGTATTCTCTAAGGAATGAAATTATTTTGAGGGCCTTCCCACAGTATGGTTTAAGAATGTTATACTTTTTATTATTTCTTGGTGCTATAGACAGTTTTAAATTCCTTTTATTCTATGCAGAATTTCCTTCATTTTTTTTCCTGCTGTGATTGAGAAATGGGTGTCTTAGGATCTTAAGGGCTTGGTGTTTGCAACAGTTCTAACTTCCCTTGGGAAAGATCATAACTACATATGGGAAAAGCAGTTGCCCACGTAAGACCCAAAGGGCAACACATAATAGGGGTCATTTTCAGAAGGGTCGACCCAGCTTATTTAAAGTCTTTGGGAACAGTAGCTGAGCATGAACATGTGTGAAAATCCCATACCAGTGGAATAAAGCTGTAATAAAACAGGTCAGAAAATTGCAAAATGCAGAACAGAAATACGCAGAAAAATGTCCAAATAATTTCAAGCAAAAGCAAATAGAGAAATTATGAAATACTGAGCTTGGTTGCTCTTTAAGGTCACAGCAGTTTTACAGGAGCACAGAGCAGTCACTGCATTTCACACCGAGCTGTACTGCAGAAATCAGAAATGCACAAACCCTCACCAATTTGTAGGGAATACTTCAGAGGTGGCCCAAGGGAACTTCTGTATGTCATAAAGCAAGTTCTGGACAGCCACTGTGATTGGTTTGTCAAGATTTTGTTGTTATCAGTGATAGAGCAGTTGCATTAAAAACTTATATTAAACAAGCTTCTTTCAGTGGGGATCTCAAAGAATATTTTTGGCATTTATCATCACTGGTGACTCATCCTTGTGCTACCAAAAACTGTTTTGAAGCAAGACACCGAATAAATATTTGTCAAAATAGCATTTAAAGATGGAAAGTGGCAATAAAGTGTGTCAGAACAGACAGGGCTGCAATGGAAGGCACTTGAGGTGCCAGGGATGTCGCAAAGATTTTAAAACCCTGGAATTATTTCATCTCTGTTGCAGAATTAGTGAGATTCATTCACCATTTATCGCTTACAGGCTCTGTAGGAAAACACCTCACTGATTTTTTTCTGCAGGTTTATTAGAGGTGTATGCACAAAGCAGTGCAGGTCTGCATACCAATTTCTTAAGTAAGTGTTTAAGAGCATAAGAAACTCTTTTGAGCTTCAAGCAATAAACAACTAAACTCCATCATAAAAAAAAAAAAAAAGTTAACTTCAAATAGAGCATCATGTTGGAAAGGATGGGACTGGCAAGCCTGAGGGTTTTTACCTAGAGGAGAAATTTCATGCACAGACATGATGGAAACTTGCAGCATCCTGTCTCTCTGTGTACCCTCAGCTCTCTAGGGGTTATTACTGTTATTATATTGAGATTATTGTGTACTTTCCATAAGTATTCACTAGTTTTCTCTCTCTCTGAATCTCTCAAGAGGGAGACCACTCACAGTTTTCATTATATAAAGGGTGCTCTTCTCAAAACTGAATGCACACAAGTAACAATTCTAAACAATGTCTAACAGTCCAGCATAAAAGAACAACTTCCAAGTATAAATCCTGTTATTTAATGGAAATATCTAATTTAACTATATAAAAAGAGTCCAGATACCAACCCCATTTCACTTTACCCTCTGATCACGTAACATGCATTCCTTCAAAAGCCAGTTCCTGCTCTACCCTGTCCTTGCAGAGCAGCTTATTTTAAAAAAGGAGCTGGGAGTGAAGGGCTTGCCTGGGCACGACTGCTTTCTCCAGGGGAAGCCCCTGGTGTGTGTGTGGCCAGTGAGGGGGGGAAATGCAAACAAAGGCCTTGCCTTGAGCCTTCAGCAGCTCCGTGCCCACACAGACAAAATGCACCACATTTAGATTTATCTAAACCTTTTCCTCTAGTTCCTGTTAGAAAAGGAATTGTTTGGGGCTTTTCCACAATGAAAAGCACTGCAGGTTAATTCTGGATTATTCAAAGCAATTTATCTCCTCTTAGTAAAGAAACAGTAACTTTCTGCATGTTTATCTGGTTTTGCTGACTTAGAATGACTCCACATCATGCAGTGCATTCCCTGTTTTTAATGGGATCAATATCAATTTTGCCTGTGGGTGAAGCCTGTTTGCAGAATGATAACATCCTGAAAATAATGTTGCACTGTGAATTAAGTACACGAAAAAACTGTCCCTTTCTGGCTCAGATACCTTCTCCCACTGAAAAAAGTATTGCTATCCTATTGATTTAGGAGAAGGAAAAATACCTTTTGGCTTGACTGTCCTCATATTTGTACAGAAAGTGTAATACCTGTGCTGAACAGAGTGCAAAACGCACTGTCCTATTTAATGTTATGTATTCCACTGTCACCAAAGGCTTCAGTGTCTTGGTTCATCATTCAAACTACAATTTTGGTTTGTATCACAGCTTTCTAAGAAAGTCAAAGAAACAGTTTTAATATTTTATATGTTCTTCTTAGATGGCCCAAATGCATATCTGGCTGTCTAAATAACTGACTTAAAATCACACCTATGTTCCTATCCATTTGAGACAATTAGATGATAATTTAAGTGCCTTTTACTGACTTTGGCAACAAAACTTTTAGTAATAGGTCCTTGGGTTTAAAAAGTGTCTAATAGTTAAAGTATTCAGAAAAGAAATGACAAAAACGTTGACAAACACATCATGATATTAAATTTAAAATTTTGTATAGGAAACTAAGAGAAAAGGTCGTGATTCTGAAACAAAGGAAACACCTGGGCTTACAAGGAAATGGGAATAGGTAAAAAGAAGGAACCTCATCTACCTGGGCACCTATTGCAGTGTTTATTACCCAGCGTTACAGACTCGACACTGATTTTCTTTAACGTTGCTCTTTCCATTCCCTTACTTCCAGATTACTGCTAATGGATTCTCTCACAACTAAGATACTTAATTTGCAAAAGGAAGAAAGTGGGGAAAATCCCAAATTATCTAGATTTCTTTTTTATATGTTTCTTATAAATAACAAGGATACCTTCAGTGTGAAGTCTGTTACCCCTGATCATGAGCACCTTTTGCAGAGGTCCTGTGCTAGCAGGTCACTGGTAAAGGCACATCTGCCCAGGGCTGTGGCACTCTCAGGTCATGGATCAGCACACAAAGTGAAAACTTCACCTAGCAAAGGCCATTAGTGTAACAAACAGGGCTAAATAAACTGCAAGCCATACTGGAAATAACTCCCTAGGTTTATGAACTGATTTAAAGACACAATCTTCCCAGAGCTAACTTGGCAGACACTGTCACGTGGAGGTTCCAGACACTTCTGATGCAAGGCTGTTATGGTGTCAGGAGGCTCCAGATGCACTCAGGTGCAGCTGTATAAAATGTTCCCTGGATCCCTGTATCCAGACAAGGATGGACCCTGCAGCTGAGATGTGTGCCATACCCACCCACCACAGAAATGAGATCTAGAAAATTAAATTAAACCCGGAATGACAATAAGCTCACATTCCTGGCCAGTGCCTTGAAAGAATGACGAGTCTCGTGGAGTAGATAGAGCCCAGAGCAGCTGGTATCATAAATTTTACTGTTCCACAGTGAGAGTGATAAATGATTTCACCAGTTCAAGCTTCACCCTCTTCCAAGGTCACTGGATTCTTCTCAGCAAAAAACAATCTCTGCATTGTTGCACTTGTAAAGTGAGCTCAGCAATAAAGTGCTCTGCCACATTTTACTCTGCTCTGGCTGTGCTTGGGACCAAGCCCTGGAGGGTCTTGCAGAGTCATTTCTGCACTGTCCTGTCTGCAGAGTCCTGTCCCACAGTGCAGGTGGGGGGAACACGGACAGCAGCTGGGCACAGCTCAGCTCCCAGGCTTTTCTTACCAGAACAAATCCAGCAAGGAAGCAGAGGGTATGGCACTACACAATGAACTGTTCTGAAGGTGAGATTTCCAGAGGTATTTCAGTGTTAAAATATGCAAATAATCAACTTAATCTACTCTTGAAAGTCTAGCCCAGCTTCTTTTCATATTGAGTAGGACCCTAACTTGTTTTATGATGTGGTTCTAAAATATCCTGTGCTTTCTAAGGTAGACCACTCTGGGTATACAGTTAAAAGAAAACATCATTTTACTGCATTATAGTGAAAATTTCCCACTGCCTTGTCTTCAAAGCCATGGAAGTTCCTTCCCAGTCCATTATTCACATATGTTTTATTTTCAGTTTCTTTTAATTTACTCTACCGTATAGGCCAGATGGAGCATGAAGAAGAGATAAAGCAGCAATTTTTATGAGGTCCCTTCATGACAAAACTTACAACAGTATCACCATGACAATATAAATTTATCTTCATGGAAGTCTGGGCACACAACCCATAATAAACTTTATTTATACTTTAATCTTACCTTCTTTTTCAGCTATAAACAACAGCTGAAAATATACTGTGGAAATCAATTGACAGCAGCCAAATGAAAGGAAATTAATCAAGTGACCTAAAAAATATTTTCTGTCCCTAGTTTCCATCATGTAGGAGTTTCAGTAGTAGTCAGGAAGGCTCATGGCCAAGTTACAAGAGTCACACACAAATTTCATTTATTGAGAGGACACTGTCTCTCTCTCATTGTAAGGACACAGAAGTTGACCGCACTCAATTTTCAAAATCAAAATACTTCCCCCAAACTTTGCATTATCATTAATTTAGATGCTTAGTACAGAGTTTAGAAATACAAATCCATTTTCAGCACTCAGAACAGCCTTATCTGAGGTGATATCAGTTACTCCTGACTTGCAATCTTCAATATGATTTAATTTAAATTTGTTTTGAGACACTGTAAGATTTCATATCAAGTACAGCAGAAACTGATTCCAGACTGGTTAACACGAATGCAAAGCAAGTGCTATGACCACCAGAGGCTTTCTTACCACACTCATCTGATAAACACGATGGAGATCTCATTTTTATGTGCATTTAGAAGGTGAATTAGAAAAGTAAACATTCCTATAGCTACGTCTTCAATAGCATCATTTGGACTCAAAGATAAGAAACTTGCTTTGAAAAAATAGTACTTGGCTGAAGTCTGTCTTCTTTCATCCAAATGATCCTTATCCTGCCTAGAATTAATAAATCTATGAAAGGCAACTCTTATCTCTTTAATAATAATTTTCTTGCAATATACTCTTAATAATAAGGAGAAATTACATACAGCACAGCAGATAAAAGAAAAGGTCTGCAGATTGGATTTACAATATAATGGAAGAGCCTTTCTGTGTGTCAGCATACTCTTTACTGAAAAGGTTTCCATCACTTCCACTGTGCTGATAAAGCAGATTTTTAAAAAAATGATAAAATGGAAAACTTTTAGGGAACTATATGCAATGTCACATCTCTCTCCACTGCCAAAGGATATAAACCTCTACTTACCATTTAAAGTGGCTCAATTAAAAAAAACAAACTACTACATAAAATGACTCAACAAAGTTAACTCATTCCTCTCTTTTTGTGTGGATCCCAATTAGAGTTATAACAGCTGCAAAATTGCAGAGGACTCCGGACAGAGTTCAGAACAGTTGCTCTGGGATCTGGGTCGTTCCCTGCGCTCTCTGAAGGGGGTGGGAGGAGGGAGGTCCCGGGTAAGAGGAAGGGGGGAGCTACCTGGTCCAGTTTCCAGTGGAACTCGGCGGGGCGGAAGGTGTCGGCCTGGTCGAAGTCCTTGCGCAGCAGGAACACGAGGCGGCAGTTGTGCACGTACAGCGCGTAGTGGTGCCGGTTCATCTCTGCGGGGAGGGACATACGGCTCAGCCTCCCCACGCACAGCAGCGCTTCTCTTGCTGTCTGGAAGCCTAACCAGACAGCACCCAGCCAAATAGGAGCAACCCCAGAGAGCTGAGTTTTCTCATGGATCGTTATGGTTCTTGCGGGAGCATCCGCTTGAATTCAATCATCCTGCCCCAGCTAATAAATCAAATCCAAATGCATATTTCACATAACTAGTTTCAGTGAGGAATTAGAACTGCTTCTCCCAATCTAAATCGTGAAAAAAATTTAAACATAATTTAGTCTTAATAAATTTAAACATAATTTAGTTATAATAAAATAACTGATTTTATTAATCAGTTCCTGTGAAATTTCTCTAGCTGTGTTATCCCAGCTGTGTTTGAAATGTAGGTAGTCATCAGTCCCCTCAATAAGCTCTCAAGCCAGCAATGTTTAGAGTGGCACCATCTGAGATTAGTTTTTTTTCTCAGACCAAATGAAATGAGGAGAGATGGCAACACCCTACTGCTGTTGATATTCCCTTCACGTAACATCTTTTCCATACACAGACTCACCTGTCTTGTCAGAGTTGCAGAGAATAGTCTCCTTCTCAGCTCTTAATCCAGGACTAGGTCCATGTTTCATCCACAGAGAGATGGTGAATTGATCAGTTAAATTTTTTGGGACTATTCCATCTGGGATTTTGGCTCCTTGCTTTCCATCAAATTTAAAAATGATGTCATTGCTATCCATGAGGAGCCCGGCTGTCCAGTTGGTTGTTGTACTGGGAGATGGTAACAGGTCAATGGCACCTGAGGAAGCTCCTGCAAATCACATATAATGAATAACACGATGAGAGACCAATGAAAAAGCTGTGAAGATTAATTTAATATAGGGCAAGGTTTTGATTCACACTCTTTAGACTATTTTACTACCCAAATGGCCCTACCAGCCTCAATGCCAAATCACTGAAATGTCATAAAATACCAACCATCATAAACCAGCAAGAGTTTTCTAGATTAAATGTACTGCACAGAAAACTATAGGAAATAATGTAAAGTTATCTTTTTCAGAAATTTTCATTATTTTCAGAAATTCATTAATGACAGTTCTTCAGCTGTTTCGAGATCTGCTAAGAGTCAAAATTAATTTTCTGCATTTATCTTCCCTCCCTGACAGCATGAAGATATGTGGGGATGATGTGCAGTAAAATACAGCACAGTGGGGATGAACGCAGGACAGGGCACACAGTGTCCAGCAGGCAGCCAGGGATATCCACAATAATGCTGGCAGGAATGCCAGTTCACAGGGGGGATTCCCCCAAACCTGATAATATCACTTCAGTGCTGGTTTCTGGTACATATTTGATGGTTGTAACTCCATGTGTTCTTTAATGATAGGCTGGGATGGAAAACACCCTGGTGCCCAGGTCTGATAAAACAGCACAGTTCTTCCCAGCTCTGTGTTTTCTTACAGCTTAACAACTGCCAGGCACTATTTAAAACATGAAAGGAGCTACCCAGAGCATTTAGGAAATATAGTTCCAAGAGTAAAAAGCACAAACAATCTTTGTATTCCTGTTGCTGCTTTGTCAAGTAACAACAGGGTGAGCAAACCGTGATGGCATAAAAAAAACCCCTGCTAAAATATTCTGCCTTCCTCCACCATCCAAGAAGAAATAGAAGATCCCAAATCTCTGCAGGAGTGAAGAATTTTAAGCCAAGAGTGTGTAGAATTGTATCATACGGACTTTTAAAAAAAGTGTTATAGTAATGATTTGGAAACACTCACATTATTCTGTAACTGCATGTCTTGGATTCTTCTCTAAAATTTATTACTGTAAAATGAGGCTATTTTGAAGTGATATTTTAAATATCAAATGTAACACCTACAGGTTCATAGTTTGAGCATGGAGATAAAGTTTATTTATTTTACAAACTGTAATTCTGGATAATACACAACACTGCTTTACTCAATACAGAGACATTACCAACAGGAATACATCAAACTCAGTTTATCCAGATGGCACAATTTGGGATAAACCTTTTTCTTTCTTCTTTAATTCAATTCACTAAAACTAAAATTATTTGCACAGGACACAAGTAAAATTATTATTTTCTCACTCATTTTCCTTCTGAGGTGATTTTTATATTCAGTTTTTCAAACTTCCAGAAGGAAAAGAAATTCCTTGTACCATGGTGTATATCAAAGAAAACACATTTTAAATGGGCACATGCTTGTATTAGGTAAATTATGAGCTCAGAGAAGCTTCATCCCTCACTATCTACTCTGGCCACGAACATTTGGAAATATCTATTTTTTCTATTAGAATTAATCCAAGGATACATTCCACAATGGAATTCTCTCATGGTCAGAGTATCATAGGATGGTTTGGAGTGGAAGGGTCCTCAAGGATCATTCAAGTTCCAACGCCCCTGCCATAGGCAGGGCACCTTCAAGCCCCATCCAGCCTGGCCTTGAACACTTCCATAGTGCTCCTTAAACTCAGCAAAGTGCTCAGCTAAATGACCTTATGTGCTCAACTTAAGGTCAGGCTTGTGCAAGATCATTTGTGTAACCAGCACCAGGCTCAACAGATTCCACTTCATCTGCCCATATTTGCATGGAGATTTATGGCTAGGTTTGGAATCTCATCCTGTTAGTGTGTTTTAATCCTGCCCTGAGAAAAACCATTGGATTATGTGCTCGGGAGATTTGGCTGAAATAAATCATGCTTTTTCTATCCTAATAAATCCAGCCAGAGTCCCAGGCTGCTCAGCTGTGTACAGAGACAGACCTGGAGCAATGCAAACGGGAGCTATCTGGAGGTGTTCCCAGAACAGCCTTATTATTGGATCAGCTCTTCCAAAACGTAGTGCCTGATGCCCTTTTCTCCCAAAAATGCTTCCAGAACAATGCAGGAACTGCTGCATGAAGCTCAGTTTTGGGCTGAGACTGCTGAGATACCTCTTGAATATAAAAGAAGTGATTTATGCAGTTGGCCCCACCTCCTCTCCCAATCCTGCACATTTGGGCTCCAAACATCGTGCCAGGACAAGCACACAGTGATGCTGCTCGCTGAGCTGGACCAGACTGCTGGCTTAGCTGGAACTGAATCACCAAATAACACCCAGCCCAAACTGTACTTCTTGATCAGATCAGCAGCTTTGTTTGAGCCTCTTGCAGTGCTACACCACCCAGGGTAAGAGAGAGAGGGCAGGATCTTAGCTGGAGCAGGGCCTCGTGTCTGATACTCAGTGTTTCCCTGACTCAGTTTCCCATCTGCCACACGTGAGAATTAGCAAACCCATTGTTTTCTATTTTATCTACATTTAGAGGGAAAGGAGACAGCACCAGAGCCATCTTTCCACTATATTTTAGGCTCCTTAACCTATATTTCTTCTAGTGTGATTTATTCTGCTATGTTTTTGCAGTCTAAATGGTGTCTTTTACACAGTCTGTACTTTTTATTATTGTCAGGTGACAAGGTGAAAGAATGCTCACTAAAATGCTTTGAGGCACAACACATAATTCCTTGACTTTAAAATGACTCAAGTGTAATTTAATCATTTAAGCTGCCCACCTTGACCATCCAAGGGAGTGCAAATATCTGGGTTATTGAAAAGCAGACTTTAACCTTCCATCATATAAAAAGTGAATTTTAATTCACCCTCCTTAGCATCTGCCTTCTCCAGATTTCCAACAGATAAATGAAGAAATGAGCACAGGATTTATAAACTGGATCTTTAATTACGCTGAGAGAGCCTTGCATTTTACAGGGTGCAATGCTGCCTGTGAGTGCTCAGTTCTGCACTCTCTGCAATCACACAGTGCTTCACTGGGCAAAAAAAATTCAGGGTTTTCTTCCTTTTCAGAGGATTCTATCATCCAGCCATTAGTTACAAAAAGGTAATTTCTGTGAGAAAACCGATTTCCAGAAATAATTTAACCTGCTTTCATAAGAGTTCTCTCTCCATTAAGGATGGTAATAAATACCAACTAGCCAAGTGCAGTCCAGGCCAAATGCAATTCTCATGTAAAGCACATTGTCACTTACAACCTTTTTATCAAAGTCCTATTACAAGTTTCTACCCTGTCTGCTCTCTATGAAGATATGGAAAACTTGGACAAAAAAAAAAATTCTTTCAGCAGTGAGAATTTCCCCCCTATTTACACAAACGCTGACACTCTTTGTTCTGAAATGCTTTCCATTCTGTTCCTTCCCAGATGTGCTGAGCAAAAGCTGAAGTTCAGCAGTGACGTCTGTCCACTGCTCAGAGCTGCCTGCAGCCACCACAATGGCACTGACAGACCTGAGAAACTCCTGTAATTCTCTTTTCTACTCAAGTGTCAGCAGGTGAGGCAGTCAAGCCACCCTCTGCAAACTGAGCCCCTTAGAGTTTGCACAACCTCCCTCAACTAAGGAATTATATACCAGCTGTAGGTCCTTCCAGGCCTACACTTGAAATGATAATATTGTTGGATATAGCTGCTATCAGTGTTTGATTTCAAGGTAATAATTCTGTGGTTTAGGTGTTGTTTGTAGTGATCTGCACTGAGTGACTGTGCCATCTGCAGCTCAGGGCTGCAACAACACAAAGCAGTGTTCTTTTGGCTGCCAATACATATTCTTAGAGGAGGCAAAAGTATTTAACTTTGGCTATAACATATTTATTTTTATTAAAATTCTAGTATTTTATGAAATCAAGCCTTGCTCAGCCTCTCAGATTTAATGTCATTAACACGATTAAGATGCATATTGGGGCAGATGGGTTTTCATCTGCTCTTCTAGAGCCCAGGCAGTTGGATAAAGACACAGAATTAAAGTCATGATTGTTTCTGTGATCTTAACTAAGCAATTTTCAAGTTGAAAGCATTCAGGTTTTATGACAATGCTACTACTCCCACTCACCTTTACCTCCCTTTCTCCATCTCCACCGATAATTGATAATCACAACTGCCAACTATTTTCCCCTGGAGATTGTTTCTCTATTTTTAATAATTTAGTAAGACTGGCTGAAATTTTTCATTTACAAAAATTATTTCCTAAAGGTTAGTGTATTGATCTTGCAGCACTGCTGTGTGGTTACCAAAGCAGAGGTAAGCCCACAGCAGAGCACCTCAAACCAAAATCCAAGCATTTAAATGGAAAAAAATTGCACGTTTGATTCTGTAGCTGAGACAGGAGCCAGGTAAAGAGACATTTTGGAGAAGATAGGAATCAATGTCCACACCATCAAGGCTTTAGAGGAGGACTCTAAAGACAGGATATTAGAGGAGCAGGAGAGACAGTTAATCTTAAAAGATAAAGGGATTATTGTGTGGCCGTTGCTTTGCCAGATACAGAATCTTAAGAGTCTGAAAAAAACACAGCAGTATCTTCGAGTATTTAATCTGCCTTTCCAAATTGATTTGTGCCTTTTACACCAAGTTATCAAAAAGCACAAAAAGGGAGAAAAATAATTAGGAAATATTTCTTCACCAGGTCAGTGCTTATCTAAAATTCAGGTTTCTTAAATATTTTTGATCAAATGATTGCTCAAAATACTCTTTTACTTTCTGTTTGTTTGTCCTCTGGCACAGCACCGAGCAGCAGAACAGAAAGCTGAGTCAGGAGGACAAACACAACAGGGAGATTCAATTCCCTTCAAATGCTATGGTCTTCCTGTGATGGCAAATCTACACCGGAAATCTCACTACACTGTCACACCAGTGCTTGTAGCAGAGGGAAGAAAGAAGGAGAAAGAGGTGGAATGAGGGAGAGGGAAAAATAGAGAAGGGAATAGGATCAGGAGAGAAAAAAATAAAGGAAGGCGGGGAGAAAGTATGAAATAGAGTGAAAACAAATGGAAAAGAAGAATGGAGCAGCTAGCACCACTCTCTCCATTTTCATTGCTGCTGTCCAAGGTGAACCAGCTGAGCTAAATCCAAGTGCTGCATACTTACAGGTCACAAGGAACTGGTGCTTTGTCTGGAAAAAACCAATATTATGTCAACTGAAAACCATATTCATACCACATAATTTCTGCAGAGATTTTTCTGAGTAGGTTTCACGATCACAGCCCTT
The DNA here is from genome assembly GCA_013398015.1 of Oreocharis arfaki. Lineage (NCBI taxonomy): Eukaryota > Metazoa > Chordata > Aves > Passeriformes > Paramythiidae > Oreocharis > Oreocharis arfaki. Next base: position 1,065,438 of record VZRR01000615.1, on the reverse strand, counting down.
TCCAATGTAATTGGTCTGCAGTTCAATGGTGGTGTGGATTGAGGACACTGGTCCATCACATGTTTCTAGATGGATGCTGGGAAACAAGGGTATGCTGCCAGAGCCAGGCCTGTATTCGATCCGTTTGGTCCAGTCTGGAAAAACAAACAAATAAAAACCAACAAGATCCAATGGTGAGTCAAAAAAGGGAAGGGAGTTATATAATTTTAAATGACATGTTGTTCTCAAAGGTCACTGTCTATGGCAAAAATAAGAGTTTCTGAACTTGGCATCAATAAGCTACTGTCCTAAAAAAATTGGATTTTGGGCCTGTTTTTCTAAGAGTGTCAGGCTCAATTAAGTAACACTGCTGCTGGCTGAGTCACACAAGCACGGGCTACACACACCTCCTGACAAGAAGTGCTAATTGGTGTCAGTCTGGAGCGCCGGTGTCCATGTTCCCATGACAGACTATGAGCCAGCTCTACAGGGAGGAGGTGTCTGCTGCACCCCATTTGGTCAGATTTCACAGTGTTGTGATAAGAACAAATACCTCCAAGGACCAGGCTGCACACATCAGTCTAATAAAACACCTCAGTAGTGCCACTTCTTGTCTTTGAACATCTTCCTAATTTTGTGAAGCATTAATGACAGGAAGTTCCAGCTGAAAGGATGACTCGTGCTTCCAGTCAGATCTGACTAATCCGTGCTTATGCAGATGCCCCACAGCCCACAACATTTAAACAATCCCCTGCCTTAGGCAGCCACCTGTTTGTGCCACACATACCCCTCTGCTGCTCAACTGAAGCATTTAATGTTTGAAATCCAATTAATTATGGTGTTTGCAACACGCTTCAGAGAAAGCCCAAACAAGCAGCAGTAATTACAAACACGCATTTTAGCTGTCTTTACAGCTCATATTTTCTAGTCACAGAACGGCTGGAGTTGCAAGGGACCCTCAAAGCTCTCTTAGTCCATCCCCCTGCCATGGGCAGGGACACCTTCTACTAAACCAGGACCAAAGTCCCATCCAACCCAATCTCAGACAACTCGAGGGATGGGCATCCACAGCTTCTCTGGGCAACCAGTGCTGTGCCTCAGCATCCTTACAGGAAAAAAATTTCTTTCTTATATCTGGTCTAAATCCAACTTAGAGCTGTTGCCTCTTGTCCTGTCACTACAGGCCTCAGTAAAATGTTTCTATCTGTTTTTCTTATAGGCCCCTTCAAGCACTGAAAGGCCTCAGCAAGATCTCCCTGGAGCCTTCCCCACACCGAACAACCCCAACTCTCTGTCTGTCCTTAAAGGAGAGATGCTCCAGCCTTCTGGCCATGTTTCTGGCCCTTCCCCTTGTTGCTCTAACAAGCTCAAATCTTTCTAGGTAAAAGAAGACTTCATAAATGGAAAGGTTCTAGGTCCTGGCAGTCAACAAAATCTCTGAAAGCAAAGGGACAGGGACATTCTTTCTAAATATCAGTGGAAAGAAAACTAAGAGTAGGTACAAATATGTATGTGCATTTAGTAGGTGAAGGAGTTTGGTGTTTTTCAACAGATCTCATTTTCAGAAAAGTTGAAAAATGGTGCTCTCTCCCACTGTCTTAAACTGCATTAAACATTTACAAAAAAACCTGAACGTCCATGCAAACACTTTGAAGTGTAAGGCAGTCATCAGTCCAGCATCCAGGCAAAGATGCTACAATCACTGGTCTGCATTTCAAAATTCTCAGATCTTCTTCCTGACATAACCCACTATGCAGCATTTTGTTATCAAGAGGAAGACGGGACTTCCTGGAACATTCTGAAAGTAATTTTAGTATCTATTTTTACTAAAATCTTTAGGACTTGTACATCACAGCTAAGACAACCATGACTACCTGTGGCTGCCTGGGCACACATAACTGAGTTGTTATTTCGGTTGTAATTTTCAGGTAATTCAGTCCGTTTGTTCCATATTAAGTTAGATTTGATCTACAGCATTGCATATTTCTCTGAAATTGTCACCTTAAACAGTTCCATTAGCATTTTAAGTATCATATACGGGACATCATTACAATAATAGGTTTCTGTTCCCTCTCCATTGCAGAAATTTGAGGTTAACACTCTTCCAATAGAACAAGAGCAGCAAATTCTTTCAGGTACTTCAGGTAAAAATAAAATAATTTTATACAAACTAGTAATATATGAATTACTGATCTTTATAATCTCTTGTTCACCAGTTCAGGCATTATATTCCTCTACCCAAAGGGGAAAATAAAGTCTTATATATATCTGAAGCCTTTCTGACTATTTCAGCAGCTTTCAGCCACATTTTCATTTCTCAGCTATACCAAATGAACCAGCCCTCATGCAAAATATTCATTATTGGGTGTGAGATGTGACTGAATTATGAACTGCAAGGTATCTGCAGCTGCACACTCACCTCCAGCTATATGAAGGATGTCCTATAAAACCCACACCCTATAAAATGCCACTGCTCACAAGGAAGAATAATGGGAGCCCCCTGTTTCTGCCACAAGAACTGGAAGAGGTATTTAGTTTCACAGTATTACCTTTCAGCTCGGCAGAAGTGTGAATTTGTACCCAGAGATCATAAACCCTGCACCTCCTAAATCACTCACATTAATCTCTGCCCTAAATTGTAAAACATCACCTAGACTTGAACCAGTTTCTTTGTACCTTGGTCCACTGCATCATCACAGACCGATCCTCATCCTACCAGCACTTCCTTCACCGACTTAGTGCAGATTTAGGAATTCCACCAAGAAGTCCCTCTCCATGCCAAAGGCATTCCCAGGCAGGCATGAGGTAATACTGGAGTAGGTTACAATCCTGTGATGGCAGAAGAGTCCCTAGAGGCAGCAACAGCTCTGATAAAAACAATTGGCTTATTTCTATAGTACCTGCAAGCACTTCAGCATCCCAGAGCTGTGCAGCTGAGGCCAGCACTCTCTGGATGTCACCCCCAGTACAGGCAGCAGCGCTGGGAAGTGCACAGAGTTGGAATGAGCAACAAGAAGTGGTAGTAACAGTGTGAAGAAATTATTGTGAGAGTAACCCAAGTCTTTAATTTAATTTTGAATGGTGTGAATATCATTATTTCGCTTTACCCTAGAATAACATCCCCCGCTGGACTTACTCAAAAGATCAGCACCTTCCTTCAGGAATGTGGTGGCACTTTTTCATTTCCTCTGGAAGTGACTCAGAGGAAAAGTCTTACATAACCTGAGTCTGCAAAAGCCTCTGAATTTTGGTATTTTCCAGATATGTTCAGATGCATAATCCCACCTGAACTGGCAGGTTGCACTTAGATTAACTAAACCCAACCAACAGAGTTCCTCCTTTGACACAAACCTGACACAAGTCCTGCTACAACACCACATTACACTGCAAACTTGGGAAAGTAAACGCTGCCAGGGTAGAAGACTGGTGCCAGGGGGAAAGTCTGAATAAAACTAGCACTGTTTAGTCCTGCAGCCTCTGTTTGGATTTCATAATTCAACAGGCTTTTGCTTGCCACTTATGGCATAAAGCTGCTCCAGACAATGCAAGACAGCCCTAGCTGGGCTATCCCTACAAGACAACGTTAGAGTGTAAACATCACCATGTCAAGCTTGTGGCTAAGATTTCATCAATTATAAAGCAACTATGTAAACCTGTATCTGAGTTTCTGAGATACTCAAACTATCCCAAGATCAAAATAGATCAAACTTCAGTAACAGTTTAAGCCTTTAAAAGTAAATCCCAATGCACCAAACAAATTTTCCTTTTAGCAGCAGGATAACGTAAAGACTTTCCTTGATCTCTCAGTTTAAGGGTTTCTGTACTGTCTTTGTGATCCATGCTTTAGATTTTAATTCATTTCTAATGCTAGATGACGCTAAGAAGGATTTAATCTGATTTTTTCCCCTTGAAGGAGATGATGCAGAGGAGGTATGATCTGATTCATGTCTCCTACATGTGTGTGGCCATAAATTTTGATTCCATCTCATGGTGCTAAAAACGATGGCAATGTAATTAAAGATAATTGTAACACAATGAAATGCAAAACTTGTCTCCTGTTGCACTGAAGATATGCATCTTGGCAGCTAAATGTAAGATAAAATTTATGTGGTGCTGTTAGTGAGTCTCTGCAGCATCCCTACATAATTGCTGGAACAGAAGGTTCCCAGAGCAGTGTAATTGGTATCTCTTCTGTTTCCTCTGCAGCATCCTCACATCTGTGCTGTTTATGTAGGCTGGAGCATTGGCTAAAGGTTACTCTGGTGCCTTTTTCATGTGAAATAAGATGAGTGACTTGTTAGGGAAATGATAATCAGGTCTGACTCAGTTAAAGGGTTTCCACAGCAAAGAGAAACCTCAAACTAATGTCCAAAGCTCTGCTACGATACCAAGGTTTGCTGAGACATTTGAGTGCACATCACAAAGCATAAGCAAACATTCATTTACACCTTTTCCTTCTGCAGCATGTTGGTAGTTTTAAAAAGACAAACAAAAAAGAGACAGAAATTTGTGCTTAGTACAGGACAGTGGAAGGGCTGCTGCTGCAGGAGCTGGTGAATCCTAATGGAATAACTGTTGTGCTTGACCTACTGGCACTGAATATTCTACCAAGTAAAAAAAGTTCCCAGCTCTAATGGTGCCTAATTATGTGAAATAAACATATAAGAATCTAAAAACCATGAAACAACAGCACAGGTTAAGCTATTGCTCGTTGTGAGACTGCATTTGAATGATGTATTTCCCAGTGTCAGAGCCCCAAGGGCACTAATAAGCCCTAATGAACCTCCCCAAGCTTCACCTGGAGCTCTGTTTAAGCTCAGCCCCCGCAGTCTGGCACAGCCACAGGACCCTTCCATCCCTCCAGGAGCCCGCCCAGGGAATTGCTGCTCTGGCTTGACAGAGCCTCACCACTGTGGAGCTGCCCAGTGACCTGATCCCAACCCTCATCCATGGATCCACCACGAGGGGTGATCTGGCATCTTGGCTGAGCCTGGCCCCCTTCTCTGGGTCTGCCCTGCTCCCCCCTGCAGGGTGAGGGGCTGGCCCTGGGTGATGAAGGCTCTGCCGGCTCTGTTATTACACCTGGCTCTTTGCTTGCTTTCCTTTAGGAAATAACCTTGCTGTTGCCAGGTTTGGGTTGGTCACAGACCTCTGATGTCTCCACTGGAGGGCCTGCAAAGTGCTTCTGAGATTCTAAAAGACTGACTCTGAAACACTGCATGGAGTAGTTACCCAAATCAAGGAACTGAACGTGTCATAACTCGTGTGGAAAGTCTTCAATTTCTCAGCCCAAGGTCTAAGAATATGTGGCACTTTTTACATGCAGAGAAAAAAAAAATCATAAGGAAAAGCTTCAAACCTAACTGGATATCCTGTAGTGCTTTAACTTTTGGGCAGAGGAAATGTTAATGGAACGATGCTGTCAGCTGCATCTCAGAGATAAGAAACTTCTCAATGAAATTATAATTGCCCCAGTAAAGCTCAGGAGAATCTTGCAGTGAAAATTCAAAAAAGAAAAGACTATTTTTGTAGCTGCAAATGCAGAAATGTGAACAAAGGAGTTATCTTCCACAGAGGTATATGGAAATAAGGATCCAGCTACGTAGGTCTAAAATGAATGGGGGTTTTGTATCACTTAAGAATGGAAAAGACTGACTCCAGTGTTTCAGTCCTCACAGATAAGCAGAACAGCCTGCAGAGAGGGCAGTAATGGGTTACTCTGAAGTTCATGGTACACAGGGAACTAACTGGTAATGATCCCTGTGAGTCTGCCTCGGGAGTGTTATTTGATATTTCCATTTGCAGTCTTGGCACAAGACCAGGCCCGCGTTAGCTACTGCTGCCAGTGAAGGGAAAAGAAGGCAGAGCCACACTAGAAGTCAGTCTAGAAAGAGGATATCCTAAGCACAGAATAAGATGACCTTGAGAACTGGTGTTAGAGAAATAGGGAGTAGCAGTAATGATACAAAGTGCTCAGGAACTTCAGCAAACTGCTGAGAAATCACTGAAAAACGACAAATGGAAAAAGAGCTGATTCTATTAAGACAAGAACAGCATTTCCATGAGCCACCAGTCTGATACAGCCAGGCAAAAGAAAGGTAGTCCTGGAATATATAAAGCACTGTGTTTTCAGTAAGAAGACATGGTAAACAGAAACGTGAAAGGACCTGCAGTGCTCAGGGAATATATATTTAGCTATAATGCAGACACAGAAATTACTGAGGGCATATCTGAAAAATTAGATCGTAACAGGTATGACTTGCTTTCTCTGAATATGTCTGATGGCCAAAGAAAAGTGAAAACAATGTTGATACAAGTACAAAAACAAGTACAAACTTATGTAAACGTTAAGCTCAAAACTCGGTAGTGCTCAGGAGTTCAGTTAATTGTCAAATGTCTGGAGTGGTTATTTAGAGTGGGAATTCTACTGAAATGGTGCCATTCAAGTTAACAGTTGAAGGCAAGTATTTCATTCTGATTACCCTGGCTGAAGGATGTATGGCTAATGCACAGCAGTGCCAAGCCTAGACTGGCATAAAGACTCCCTGCTTCACAATAAATTTCATTTATAAAAATATGGGTGAATATCTTACAGCTAAGACAACACAAGGATGGTGTTTTGAGCTGCTAGGTATGTGCACAAGTGTAATACAAATTGATTTATGTTTAGTGCAGAAAATACTTGGCCCTTTAAAATTGTTCCGGAAGACTGGGAATATTATCCTCATCAGCAAGGTTTCTGCACTTGACCACCCTCCTCCAAATAATCAATTGCCTTAGTAATCATATTCCTCCTTGTAAAAAGCACTGGCAGAACGAAAGCCAATATGGTTTTGGTTTTCCTCAGTAATTGGATCGTACTAGAAAGCCCCCATGAAAACCATTCTGAAGTCACTCAGAAGCTACTGCAAACAGCATCTGTGAGGAATGTTGACTCAGAAGCGATGTAAGATCACTCTGCCACTGAAATAGAAGGGCCTGCCCTTCTCTGTGCAAAAGAAGGATTTTATTTCAGCAGGAAGAGCAAGCTGATCTGACTGCCCACAGCCTCTGAATTACTATCCAACCTTAAAAAGGTGGTAGGAATGTGCCTTTTGGTGGTAGCAGGGGCCCAGGGCACCTTAGTGAGCCCTGAATGCCTCTAGAAAAGAAATTATATGCAATATCTTTGATACATTAACCACCTTTATTAAATATTTTTATAGTCTATTAAGTGAATAAACAAGGAGAAACTTTTATTTCAGGACTGTTTTTAAGCCAACACTATGTGAAAGTAATTGAATTTTTCAGGACTATCTCTTTCTAGATGAATTTTTAAAGAACTTTTAAAGAACCTTATTCTCTTCCTTGGGTAGTCGGGTGTGGATGCATATGGGTTCACAGATCTCGGAAGATAAATGTAAGAAATCTTTTCAGACTGGTAGAACACTTGAGGCTGGATCCTGTGAAATCCTGCTTTCTGTTCAGAGTCCTAACTGCCTGTTAAACTGCAGGTTAGTCACCATCGCTTATGCAAGGCCACATGAAATTTGGCATAGAAAAAAGAGTCTTCTTTCACGAGGGGAAACAATGTGACTCTGAGTTTTGGACTGTTGTCTTTGCTCCCAGAAGCACAGCCAGCCTTCCCTGTTTGTTTTAGGGAAGCAGAGTTCTCTGACACTTTCCTGGGATACTCAGCCAGTTGCTTTAGAGAAGCTTTTTTCTTTTTATAACGATCTTCTGTCTGAAATGGACTGCATCTTAGGGAGCAACCTCACTTGTGGTTTAATTGCCAATAATTGAGCAGACTTCTAACAGCCTCAAAACATATTTTTTAAGTTTGTGGGTTCATGATTCTGCCCTTTCTTTTTTGAGGCTAAACTCTTTTTCTCCCCATGCAGTGCATCACTCACCAGAGAGCCTGGTACAGGAATAATTGTTTCCAATTTTCTGCTATCTTGCATCTTTCAGCACATTAGTTTACATTTAATTTCCATTTGTTATCCCACGATGGGGGACAGTAACAGTTTTGTGAAAACTGTCCCTGAAAGTAGCAGAAACGTGACAAAAGGAGATTACAAGACCATAAATGAGCTAAAGGAAACCTGGTCTAGATTGCAGGACATTTCACCTCATGCTATTTAATGAAAATACTTTATTTAGTACCGTGCTGCCACAAGTCTGCCCACCCTGCTTCGAATAAGGAAGATTTAACTTTACAGAAATCAGTATTTGTGACATTAAAACAACTGCAGTGAAATGAACCCCACTGAAAATGAATCCACAGGAAGAAGTGCAGTGTGTGCTTTGCATCCACAGAACTGAAATCAGGCAGAGCCTGGGGAAGGTGTTGAAGATAACAGGTTTTTGCTTAGGATGGAAACTCCCTAATTGTATTTATAAATGTTTTAAACCAAAAATCAAAAGAACTTCAACTGCAGATCGAGCCATAATGATGTCAGGAGTACCATCATCATCCAGCTTTTCTTGGTAACATGGTCCTTTACCTGCCTAGCAAGACATAATCACTCCATTGTTCGGAAATCAGCGACATGAAAACACAGCTGGCACGAAGAGATTTTGTAGCACAGCTCTAGAAGTCATTTGACAAAACTCACTAATGAGAATTTCCAATTGAAATAACTGATTAGGAATTAATTCAGCTCATTGATTTACATTTTTAGCCTGCTCAGGACACAACATTCCAGAGTGGTCTGTTCAGAATGGTTTGATGTCAGCTTGGGTCAAGGTTGTTTCTAAAGTAGCCTCTTAAAAAAGAGGAGGCTTGTTTGCTGAAAATGCCTGGGTGGGGATCTGGCTGCTTGTGTATTAATGTCCATCATCAGAGAGCAGGGAAGCAGCTCCTAGATTTAATGAAGACTTCAATGCTATTAGCCCAAGGGAATATTGATTAAAGGAAAGCACCTTGGCTTGTGCAGCCTTATTTGCTCTGCCACACGTCAGTCACGTGCTGTTGGCCTCGAGAAACAGGAATCATCTTGAATTTTTACATAAGCCTGTTCTTCCCAGTCCCAGCCCTGCACAGTGGAGGTTATTTGAAGGGCATCTACACTGAAATTTGCTGCACTAAAATTTTTAATACTGAATGTGCATTAGATTACCACAATCTCTATTCATGACAGCTACATAAACAAGTGCACAATATTTCAAATTACAAAAGTCATTAACTTTTAGGAACTAAGTGCCAATGCCATAAATTGAAATTCCAAGTATTCATTTGTTCAAGATAACACTGAAGAACAAGAAAAAAAACCCCACCTATTTCAGCAATATCTCTATTATAACCAATGAATATAGAATATTCCTCTTTTCTGTCAAAAACCTCCCATTATTTTACTTCCTGTAGTTATCCAATCTTTACAAATACAGCATTATTTCAAAGAAGATGGAGCAAACCTGCTGGCTGCCCCTTTGTGGGGAGGTCACAGAGCAACAGACACAGGGAAGAAAGAACACTATAAATATCTTCCATTCCTAGTCTCCAGATTTCCTCTTTAACTACTAGAAATACTCTTGGAAAGTTTTGCTTATTTGATCTTATTTTTTTCCCTAGAAACAGGTGACTTTTACAGATCCTGCCTCAAACTGGAAAACAACATCACCCTCATGAATTTCTCCACCTTTAAAAATGAATAGGCATTAAAAAATCTCATAAAGAGAAAGGTATAAATGTCTGGAAGTACTGTGTTGCAGCACATTTTCACATTACAATTAATGACTTAGTAATTAAGAACTGAAGCCCTATCTACCCAACTGTTTACCTAAAGACCTTCTACCCTGAGTAGAAGACATCCCCTCACACTCTGTGCTCCCTGACCTGGGGATGTGCCAGGGAGGTGAAGCAGTCACGGGTTTGATGGAAAGGTACAAATAACATGATCAAAGCACCAAAAAACCCCTCAAACCCCAACCAAACCCAATTTGAGGTTGTTTCAAGTACTTTTATTGGTTACCTGGTGTCTACACCCACCTGATGGGACCAGTAACAACCATCTGTCCTAAAATGATGTCTGAACTGTGAAATAACTACGACAATACTGAGCAATACAAACACACAGTTACCAACTTTGCAAAACTTATTCAATCAATAAAATACCTAAATCAAAAAAATACAGAAATGAAAAAAATAATCAGCAATGACACCCATTTTAATACAAATCCCAAGCTAATTTGGGGGTACTTAATTTATCTGAGATAACTCCATAAGATGGAAACAGAGCATTTCTCCAGTGAAAAGAGGCCATAATTCGTTTTATAGAATAAATCACTTCAACAGTAAGATCAGTTGAAAAATGTGGAAATGGTTCATAGGTATTGTATATTTTTTTTAACAAAAATGGTCTTCAAAGTAATTAGGTACTAGTACATCCCAAAAAACTGAAATGTGGTTCTGCTCCAAGTGAGGGCTGTGGAAATGGAATCCTGCTATTGCAAACATTTCATTACCAGCTCCTCTAGACCAGGGCTTCTCATTTTACAAAGAAAACCTTTTTTTCTTCTGAATGTCAACCTGCAAATTTACCTTTAAGTACAACAGCCAAACTGATTTTTTTTCCTTCTCAATCATTATGTTTAAAAACCACAGTTTTGAAGGTCAAGTTAGTCCTGAATGACACCTGCATAACATGGTCACATCCAGCTGGTTTATCTGTAATCCAGCCCTCATTTCCATCTTCATTCCTAATAATTAGTGGCATATCTATCTTCCCAGTACATTGTCAGCTGGGGTTTCCTCCATTCCAGAGAGGGTGTAGATCCTTCCAGCCTTTTTAGAAAATTAATTCCTACTGAAATGTCTCAATAGCAAGACAGGAATCAGCTTTAAAAATGCTTATCACTCCCAGGGAGGGTGCCTTGGCTCCTGCATGCCCTGAAAGCCAATCCTGAACCTGGAACAAGAGAATCTGAACAAGTCCAGCTCACATGGCAAAGTACCTTGCCATGGTGGCTTCGAAAGCACTCTTTAAAGGAACAGTAGGAGAATGGCAAATCAGCAGCATTTTTTTTATCCTTCCACCATATTCAGACTGACTCGTAAGATAACTTATTGGAATTGAAATTTGTCTTATTTCTTTTCGTCTGGTCTGTTTTTTGTTCTGCCTAGACAAGAAACATGGCAAATGGAAACAAACAAGGGATTGTCATCCTCTCTGTTAGCAGGCTTGGAAAGAGGAATAAGAAATAGCAGCAGTTTTCCACACCAATGCAACAAGCACCCTACTTTCCTTACTGCGAGGTAGAGGGAAAACACCAAAGAAAAGAGATTTAAATAAAAAGTCAAAATAGATAAGCTATTGAACCTTACCTTGCCAGCCTGGTTTGCACACTGGTTTGACATTAACCCGTACCAAGACATCTTCTGTGGCATGTTTCTGCCCACAGTCAAAAGCTGTCACCATTATCTCATACTGGTGCTGTTTATCATAGCTCAGTTTCTCCGTGTTCCTGATGTTACCTAGAGATTCAGCACAGGAAAACATTCAGAGATTCATTCTTGGCTAAGCATACACAGACTGCAACATTTGGGTCCTGGTTCATCAAGTGCTTTGTGACTTTTTAAAGCACATGGGAAATCCACAGGCAAGACAGTTCTGAGGAACAGGAAGGATTTTCTTTCAGTCCAGCTGAGAAATAAGAAGATTGTAGACAAATATAAGATGCAAGGGATATGATGTGGGCATGGCTCTATCAGAAAACGTCTGCTCAACAACACCTTCTCAAGTAAGATATAAAAACCAATCAGCAGTTACATCTTGACATGTGAGGTATGAGTAGGTGCACCCTCATTTTTCACATTTTCCACAGTACACTGCTTTAACAGCCACATTCCTGAGATCCGCTACTGAACCCAAGTATCCTCCTGTTTTCCAAAAGCTATTACCCTTCAGATGAGAGACATTTTAAAAATAGGAAAAGCCCTGCATTACAGTGCTTAGCAGTATTTGATACAGCAGCAGAGTTATCACATGGAAAATAAAACCCAGCAACTACAGGGTTTATCTGCTGAACCTGACACACATATAAAGGTGACAAATTATCTGCTTTGGGAACAAAGACATCAGAACTTTCAGAAGGAAAAGAAAAGATCTTTCTCAGAGTAGTTCCTGCAGGACTGGGAGAGCACCATGCAAAATGTAGGGGTTTGCTGTGAACAAGTTCAGCAGTTTAATTCTGTCCATTTCCACTGAAATTTACTTTTTGCAGAGGTTGAAACTTCATCCTGTTTAATCCATTTCGTGCTTTTGCTCAGGGCTGTTTGTTTTACCATCTCTTTGAATAAGGATTTTTGTTCTAGAATTCAAGAAACAGACGTACTCTGCAGCCATGCTACACATAACTACTTGCAAGCAAGGATCAGCAAAATCCACTTGATTTGAAAATGGGCAGCCCCCATATCCCAGAATTTAGTCAAATGCAGTGAACTGATCCCCACAGATGCTGGCCAAAGTCTCTTTTGTCAGGCACGAAATGTTAGGCTTTGTTTGGGCATTTGGGTTTCATTTTCTTTTTCCTTTTCCCTCGAATGAGCGAGAGACAGGACAAAGCAGACAAATGCAACTTCTTAAAAGAAGTCTTTCACTAGAGCTCCATAATTTGACAAGTGAAGACTTCTAGCAGGTGTCTCTCTGCTGCACACTCCTTATCTTGTCAGAGCCCACCACTTTTCTTTCTACTACTACTACTACTACTACATTAAAGCCAACTTCAGGAGTTTAACTGAAACGGATGCAAAACTTTCTAGGTCAGGCCTTAAGAAAGGCTGATTTTTGCATTTATCACCATCTTCAGGTTCAAAATTTCTAGCTTAAATAGACTCTTACATCTGCAGTTATAAGTCAGGCCCAATACCCCATTTACTGTTGACTCTGAGTCTCTCTTCCTCCCCTTCTAAGCAGAGCACAGAGGAGGATGAGCCCTTCTAATATTTTTACGTCTCAAAAAGAGAAACTAAATGAGCTGCTGAAGGCTAATATGGAAACAGGACAGTGTCTTGCAGCCTCTGGGGTACCTCATCTTGCCAGGCATTTTCAGGCCTGCCATGGACACAGCTCTTTCCTCCCCACATGCAACTGCAACAACCACACCAACTACTTCATTGGGTTTTGAGTTAGTGATTGACAAAACAATGTAATCACCCATTTTACTATCTTGAGTTGCCTGATAAGTGGCTGCCTAAGAGGTTTTAATGAAAAACTGCCACTGTCTATACTTAATTACTGATTTTATATCTCCTCAGTTCTTCCGTCCTTTCTGCATTATATTATTTCTTAAATTAATATTTATATTTCCCTATTTGGTTCTCCTTGGTATTATTTTAGTCTGTGATCAGGAAAAAAATTTCTCAAGAAACCAAAATTGTCCAAATCTTCATCAGCAGATTGCTGGAATTTGTGTGGCACATTAACTGTCTGACAAGATTTATAAATCATTACAACATATTTACGTTTCATTAAATCTATCTTCCAAGATCTGTATTTCTTTGTGGCCATTCCAGATTTGGACTACAAAGATTCTAACTCTTAGGTGTTATTCTGGAAGGTCATTTGGATGACTTGCAGATGTTACCCAATAGTTTATTGATTTCCTAATAATTTTTTTCTCTTACCTCTGATGCTTTATGATTCTTTGGGTTTTTACAATTTAATCAATACGATTAAAAAGTAGACACAGAAGGGAAACACTATAAACACAAACTAATTACAGTTTTAGAGATGATAGTCTGAAAGTTTCTGTTTACATCTCACCCACAGACAAAAAAGTAATTAACAACATTAAAAAGAGAAAATTTTAATAGAAGAAGCACATTTCTACACAGATCAAAATTAGGCCATAATTTTTTTTTTTCCAGTCTTCCTAAATATCTGCCTTTTCCTGGAAATACCCAGAGCTATAACAAACTTTCAAACAACAAAAAGCAGATCAGTGACTAAAGGAATGTAAAAAGTCCTTCCTGAGGACACAGACATTTACACTTTTGTTTCTTCAAGGTCAGTTTTAGGGCTAGATGGATACAGGTATCTCTTTTTTATGGCTCCTTCACCTTACCTTGGAGCACTCATGAGAATGGGCAAAGACTTGACTGATTTAGTATGGCAATGCCCCCCTAAATTCCACAGTTACTAAGCCCACTGATGGGTTAGAATTTCTTCTTGTCAAAAATGTCCATTTTTAAAGGATAATGGAAAGAATCTGTCACTTAATAAATACATAAATGCAGAATGCAGATGCTCAGCTATAAAGTTTGGCTTTACTTTTCTGGCAACATGAAGTTTGCACAGCTCCTACCGCAGCTCTCGGTGCTGTAAAGGGGATCTTGTGAGGTCCTGTCCTGTCTAGGATTTGTAACCTGATAAAACCTGTCCTGACTGGACAGACCCCTATCTCACCTTCACACTGAACAGCCTGAACACGTATTTGTGAAGTGCTCCCCAGAGGTGGGTGGCAAGGAAGAGTCATCCCCATTTTAGAGGCGAGAGTAGGTCAGAGCCGTGACAGAATTTGTATCTATACCTGAGTTCTCTCATCATCTGACCATAATCCCTGACAAATACAGCACAAGATATGTGAATAGAAATGGGTTTGGCTGGCATTACAACAGATCTGTGCATTGTGGTTTAATTTTTCTGTCACCTGAAAACAGCCGACACAACATTGGTACAGCAACTGACTTGATTTGGATTCTCTGCTAAGGAGAAAATGAGACTAATCTGCATGCAATAGTACTTTAAAACATATTATGCCTTACACCTTTAATCACAGTTCTTTATACAGCAAAGCATAAATTTGTCCTCTGCCTTTACATGACTGTATTTTATGACTAAAAGTTCATTACCCTCCAAGCTGGCCTCATCATATACAAGAGTGAATTTTATTGGGGCTGTAGTTTCAGAACACAAAGTAATTTTATTCACAAGGAAATGACATACCAAGGGCCAGAGTTCCCAAACGGAACTGGGAAGTTTTATATCACCTTCCCAAAGTGCCTAAGTCACAAGGACCTGTAGGAAAAGAGCTGATGCTGCTTCCTGTGCCCACCCACTCCTGCCTGCCATGGAGCGGGGATGAGGCAGCCTGTGCACCAACACAGCCTGCAGGGCTCTCTCTGCCTTTCTGCATGAAAACAGTCTTCCATGTTCCCCAATGCATAATACAATTTTTCAAGGCCAAAAAATGCTCCATGCATGGATGTAGAGACAAGAAATAAGTTTTACCTAACAAGACAACAACTTGCCAAAAGAAAAAGAGCTGGTGGAATAGTTTCCTCTTTTTACAGACCTATGCTTGGGGTTAGTTTCATGTGCTGGGCATGAAAAAAACCCATCATCTGGGGCAGACAATGGCATGTCTTCCTCACAATTCACCCCCACCTCCATCTTTTGGGGCCCCCTGCAATATTTAGATTTGATTTTAAGGTATCTGGTTATCCTCTTTCCGAGCAATGAAGCTCCACATGTAAGTGACTGAAAAGCATAAAAAAATCACAACCTGCAGAAGACACCAGACCCTAGATTTATATTTCACAATGGCTAAAAAAACCTGTTAACAAAATCCTAATTAGCACAGTATTAACAGACAGTCCCAGGCATCTCATACATCTATTTTAACCACCCTATAGGGAACAAAAATGGGAATGTTTCCGAAGAATTTTCACCAGAGAAAGTTTATGTCAGCTGCCATAGAGAGACATTCTCAGCAGTGGAACGTGTTGGAACCAAGCAACATATTTCTGTCACAAAATAAAAGTGTAGCCATCTATTCTAACTTTGTCTCCAATCCCAGTGGGCTTAAGCAATTACCATTATCTTAAAAAAATGCAAATTAGACTGCAATTACTGTTGGTTGTGGCAGCACTGTTCTTTTGGTGAACAAATAGATCAAAAATATTAATTGAATTCATGACCAAGAAACTGCAAGTATTACAACCTCATACCAATTATTCACTGCAGGCTTTAGAGTCACTTTTAAATCAATGATTTTCTCATTGCCTTTGCTGAAAAGCAGGTCCCAGGCACATGAGGACAAAGATGTAACCAAGGATTCCTGACATTTCCCATGCTTTTGATCATGTCTCTGACTGTAAAAAGACACGATCGCTCCTGAGGCAGCTGCTCTGTGTGATAGGAGTTGAAAAGGCACGAGCAGTAGAAATGTCTGCTCTGTATCACACCAATTTCAGGGTATTCTCTGTCCCTTACATCTGCCACAAACCTGGCAGGAAATTATGAAACAACCTGTGACTTGTGTAAGTACCCCTGCTTCATACAGGCAAGTCACGTGGAGCTTTGGAAGAAATGGATTGGGAGACCTGGAGAACTTTCTTTTATGACAACATGGGAAATCTCACAGTTAGAAAAAAATCCACGGAGAGGAAAAGCTTCTAGGGAATTGCTTCCAATATCTACTTCCAAATGCCCACTTGCTATAAAGAATCCTCTGTGCGGTTCTCCGAATTCTCAAGAATCCTCAGGATTGCTGTGCCAGCTGCCCTCATTTACTCAAACACAAACATATTCCTCATGATTGCACTTCCTATGCCATCCCCTCGCTTCCCAGAGTGTCATAACGAGATGGATTTTTCCCCAAAGTCATTACAATTCATTGGTGTAACAGGTTATTGTCTGCTGATGCTCATCTGCACATTGTGCAAGAACTGCACAAATACAGATGAATAATTTTTGAACAGGGTGAAGAGTTTTTATAAAACATCCCAACATGAAAATGACTGCTCAGAGAAAACAGTAGCTCCATGCATGCTTCCAATTTACAATTTGGCCAAAAATCAGATTTAACTTCCGAACTGTACATTCCTACAAACAATATGGATTAAATGCTCCTGCTAGGAGAGATAAATCAGAGCACTGCTGGCTATGTACACAGGGTGTTTCTTCTGGGGAAAATATTTTGTATTGTCTGAAGCAAGCAGAGAATGGGAGGAAAGATCTTCCACACACTTTTCATGCAGCTCAGCCACCATTCCCAAACTCAGTTCCACATTCTATGCTGTTCCAGGAAGCTGACATACAGGGCCAGCAAGGTCAAAAACTGCTGCATATGGAGAACTTAATATGGTTTATTATTTTCCCTAAAATACAAATTATATACCTCAGAAAAACAACTAAAACTAACAAACAACCAAATTAAAAAATGGTACTAATTCTCTAAAGTACATTTCTTCCATGCTGCAGAATAATGGATGCACTTCAGGAAGCACCACAAGTGGGCAGGTCTGTGGACCTGTGATCCTAACAGTTTTATCAATAAACGTATGCAGAATATTATATATTCAGGCTCTGCTTCAGGAAGTTCAGGAGAATGGGAGTAGCTGCAATCCAGTGAATAAACCCTGCATTAGGGAATACATGCTGCATTCAGAAATGCCACTGATGCCTTATCAGGCCACCTAAAAAACAGAGACTAGACAAGAGTAAGGGAATAAAGGCAGGCATTTATTTGAAGGGCCTTCAAAGGCACACCCTGGGGAGCCAGAGGCTGCTGCCGAGATGGACCCCAAGATGGACCCCAGGTCACGAGTTCTTCACACTTTTATGAGTTTGGTCCATTTGCATATCAAGTTCAATTCTCCAATTAAAGCTTCAGTTAATGATGTAATTTTCCCCAAGCTCCACCCCCCTTCCCAAGATATTGGTTTACATTTTGGGCCTAGGACAGGCTGTATGCCTCTGGAGGGCAGGCTTGGAGAGGGTTTATGTCTATCTGGCTTAAGAGAGCAGCAGCTAACAGACTACAAGAAACTTCAGAGTTATACTCTAGACAGTACAGGATTTTAAATTATAAAAGTTAAAACTTAAGGCATCAGCACCACTTGGACGGGAAACAGGATCTGAGACAAGTAGGAGAAAGGACTGAGTGACCAAGAGTCGTGTTACCTGATCTGGTGCCTCAATTTCCACAGGAAATTACTGCACTGCTCTCTGCCCCAGTCTTAGACAAAAGGGGTGGAATTTCTCAGTCTGAGCATTCCTCCATTCTCAGAGATGAGAACAGGATTTCTCTCTGCAGTTCACTCCCCAGCCAGGTGATCAGCTGGCCCCACGAGGCACTGAGAGCCCTGCAGAGAGCCTTGCTGTGGCAGCACTCACCGTTCCTGTCGATGGCAAAGGGCACATCTGTTGTGACAATCTCATAATTGCAGATCTGGCTGTACTGGGGGGAGCAGTCCTCATCTATGGCTTCCACCTGCAGGATGCTGTCGTAGATCTTCCCCTCTGTCACAGTGGCCTTGTACACGCTCTCCTTGAACGCTGGGGAGAACTCGTTGACATCCTTTACCTGGATATGGACTACTGCCCTAAAACAGGCACACAGAACATCAAAGAGAAAAAGTAGTTTATCGTGACACCTCACTGAGAGTTTCCTTCAAAACACTTGAAAAGACTAACAAAACATATCTAGAAAACTATGTAAGCCCCTATTAAAATGAGATATTACTGAATTTTCACGTTTAATTTGCCTAATTTAGTATCTTAATGTGGCACTAGGAAAAAGTCTATTGCCATGGCTTGTAGGGAGAGGGTTTCATGGTGCTCCCTATAAAAATCTGTCCCTTAAGATGAACCCCAGCAGAAAGACCATGCTATCATTACAGTGTAGAATAAGCAAAGAGAGAGGAAAAAATCACAGTAGTCTTACATATCCACTACCTAAAAATGGTCAGTTTACAAATATTCTTCCATATTACATAAGGCTCTCACCTTCTGCTGATGATAATTATCTAATCCTTCAATTAGTTACAACACTGTTCATGTAACCCATCAAGGCCTTTAGTGAGTGAACCCTAAATGTTTTGGAAGGATTTGCTTTCTGTTTGGTTTGACAGGCAGGGTAACAGAGGGCCACAGAAGGGATGTTGTAGAGCAATGGCAGAGCCACAGTAAGGGTTGGGACCCCAGAGAGCGTGGCTGAGCGTGTGCTACCAGACAAACTCTGGTGGCAGTGGGCCAGATTTCATTTTGTCAAGATTAGGCCAAAATTTTCCACAAGTGGATTTCTACCAGATTGTTACTGACATGAGAGGGGGTAATATAATAAAATTTGATATTGTGAAGCAAAACCTATTTCTGTGATTTGATGGCTATCTGCTATTGCAGGCTTCCTCCTAAATCTGTATTCTTTTTAAATTCCTGAAAACTTCAGCATGCATTATAGACCTAATTAAATTTTTAATTGTCATGTGTCCTGGATGAGCAAAAGGAAGAATGATTACTATAAATCATTTATTATAATGGCTCTCAGCAAAACGAACAATTTGTACAGCACTTATACATCTACGTGAGTTAAATTCATCTTTAATGACAGACAAATGGTCTGGAGCTTAGTTTCATGAATTAAACGGGCAAAAAGGCACTGTACCACCTAAGCTTATGCAGGGAATTGGCTCCACAATAAAAAGTACCACCTACTGACCTTCAATACACTCCTCTTCTGAGGATTTCAGTTGCTCTGAGGCTCGCTGCCCAAAAGCTGAGGTCAGAGACACTCTGTTCAAACGTGACACTGCCCAGCTTATGACATACACATACTAAAAAAAGGGGATGACTCCTCTTTTCTTACCATTCGAAATGAGATGAATAGAGAGAAAACCTATTTAAAAATTGTGAATATCAACTGAAAGCCAGCTTCTATGACCTGGATGTATTCAACGTGAAAGAAAGAATGGAAAATATAAACCAAAACTGAGATGCATTTATCCACTTGAACGGGGATCCTGTCAGAAGCTTTAAGTGAAGCAAACAAAAAGGAATATATTTTCTAATAGGAAAAAGGAATGAAAAAAATGGGTGGAATATTGCAACAATGGCTCATCTTTGTCTTACTGGCTTTCCACCTGACAATAACATAGACTGCAGAGTGAATGTGTGCCAAAGCAAAAAAATATTTCTCCTCATCTTCACCCACTTGTGAGATTTCTTCCAGTTTGTTCCACCTGGTCCTGATCCACAGTCATAGGCCTGGATGATGAATGTGTATTCCTTCTGCAGTTCACAGTCAATCGGACTCTTTGCTCGAAGCCGACCTTCTCCAGATGTCTTGTTCAGCACAACAGCCTCGAAGGGCATTTCCTGCCCATGGATTTTAAAAGCACATATTTCACCTGTGAGGAACAGCACAAAACAATCATAACTGGGGGGTCTAAGTCTTATGCACTGGAGGGGCACCTGCAAAGTTCATTTGTATTTCACCTGCTGTTACAGAGGGGGGAAATAGAGACTCAGGCACCAGGTCATTATGCATCCAAAAGGGCCATTAAGCAGGTGCTTGTGCAGTGGGATGCCCCAAGTGCAGCTCCAGGCACACACCTCCCTCTTCCTCTGTCAGTACTAAATGGTTTCTGAAAGCCCCAGAGGCCATTCCATATGGTACCAACAGCAACGCTGAGCTAAATTATTTCTGATCTAAATTAAGGGACTGTATTTATTTAGAGAAAATAGCAAAAAGAAACATAGATAATACTTCTGAGATGGTCTTTTTTTAACTGCTGTCGCTCCTTGAGCCACTTGAGCTGCCAGGTGGTAGCAGATGTGCAGATTCTTGCAGTTTAGTTTCCCAACAGTGGAAAAACTAATGGTGCAGAACATGGGCACATTCAAAATACATCCTGCTTTATTTACAGACATACATCATCTTTGGAACAGAAGTAGTTGAAGGAACACAGACGAGTGTCCCTTTTGGACATCGCAGTCACCCACCCACACTCACACTCTCATACATGAGTGCCTTCTTGGCAGCAGCTCACTCTGCCTCCAAACTGTTTCCTAATATAATAGATCCATAGCATCTCTCAGAGGAGTGCTATAGAACAAACCAGATGATATAGCAGGACTAAAAAAATTGATTTGGTCAACAAAAGACAACATAAAGAATCTTGTGAGAATATGAGTCTGGAAAGGAAAAAAAAGACCCAGTTTCTGGTGTTCCTTTTTTCATCCTTCATGTGGATAGCAAGGATATGCACACTGAGTTCATTTTGTCTCACTCCAGAATCCAACTTTAAAAATGAAATATTTATACAAAGACCAACGTGACTTAAATATTTTTATGGCACATTAAACACATGCTCTTTTATGAGCGAGTCAGTCTCGAGACATGCATTATAGATTCAAAGCTGTCTCCCACTCACATAATCCTTTTCCATTTATTTCCAATTTACGGTTGTAGCCTTTTGGAAATCTCCTTGCCAATCACATCTGAGCCAAGTGCCAAATTCTAAATTAACTCTGAATCTATGACCTCTAATTCAGGCCTTGGCTTCTCTTTCTCTATTATAACATACTGTTTATTTTTGCAAAAGAGAGCAGACAGTGACTTTATAAAAGTGCTGAAGTTCCTAATTCCTGTTATGTGTGAAAAATAAAAATTGGCAAGGGTGTATGTGCAGGGAGGGTGAGGATTAGGTACACTGAGGTAGAAACAAAGGACTTTTAGAATATTCCTCCAACTACCATCACACAGGTTCCCCTTTATGACCACAGGAGCTGAAGCTTTGCTCAGCTACATCCACTGACATCTAGGCAGACAAATCCCACACTTAACAACTGCAATCAATCCTATGAATGTCTTTATAGGATCAGCACACAGTTGTTTTGGTAATTATGAGGCACTGAAAACGTCCAATAAGCATTTGCTTGGACATTTTCCTGCTGCACCCCCTCCCTCCAGGGGTGTGAAAGGGCCATGGAGTTTCCCAGGACAAAGCTGTGCTCTTTTCCAAGCTTTCTGCTGTTCACCCTCAACGAGCTCAAATATTTGGGCTACAGAAGAAGCAATGGACTTTACCCTGAGAGCCAGATTTTGAAAAAGACTAGCACTTGGCACATCCATAAAAGCAGGCTGCGCAATGAACTCTGCACAGGGGCCACAGCTTGAGATTAAGAGGAGGCTGAAGTGAAGCAGCTTGTTCAGCTTTAACCATGGGCACTGATCACTGAGTTTGTATCCCATTGTTGTCACACACAACCTTTAAAAAAAAATCCGAATTTCCTTGTAACTTCAAAACAAAACATTCATCTAAAATGATATTGTGGACTTCAGTTTTATTTTAATTGAATACAAAATGAACCAGTGCAAACATAGGAAATCTAATGGAAAATACTGTCTGTTGTGTTCTATGAAGACTGGCCTTCATAGTTTCTTAATGAAGTTTTCCTGAGATGAACAATCCATCAACAGAAATCCTAACTTCAGTGGTTTGTGTTTATTATTTTATTGATCCACTGTTTGATTGCAAACCATACAGCATTTGCAGACATCCAAGCTACCGTTCTTGAAAAACAGAAGTAGCTCCAGGCAGAAAAAAGTTCTCTCAGCACTTATCTAAATATTTATCATTTTTTTCCTCTCCAAAGGCAGACCCCTAATGCAAACCAATCATAGAAGCAGAAAATGTCCCAATTAGCTCTCATCAAACATTTTAGAAGTCTCTATATCCCGCTCTGATGTGAGATACTCCAGCTTTAAATATAACTCTAATTTTGTCCCCATATTCCAAGATAAAATAATGACAGCTGCCTGGATATAGTGAGATGTTTGTAAACACACTGCACAAAACCCACATACGCTTCCAGAATGTGGCTACAGCAACCTACTTCTATGAAAACAACCACAAATGTTTTTTAAAATTGCATAAGAATTTTTTTCAAAAAAGGGGGTCTACTGCTGTTTCCAAAGAAATGAGTTAACACTGTTGAAAAATTAGAATGTGTAGGATCATGATGTTGTTTAAAAGGTGTCTTAATGGCTGTACTGCAAGTGGAAATGATAACATAGTTCAAAGAGCTGTAACAACGCAGAAAATTAAGTGAAGTCCACTGCCAGACACACACTGACAGGTATTTAGAACTACTATTATTAAGCATTACAAATAGTGTCTTTAAAATGTAACAGATACTATTTCTCATTATTAAATAGAGCTACAGGACTTTATTGCAACCCAGCTGAGCTAACCCCAGACCTACATGATGCCAATGGGAATTGTGCCAAGCTTATCTTATTTCCTGGGGTCTTAGGTAAGTATGGTTTTGTAACTCACTGGAGGAAAAGGAGACAGAGTTTCTCCCCTACTCAGACTCACCACTGAAGCTGCAGGACCTTGGCACCACCTTCCTCCCTTCTCCTTTGCAAGGCTGAAATAAGGAGAGTGCAAAGTGGGACGTTGTTTTTCTCCCAACAGACAGCCCAGCAAAATTCTGTGCTTTGTTCTTCATTTCTTTGGAAGGGGTTTGGGGGCAGGTGGATATAGGATTCTGTGATCATAGAAATGGTGGTAGCACTGAATTGCTTAAAAAAAGGATAAGCTGGCGTCACCATGTAAAGGTAGAAGCACATTCATGAGATCCTACAGCAATTGCCAGGGCAGAGGGAAAATACCCCTCTCTCCCAGGCCAGGATGCACATCTTGAGGGCTTCCAGCTGCCTCCTATAAAACCTTCTGGTTGCAAGGTTGAACTCTGCTGAGAGTTTGAGAGTTTCACTTTAATACATGTTTTAACTAAACTGGACACGTTTTCTCTTCAAATAATTCAGACTAGCATTAGCCATAAGCACCTATTAATTTTGAAGTTTACATTCTTTTAAGTTTGAAAGCCTTGGTAGAGATCCATATGTTACTACTGCAGGGATAATAAGGATATAATTTTCTCTGTAAAAACTGTAACAGCCTGAAAAAAAGCTACTGATGGTTCATAATTTCTGAAACATAACCAACAAATTTATCCACTGTTTGGAAATTGATAAAGACAATGTTTCACATGCAGTCACATTTACATGCAAGATTTAGTGATTATAATCCTTAATCAATAAAAATGTATTACAAATTACTGCCTTTTATATGAAACACCAAATTCATGCTTCTTTCAGTAGAAATAATAGTCCCCAATGTTACTCCTTTAATAGCTACACAGCCTCATTCACTTGAAATCAATTTCAGAAGTTATTACAAAACACTGCATGCTTATTTGGCCTTTCACAGCTCCCCTTTACTTCCTCAGCCTTCATTACACCAAGAATACTCAAGACTTCAGATGGAAATCTGAGATGTCTGATATTTCATCGTTGGCATCAATAGTTTAAAAAAGCCAACAGTTGTATGTGAATTAGGACTCACCAAATGCTGTTCCACTCGGTTGGCTGAGGTTCAGCAAGGCCAAGTGCTGGGCCACCACAACCCTGCTGGGGGAGAGCAGCTGGAAAGTGCCCAGCAGAACAGGGCCTGGGGGTGCTGGTCAACAGTGGCTGAACAGGACCCAGCTGTGCCCAGGTGGCCCAAAAGGCCGATGCCAGCCTGTGCCACAGGCAGCCTGGCCCGTGCCAGCAATGGTGTGGCCAGCAGGACCAGGGCAGTGATCGTCCCTCGGCACTGGGGAGGCCACACATCAAATCCCGTGCCCAGCTCTGGGTCCCTCACTGCAAGGAAGACATTGAGGGGCTGCAGTGAGCCCAGAGAGGGGAGTGGAGCTGGGGAAGGGTGCGGAGCACAAGTCTGATGAGGAGAGGCTGAGGGAGCTGGGGGTGCTCAGCCTGCAGAAAAGGAGGCTCAGCGGGGACCTTCTGTCTCTGCACAACTCCCTGGGAGGAGGCTGCAGTGGGTGGCAGTCAGTCTCTCTCCAAGGTAACGAGTGATAGGGTGCCTCGATGGCCTCAAGTTGCACCAGGGCAGGTTTAGACTGGATGTTAGGAAAAATGTTCCCACCAGAAGTGTGGGTCAGGTACTGGCACGGGCTGCCCAGGCCAGAGGTGGCATCCCCATCTCTGGAGGGATTCAAAAGACATGGAAATGTGGCACTCAGGGATGTGGGTTAGTGATGGGCTTGGAAGTGCTCATTAGCTCTGGGCTCAATGATTTGAAAGGTCTTTCCAGCCCTAGTGATAATGGCATGCTTAGGCAATCCCATGATTCCTTAAGGAATGGAGCTTACACTGTTGTGTCCAGGACACGTCTGGGTGTGTGACATACACACATGGATTTGTTCCTGAAACCATTTGTTAACTTCAACTACGTTTTAAAGAGATGAATTGTTTCCCTCAAGTGCTATAAAATGATGCAGCTCCACAATACAGAGCTGCTACAGAAAAAGCATAGGGGTGACGAAGAGGTCACATCTCACTAAACAGCAAACAGAGAACACAGAAGTGTTCTAAAAGCTCAACAAGAAAGAAAGCTTCAGTTCTATCTTGTACCTTTTTAGGTAGCAGTAAATCAAATGTGAAGCTCAAACCTCTAGGAAAGCAGGCTTCATTAGTTTGCTGCTGATAAAATTATTCATTTACATTCACATCCTGTTCTAATTTTATTACACTTCCATGTGTGTTTTTCTCCGACGTGCTAATCCACATAGATAATCCTTTATTTAAAATTTAGGTTGCAGTTTTATACTTCCTGAGGTAAGCACAGAGTCCCTGGAAGATCCCAAAGTGCCTAAGAATCAAAGCCCCAGGACCGCATGGCAAATCCACTCCCACCCTGAAGGAGACAAAACCCCTGTTCAGGACAGATGCATATCAAGTTTTGATTCAAAGAAGAGCCCGAAATGCCATGCTCAAGGTGTTACAGTGACCTCTAAAGCTTTGCACACAAATGACAATAACACTGCTTTTTCCTGTCCATCAAGAACTTAATTCAGCTCCATGGATCCATCAAGTCATAACAAAGGTATCTGACAGCCACCACTAATGAATCTTCTTCATATACTACATGCCACCTGTAGGCTTCCAAGAATTTTATTTAATGTGTGGATTTGCTTGTGGCATGACTTTCCTCTTGTTCTAACCAAAAGTTTGTCAACAAAATTGAAGTACTCTCAGTACAAATCAAATTTGAATATTTAAGGCTTTCCATGTGGATGGAAATCCAAGCACAGGCACGTTGTCCTCAGAAAATTTATCAGCAAAGATCTCTCGTGGCACTTGGATGGACAAATGGTGCAAATAAGCACCACAGCTGGGACACTGCTCAATTTGGTGTTTTCTCAGAAATACAGCACTGAACCACGACATGCTGTCAGTGTCAGATTTCCCAATAACTTTTTTTAAGGGTTGCTGTTGCTCTGGTTTTTTAATCCACAATAACAGCTGTACACAAGTTTCTCTGCTGGAATCCTGCAAATACCTCCCGCAGTGCAGAGCTGGTGACCTTCTGAGTGTCTCTCACTGGGCAGGTTTACAGCTTTGACAAGTTTTTCTATCACAGGCTGTAGCTACTGTTTAAATAATTACAGAATGCAGAAGGTTATGTTCTGAAGGAGGAAAGGGCAGTTGTTTGGAAAAAGGAGGCAAAATAATAATTAGAGATGTAAAATATCTGTAAGGATAAGGAAAAAAAATAAGGTAGTAACTACTGTATATGCTTTTCCAGCTCATTTAAGTCAATGCTATTAAACTCACACTGAAATACTGAATTCCAGGAAGCAATACTGAAATCATGAACAGAAGGAGGTATTCATGCCTTAATATAATACCAAAAAATTATTATTTCCTCATATCTAATTTTATGGGCAACACGCTCTGCAAAGCAAGAGCATAAATCCACTGCTACCCTTCCTGTTCCATGGATTTGAAACTGGAAGAGGGGGAAACTGCACTTGCACTTCAAGCAATTCATTGCTGCCGTAAGCTCCCATCAAATGAACCAGGCTTCATCCTTCTGCTGAAGCAGGGACCAATTGCTCAGGATAAAAAAAGAGTTCTGTGGGCAGCATAAAAGCAGCAGCGGTATCTGGGTTTCCTCCTGGCTCCCACAATAAGTTTCCCTACTCTACAATTTTGTTTACATAAATCTTGCTTTAAAAGTGCTATTTTTCTGGACAAACTGTGATTCTAGTGAGATATCTGACCACATTGCTCTGTTGGAATCCCCCACTGCTGAGATGCACAACACGTCCCACTCAGGTCTGCACTCCAGCTCAAATGATGGAGAACTGATAGATGTTTATTTGAAAACTGCAATAAACATTGAGGTGGATTAGAAAAATAAGTAACAAGGAGATAAATGTTTGTGCACATAAAGATGTGCTTAATTAACTACTGACTGTGCCTTTCGCAGACACCCTCTATTCTAAAAGCATAGAAATATAAAATACTGTCATTCCTTCCTCCCAGCAGTCAAACCCTTACCAAATTAACACTCTACTGCAAATAATTTCAAACATTTCTTAATCTTTTATTCTTTCTGAAAGCTGGAAGATTCGAGAGAGAAAAAAAGCAAGAAAGTAGGATTTTAAGAACAGTACCAAGAAAGTATAGTTTTATAACCAATGTGTGCAGCTCCATGCCCACCTGCACCAATGGAAGGCTTTTGTCAGCCTCAAGCGTCGTGTTTGGAAGCATCCCATGGATTCAGGAGTGCATCCAGTGTCACACAGCCACACACTCAGCACACAGGAACAGCTGCTGCATTTAGTTACAGGGCTGTAGGGCACAGCACAGTCTCTTTACCAGTTACATGAGCATCCCTGAGAAATATTTGCCTTGGCATTTTTTAGAATACCGCATTATAATGAACTATTTGCAGAATTAATCCTGCAACCGTGTAGTTAAGCCTGTGGAAAAAGCACATTAATAAAAGGAACTTTATCCTCCAGGAGCCAAGAGAAGCATAATTACACAGCTCCCAACTGGGTCATTTTCTGCTCTCCTTTTTCACAGGTGTCAATAACAATCACAAACACCTCTGGGTCTTTGTCTTCACGCACATTACCTGCACTCTTTGGGTAGTGCTCACTCTAGGCTGCAACGCCTGCAATGGTGACTGCAGCTTTCCTGCTGCTGCAGCAGAGCAAACCCCACTTGGCTTCAGACACTCCTCCTCCAGGAAACACAGAGGCCCAGCTGCTCCCACTGCCCTAATTCCACGTTCGTGTCTGAAAGATGGGTCACGAAGCTATTTCACCTCTAGATTAGTGAGGTCTACACTGAGAAAAATAGGAGATAACTTGCCTTATGAGGCCCTGACCCAATTCACTGTGTATATCCTTTAAAAAAAAAGTGGACCTATTTTTAAAAGAGCAACCTAGAGGTCTCTGCATGTAAAATTACAAAGGTTATTATAACGCTTGCAGTAATTTCCTGCCACTAAGTATTGCTGAGCAGCTAAAGAACAAATGCAAATAAAATATGAGAAAGCAGCTAATGGTGTATAATGCTCCCAAGATTCTCAAATGAAATAGAGACCTAGAATTAGGAATGTTGGCTAGCAAATATATGCTGCTTACAGAATTCCCTCAGTCCTACAGGCAAACCCAACAAGAATATTTCCTGCAGCAGGATAGGTGCTCCAACATGACCTGCTAGATTTGGCTCCCTTGTGAGATACACGGAGATAAATAAGAAAATGAACATCACCATGTCGCACTCAGAGTAGAAAATCAGCAGCTGTTTAGTCTGCAGAGAACTCAGCAGACTGACAGAAAACCTTACTTTTTAACTAAACTACTTTCCCTAGGGCCCTATATCAAGGCAGACAATTTCTGAGATAAAGCAGCTTGAAAATGTTGAATTTATTAAAATGATTATTTCCCTGAATAAATTTAAAGGCATTGTTTTGGGGCATAGTTAGCTAATTCAAAGCACACAGTCAATGATCAATCAGTTTTTCTGTTTCTTTTGAATCAAAGGCACGAGTTAGCTCTAACTTGAGAGCTGTACCAGGAGCTTTGGACTGGCCAGCACATTAATTTAAACAGCAGACTGAGCCAGGCAAACCTGAGAGGCAAGTACTAGGAGCTAGGGATGTCCTGCAAAAACAACAACCATAAAATAATTCCAATATTATGCCTTTGAATAATTGTGGAGCTTCCATGGTATTGGCAGCCTATGAAATGAGTTCAAAGGGAAAAGAATGAAGTTTGGATCTTTTCAATGGCTTCTAAACTCTTGCTAACACTCACAGTAAAATGTCAGAGATGCATTAGGTGTCTCAGGACTCTTTTACCCACAAAAACACACGTGAGAGGCAAGGCACTGAGTGAGACTCTAGGAAAGGGATAAAGTGCTCACACATCCTCAAGTTTTCACTCAGCTGTTTACTCTGCTGTGGCCTCTTCTTATAGAAGCAGATTAAATAAAAAATTTAGGAACAATAATTTAATCTTGGCATGGAGCCTGGACACAAGGGATTAGCTTGTGCATCCTGCAGACACACAGCAAAGTAGAGCACTGAGTTTAATTGTTACAAGAGTACCATATGGTTCCTCCTGATCGTGGCTTTTTTTCACTTGTTTTTACTTCCACTTGCGTGCCTTTAAACAATCTGAAATACTCAGCTCCTGACGTAAAGTCATAATTTGGACTGGATCTCTAGACAGGATGAGTTACTTTGGACACAAATGCTTCTGCTACAAAGCATCATCTCAAATGGAAAGCAACACAGTCAAAATTACAGCATCTGGCTTTTTATCAGAATGGAAATCACATAGTGGAGATAACAAAATTCTTCAAAAGAAAAGGTGAATACAGATTTCCCTAGAAGATCAGATGTACCCTAATTTGTTTGGACACTTAGAATTGCTTTTTCTATTTCTAACAATATATATTCAGTTCACCCTATTCCTCTGAACCTCTCAATCTCCTCCTCTTTTGTTCTGTTTAGTTTAATACTTCCTACCACACCTTTATAAAGAGAAGTCTCAGTGCCTTTTTATACTGTGCTGGTCTTAAGCCCAAGGTGGCTCCTCACCAGCCCAATGATCCACGAGGCAGCCCCAGCCACTGACCAGAGCTCGGGCAGACAGCAAATGCCCGTGGTTTTATGCAGAAAAGGCTTGCAGTGCTGTGTCACTCACAGGCAGTTTAGGAGAACAGCTGGTTTTCAGACACAGCAATCCAAGACTCCCCAGCACAGCTTTGTGCAGAGCTGCCTTGGCCTGCTCAGGTTTAGTATTTGACACATGAGGGGTGTGAGAACCTGAGCTGTGTGAGCTGACTACCTCAGTACTTCCAGCTGCCCTTGGGCAACTCCTATGTGATGTTTGGTTCTTTATTCCCAGCTTTTCATTCTCCTAAGAGCAGCACAAATGCTTAAGCAGTGCAAAATCCCAGATTTTTCTCAAACAGTAGCTATAATTCCTATTCAGAGTTTAGTAAGATCCTTGTTTCTCAATGCAGGACTGCCAACCCCAACAGGTCCTGATACATTCCATGATTCAGAAGGGACTCCAGCCACCAAAACAATTCCAGAAGCACAGCCCCATGGCAGGATATTTATAATGGCAGGGGGGATTGTGCTCCAGGAAATCTCTGATTGCAAACATGGCTCTTTCGTGGAATGGCATGGGCAGCAGTAGAATAAAGTAACTTTTCCTGTATGGAAACTTAGATGAAGGTTTTTACACTGACATAAAAATAACACTAATGGATATACGAACTGCAGCTGTGTTGAACCTAAAGATACAGGACAGCCATTAAGAACTCCATTGTTAAAACAGGGGCTCTGTCCCTTCTAAGATTTTACACTGGGATGTCTTATTCATATTAATTATTCAGCAATGCAAAGAGCTTTGCTTCTAAACTGTAAATTCAAAGCCACATTGAGCTCAACATGCTGGGGTTTGTGCTTTTTATCACCTAACCCACTGAAAAATCCTATTTATTTGCTATATCTCTTAGATGTTATCCTATTTCTTGCCCTCTTGAGCAGGAGCTCCACAGAGGACAGAAATGCTGTTGTTCAGCAGCTTTGAAGATGGTATCAGCTTTTTTTCCCAATGGGAAATTAAAAACTATTTGAAGCTTTTCATGAAACTGAGCTGTGCCAAAATAGTTGTTTTTACAGAAAGGTCAGACTCTCAATTCAGTCCTCTCAAAAACCCCCTCAGCACTGCAGAAATATAAAAAAAATCACAAAATGCTTCTACTTCAGTACAATTATTTTTTTGATATACCATATTTTTGCCAGCTCCATTGCAAATATTTAATGACTTTGCTCTATCTCTTTGGCTCCATGTGTGCTGCCCACTTCTGGCTATGTTGGTCTGACAGGTACTTGTGACTTTTAGAAAAATTACCCTTCCTTGCTTCTTCACACATGTGAGAGACTGGGGGTGCCAGTCCTGACAACACGCAGCACTTGCCACAGACTGCAGTGGGTCTGGGAGGTCACCATCGCATTTGGTTCCTCCTCTATGGGAATTTGGACTTTCTAGGAATTCCTAATCACTGGATTTATTGTCCTCACAGCACCTGTGGTCTTGCAAACATTTCAGTGTCTGGGGATGTAACAGGGTCGGTGGTCCCTCACCTTCTGCCTCAGATCAGCCTTTGAGTAAGTCCCTGCTGCAAGTGCAAAACTGAAGTCCTGAGGGAATGACAAAAACTCTAAAAATGGACTGAATTCAGTGGAATCCAATGTGCAACAAACCATGTTGTGGATACACATTTCAGTTTCATCTCTTCATTGAAATATCCATGGATTTACGCCCTATTCCTTTAAAAATCTTTTTTTTTTGGCATATTTTGCCCAAGAGTTAAGACTTCTGTGGGAGTTTTGAGAGGTCTGGATTTAAGTATAGACGTCTTTGCATAGCAAACCCTTTTAATGTTATATAATGTGAACTCCCAAGGACAGTTCTGTATCAGTTTTTTGAGCAAATGGAAAAAAAAAAAAAGACTATCTGAAAATAGAGTTGAAGTTAAAAGTACAGCCTGGATCTTGCTGATTATTTACAAATTTTGCATTGATATCAACGGCAAAAGGCAATCCCTTGCTGAGTGGTGCTAAAATCCATAATTGCTAAAGGCTAAATTAACCTTGGGTAACTGAAGTGCAATAAAACTAAAGGTTGTAGTACAGAAATGAACACAGATCTCACAGTTACCAGCAGCTGGTATGAATAATATCACAGTTCTTGCTAAGAGATTATTTTTCTACTTAGTCTGTATTCCACCCCCACTTTCATTCTAGAAAGTGAAGACCAAAGCTTATTTTTTATGCTTTAGGAGCTATGGCTGAACTTCAGTTGCAATTTAATTTTTAATCTGAAATTAATGGAATGAAGGATTCAACTATTAAAACCAAACATGTGCAATATAAAGCAATAAAAAAGTAACACCATGTAAATTCCACAATAATAAATCATTCCAGCGATTCAGAAAGTGCAAATAAATATCTATGTAGTTTCTATTTAACTGTTCCTCAACAGTGTAAAGAAACAAATTATATTTGCAGCTTCTGAAGTAAATTATAATATTAATTTGAATATATCTAGTAGGAAAAAAAAGTATTTTTTCAAGATGTAAAGTTAATTCAAAGCCAGTTTTGTGGTTACCACTCCACATTTAGTGGCGTTTGCATTCATACCTCCACAAGTGATCAAACAGAATTCAGCTGTGGCAGAACTCCTTTGTGAATGCTCAGCTCTAGCCCTGGGAAGCAAATGCTGTGTCGACACAGTTTTTAGAACAGCTATTTACAGAGCTGAGTTTTGGGGTGACAAATGTGGTTTTGGAAGGAGGAACCGAGCAACTGCTGAAAACAGCTTCTCTATTAGCTTTTACTCCATGTATTTTTGAACATTCTGATTTCATTTAAAAAGTGGCATTTTCTCTCAGTGAGCATGGTGCAAAGCTGTCTTCTAGGAATGATCAATAATGGCAGTGTTATCTGTACTGCTTGGGTTATTTCACTCCAAGTCACCCCTGCTTGCTCTGAGGGCACAAAATGCCACTGAGAGTCTCCTCTCCTCTCAGCCCTGCAGCACACAACTCACACTGAGCCACCAGGATCACACTTCTCCTGCCACATCACTAGCAGCCTTGTTTACTGAAAAACTCATTTCCAGATGTACTGAATAAATGCTGATCCTCAGGAATTCACTGGGAATGGCAGGTGGTTACAAAGCCTAAAAGACCAGGCTGTCATGGTCATATTTGAGCTAAATAACATAATTGTACAAGTGTCTTTAAGGGCATATTCTGAACACAGAGGGATCGAACAGTTGCCAGCGAGAGCCCAAGGAATCTTTATTCTCATTAAATACTTAGATAGAACATTTTGTCTCTGTAGGACTGGGCTGAGTTTATAGATTTCAACAGTTAACAGTAACGGTTAAAAAAAGCTTGTGATGTGTCTGCAAACTGAGCACAAAGGAAAATAACGAAACAGAGTGACAAAGTACTGCTTTAAGAACTCCTAGAAAGGAAATAACACAGGGAATGAGCCATGCTTGTGCCAAGGCTCTTGTCTGCAGGGCACAGCTGCACACCATGAGACGATGGGGGCAATCTCACAAAACCCAGCAAACACCTGGGAACAACTGGGACTCGGGAGCAAAAACTGGCCACTTGCACTTGTTTCTCTGGCATGGCTCTCTGCACAAGGTGCTCTCCCAGGGACCAGAAGGAACCCAGAGAAACAGCATGCTCTCAAGCAGGTAAATCTCACCTGAGTGAAGTTCTTCAAACACTCCAAAAATGCACTAACACCAGTTCCGTGGTTAATGAAAAATAAGCAGCCTCAACTGGCAAGGACCCTCATCCTCCTCCCAGTGTTGCTCCATAATCAGAACATTACAGCTGTCAAAATTACTTATCAATGACAGCTCACTTAGCAGATTATAACTGCTTAAAGAGCCATAATGGTACAGAGATATGCAGCTGAGTAACCCTTGAAGAATTTTGAATATTTAAGGTCTGATAAATTAGATGATAATGAAAGGAAAGTTATTAAAGCACTTCTCATTTTTCACAAGTTGCGATTTTCAAATTACCAAGTGTGCCAACTTCTACATCTACAAACCACATCCTGCAAATGGGGTAAAAAAAGCTTCCCAGCTGTGGCACTGGTACAAGGGTGCGTGATAAAGTCTGAAAGGAACACATTTGGCCCATTTCAGGTGGAGCAGCAGCTCCTTCTCCTCTTCTCTGGAATTCTGGGAGTTCTCAGAGGAGCATGCGTGTGACTGTGTGCACTGCAGAGAGCAGCTGGGAAAATGCTGATAAAACCCAAACATACAAAAACTTCCTGGCTCGAAAGGAAATGAACCCTTGCTATCTGCCCCTGAACATCAGGGAAGTCAGTGACACCAAGGAGTGACCACAACTTCAATCGTGTGCCAGGCTTGCTTGGGCTTTTGAAATGGTTTCTTCTGGTTTGCTTTCCACAGTGGAACAGATGTGTAAAACCTTCAGGTACACAAGCTGCTTACACCACTGCCCTCTGCTCTAGGCAGTCATTTCAGAGATTCCCTTCTCCCTCTTCGTTTTTCTTCTTGGTTTTTCTGCTGCTTTTTTAGTTTGGTTTTTTGTTTGTTTGGATTTTTTGGTTTTGTTTTTTTTTTTGTTTTGTGGGATAGGGCAGCAGAAGGTGATGGGGGAAGAAGAATGAAGTGTTTTATTAAATCAGTAAGTGTTTCTTTTTCACAGTTTTACATCCTGGGTAGAAGGCAATCAGGTAACAGAACTGATAATGACTTTTTTTTTTGTTTTAGTGATGAACTAGATCTCTCTCATATTAATTTATTCATACCATTGTTCCACTGACCTCGGGAAACTGTTCTCTGTTTTTACACCTGGAAGGGAACCAAATAAGCACAATAATGCCCAGTGACAGCTGCAAATGAGGCATTTAGGGGGGATTCCAGAGCATTAATGCCTTTTTCAACGGTGAACAACACACCAACATTTATTATTTCAATAGTTCATATCCACTGTAAGTGTAAAAAACTGTGCAAGAGTCTATGTAAATTCACTGGAGATCTCAAAAGCATAATTTAAAAGTTATTTTTACTGCTACCAGTCACTAGGACTGTGACCTGTAAATCAAGGATACATGGATACAACCACATCCAAAAAGTGATTCTATTGGCCATGACAGAGGAATAAACAGGTGTTTTTACACACTATCCACAGCCTGAATTATATTCATCCACTATCTGCCCTGAATTATATTCTCTTAGCCTGCAAGTAGAAGTAAAATATGGATATGGAAAGGACTATATGAAAACACAGTCAGTGCTGCTCTGGTAGGAGCTCTGACAGATTGTGCTACCCAGGAATGAGAGACCCCTTTGCTTTGATCATAAGGCAAAAAAACCACAAACAAACAAACAAACCACCAAACAAACAACAAAAAGAATCAGAAATTCTTTAGGTAATACTGGAGTTGAAACAGTTAAAGAACCGATTCAAAAATCACAAGAACAAAGTTTCCGCACAACTGATGACAGAATATATAAAACACAGGTAGAGCTAGAAAAATCAATATTCGTTATTCCATTAATTCCTTGCTGTCCAGAGCAGAAGCTCTGAAGAGGTCGCTGCTCACCAGGCAGCCTATGTTTTGTTAGAGTATCAAAAATATTTATTTGCAATGACCCTAACATGTTTGATTTCTGCTACCAAACGGCTCCATTGGCAGAATGACAAACCAGGCTAAGGTGGACAATAGTTTGGCAATAATTATTCTGAGATATTCCCTGTGTTTTCAACTCTGTTCTGTAAAAATATACAGCTTTAAAAATATATAAATTCAACAACTCAGTGTGGCTTTCTGGTTTCTACACTGAAAATGCTACTGATGCCAGACAACAGGGACTTATTTCCAGTGAATGATACAAGTTCCTCCCTCCATCTTTTTAAAAATCATTCTATGAGGCATGGAATTGCATCAGAAACAACAGTACTGGATGAGGCAAAACAAGGAACTAAATAATGATGAAAGCAAGCCTTCCAAAGCAGTACCTGAGGGGTCTGTGAATGAACAGTGAATAGGTTATCAATGAGACTGCTGCTCCCAGCCAGGTTAATGAACCTGTGACTGCCAGGCTGAGAACTAAACCCCAGGTCACAAAGAAGTCCCTGACCCCAGAACAGAGGGCCCACTTGCCAGCAGGTGGTTGAGGAGAGCAGGGCAGAGCACAGCAGGAAGGGGTGTCCCTGCCACAGGTTACGGACAGACCCAGCATGACCAGAGAGCAGAAAGATGATTATTCTAATCTAGGATTATTCTTCTAACATAAGAATAATTAATCTGTGGAATTCCACATCAAGACAGGCTTAAGAGGGTCAGACAGAGTCAGGTTTGAATCCAGCAGGATGCTGTAAGAGACTGATAGCAAAGAGAGGGCAGTGACTAATCCAGATTTGTTAAAACCTCATGGAAATACAGAAGCCTGCAGTTTATGGTCCCAGGCCTACCTCAGCCAGGTTAAACACCAGATTTAAATGCTGTTAGAGAGACCTGTCTCTTGGAAAGCATCTTTGGTAGAGGAACTACGGAACAAGGCATGGACACAGCTTATCTGTGAGCCATCACACTGTTTAAAGAAAACAAAGCAGCCAGATTTTCAACAGTCAGAACCAGCAAAGCTATCAGAAGTACACCATGGCAGGAATTGCACTGTTTATTCCATGCCCATCATGATTTCCTGAATATAGACACGTATCTTTGGAACTAGAAGTTCCTATATATACACATACATACTTTCTCTTAACTGTCATAATTTAGCAGCCCCAGGGGTATGTGAGGCAGAAGGAAAGGTCTCATACATTCTGAATACCAGGTGGCCACCACCCCACAGAGAGGTTACCTGAGGGGCAGATTGCAAGACCTTGTCCTGAACGAGATGCAGGTTTGCTGTAGGGCCTGTTCAGAACCCACACCACCCAGAACTCCCTGCCCCCTTGGGCAGCACCACGACTGCCTTGACATGAGATGCTCAGGACACTCTGAAAAAAATTTTATAGACAAAAGTACTGTGCAGGTATTACAGACATCAGCATCTGGTCTGCAAAACCTGTCAGGTTAGCAACTCTGTCCACAGAAGAGACACCCAAATTTTACATGTTTTGCTTCAGAAAAAAGAAACTTTGTTTTTTTCCTGCAAACTTCAGCATATTCCAAATGGAGATTGCTGAGGCACAATAAACATTAGAGCTACATCTCCAGTTTTACAACATCATTACTCACACAATGACTTTTCTTTAAAATACTCTTAAAGAAGTATCTAGGTTGACCATAAAAAACTGTGTTATGGCCATTATATTTCTTAAGCAGTTATTTTTGTTGGATGTTTAAACTTGCAGTGACAACAAGATGATTAAAGGTGAAATGAATTATGTAGCTCTATGATTTCTCAGCTTGTCTGAAGAATTCCTTAGGGTCATCCTAGACCTGTGAACTGAAATTCAGTTCAGTGCTTCCCTGCATGACATGTTCTAATTCTGACACATTTAAGTTTCTTTAAATGACTTTGGATAAAGCAGAGCATTGTGAAAATACCTAAGCTAATGCCTCCTGCTGGACACATTCACTCTCACGTTGGTAGCAGAACACAGCACCTTTCATGTCATTTATGCAATGGCTGCAGTCAGAGCCAAGACCTAAAAGGAAGGAGCCAGAACTAATCCCCAAGTCCTTGCACGGAGCTACCTTTTTAAGGGCTCTCATAAAAGGATATGTTGTCCTATGGCAAGTGTGGGAGCACACAAAAGATTGCTCTTTCTTACAGTCTTGCAGAGGATAAGAACATTATTCTCTCCTCTGGGTGAGGGACAATCACAGTGACCTGGCAACCTCACTCCCTGTTAGCAAGTGAACCTTTAATGAGGAGCATCCTTCCTTCCTTAAGAAACAAAAATGGAACTAAACAAAACAAGCCCTTCAAATGAGAAAAAGGATCAGAAAAATGGGTTAAAAATACAGAGGAAGGAAAAACCTAACCATTCCCACTGGACCTATTCAGTCCCAGATTCTCTGTACAATAGATTAAGCAGTCACATGTTGATTTGTTGGTTTTTTGGTAGTTTGTTTGATGTGGTGTTTGATTTGTCAGCTCATTCCTCTCTGCTCCAGCTACCTAGTTTTCTGTATCTGCTACTCCTTTGTCTGATGTCAGGCAAAGGATCAAAAGACTGACAACAAGGAAAAGAACTGGAGTGGCTGATCATAGACAGTGCATGGCATCCAATTATTCCATGCAGCTTGCTTAAATTATTCAAGTCCCTCTGCTGTTGTTCATCACCTTGTGAAGCTTTGTTTCCACAATGGTTTTGGTGGGAGCTGATTTAAGAGCTGTAAATACAAATAATGGGGCAATGTAGTTTAATTGAGGAGTAAGCTGATTCTTCAAAGCCTGACTTGTTACTGTATTTCATATTCAAAACACAGAGTTGAGCCTGAATTGAATAGAAGCGATGTCCCCCATGGC
This sequence comes from Oreocharis arfaki, assembly GCA_013398015.1. Lineage (NCBI taxonomy): Eukaryota > Metazoa > Chordata > Aves > Passeriformes > Paramythiidae > Oreocharis > Oreocharis arfaki. The sequence continues at coordinate 1,027,306 of VZRR01000615.1, read as the reverse complement.
AGAAGGCTGAATCAGATTACAGAGGAATTTAGTTGCCTACTCCAAAATGATTTTGTTCTCTGTCAGCATTAACTTAACAGCCGGACCTCACCATTACTTTTCAATCTGCTCGAGCTGACAACAGGGAAAGGTGCTAATAAAGAAGCAAAAATGGGTGAAAAACACGTGGGATATAAAGCAGTCACAGCTCAAAGACCTGGATTACTCATTTTCTCCTTCAACAAATCTAGCCTGCTCAGAATAAGAATTCAAGCACATTATGGCTCTGAAAATAAAAACACCAGTTGTTTTTTCTCTCCAAAAAAACCCCCCATAAAACAAAACAAAAAAAAAGGAAGGGAAATGTGAATGTAGAATGAAAAAAAATTAAAGCATGCATAACATTCACAGTCAAGATCTACTGTGGAGAAAAGAAGTTTAAATAAAATGATAAATAAATGATATGACACTTTCTTTCAGAAAGTATTTTTTGTGCTGTTCCCTTACCCTCTTCTTTTATTTTTTTATACCTGTCATGGCTTAAAAAATGTTTCAAGTATTTTAAAATAATTGCTATGAATTTGTCCAACAGGCCACCACTGAATTCACAGGCTGGGTGGACACCAACACATCTGCTTTGGACCAGCTTCCCACCTCTGGGCATTACAGATCTGCAGACCCAAGAAAGGCTTCCCCTTTTCAAAGGACTATTGCAAGAATGCATTTTAATGACTCGTGAAAATTGCTTTATAGAAACTCTGCCCACTGAGCTTTCCATCTCAGAGCAGCCACCAAACAGGTCCTAAGGTGGGAATGTCATTAAAAACCTCATTTTTCTGTGTAGCACACAAAAATTCTTGACCATATGCAGGTGTAGATCTTCCAAGGAAAAAACCATATCACATCTCTAGGAAAGAACATCCCTCTAAAGGTTTCTTTTTAACCAATTTTCAGCTTCCAATCAGTATGGATTTAATGTTCTCTTCAATATTACCCAAGGCAGTATGAAATATGTTGAGAGCTTTTCTTCAGATAGAACAGAATCATCTTCTTCAAAGAATGATTCAATTCTTTCCTCTAAATACAGTTAAAGTAGCAAAACATGCATCTTACCAGTCCAGCTACTCTGGATTCATTTTTCAGAATAGATTTCTGCTTATAGAGATATTTATTTACTGGTTCTCTGTAAGTTTTCCTAGCAAACAGTTTGCAATTTTGAATCTATTTACCCACACCAATTCCCCATAAAAGACTGTCAGCAATATCTTGCAGAATAGGAAGTAAAATACAGCATCAATGACTTGAAATTAAATGAAGCCACAAGAGAAACAGTGAATTTTACCCAAATCACTGCCTCCACAACTGCATTTTAAAGCTGTTGGATATTTGTTACTTCTGAAAAAATGCATTTAAAATAAAAAAAAAAGAAAAAATAAAAAAACCTTCCTGGTCTCACCTGCTGTGCTATGAAATCCTCTAGTTAGAGAAAGCATCTGAGAAAGTTACAATATTTCTGAATGACCAGGCTTCCTTAGACCCCCCAGGGGATGTTGACTGGAAAGAAAGAAACCTGGTCTAGCAGGTGGTTTAACTTTTAAATGCTTCTTGGTGTTTAAGATGTATTTAGATAAAATGGGAAATAGGGACGGCAAAGAATGCTCTGTCAAACAGAATCTTTGATTAAAAAAAGTACTTTTTTAGATTAGGAGTTGTTTTCATTCGTTGAAAGTTAAAATGCATTTTAAACCTCTTCTCCCAATTGCCCAGTTCATTAACTGAGGGAAAAAGGTATTTACAGGCTTAATACATAACACATAATTCTGTGAAGTCAGTGGCCTCCTTTATACATATGGAGGATATAGTGTACACTTAAGGGTGCTATTTAAAAGAAATAACTTCAGAAAGGAAGCAAAAATTCCAAAGAGGAAGTTATGAAAATTAAAGGTAGGAAGAGAAAAAAGGAAAAGAGAAAAAAGAATGTATTTTAATTTATTATTTAATTAGATACTCCACAATGGGGGGGGGGGGAAAAAGAGATGGAATATGCAGTGCATTAGGGGAAAACTATGCACAGTTTCAAAATTACAATATGGAAAAATTAGATTTTTGCCATCACTATGCAGTTCAGTCTGCACTGTAATACATATTTTAATATCCAGCTTCAAAGGAGTGTCCTTAATGGCAGCGTTTCATTTTTTTTTCAGGAAAGACAGATGAGAACTAGATGGAACGGAAGCATGATGGGAATTCTGCTATGCCAAAATAGATATAATTCAATTAGCACACATGGCTGAAACCTCAAATGAAACTAATGAATTGCAATGTCCAATATGCCTTTAAAACAATTTAAACGACGTCATTATTAATGTAATAATTAATGCTCCTAGTAATTGACAGGCCCTGCTTTTGTTTCCATTAATGTATTCATTTAGTTGACAGGCTGGTTTTTAGTATAGGGAGAGTGATTTTGAGGTGTTTTCCATTAGGCAGGAAAAGGTCAAGCAGCAGAGATACAGCGACATTTAAAACCAAATTATAGTGCAGAAAATCAGTCAGTATTTGCAAACAACTGGTTTTGCTGATAACTCCACTCCACAGTTCTACCACAACTGTGCCTTGGTGGATGGCACCTGGGAATAAATCACTGCATCCTACTAATGCTGAAAAATTTTTTCAGTAGTTTTTGTATGAGACACTCCATAGGAATTCACACTGCCCAATACCCTGCGGGATACCAAACACAGCCCCTCAGTCACTCTGGGGGCAGAGTCTCTAAAGGCACAGCTCATACTCCTTCTGCCATGGCCAACTCCCACCTATGAAATAAGAAATGCAAAAACAAATCTAGGGATCTCGCTCCATTAAATGTAGGACCAGCAGCTCTTTCTGCCATCCACCAACCAGACACCTGGAGTGACAGCTCTGTAAACAGGGACTCATCTGAAAGGGCTCAGTTCACACAGGAAATATTCAATCCACCCTGGACCTTGGAGACCTGGCCAGGCAAAAGGAGGATGGTCAGTCTCAATACCCTACAGCAAAGTCATTTGCTGGGGGGTCCAGCTGACCAAGGGTAAAAAAAACCCAGCAAATTAAAAAACCCAACTTCCCCAGCCACTTTTGTTTGCATGGAGAAAGGCAGTGTAATATGGCTGCATTCCCACAGATAAAGCCAGCTTCCTTTCCATGCGAGAACATTAACTTCAAATGCCAGAAAGATACTTTATTTGTGAATTAAGTATTCATAAAGTGAGTATTCATTTATTAATATAATCCATTTCTAACCATTGTACCACTGAAAAAGTAGTTGGAAAGTAGAGAAATCATTCATGAATTTTAATTAGAGTCTATCAGAGGCTGGGTCTCACCCTTCACCTTTTATAAACTCACGCTAAGTCAGTGCTCTCTAACAGAATATGTTAGAATACTCTGGCTCAGACTCCCACAGACCAGAAAAAACCCAAAAGCCAAGCTGGTGGCTTGGCTCCTGGACATTTCTCCTGCAGTGATTTGATGTCCCTGTGAACAGGTTAAGAATTCCAGCACGACCTGTGAACCAGTCCCGAGCAGGAAGCTGAGCTGACCCCTGAGCAATGCCACGGGCTGTGTGTGGCTCCAGGGTGCAGCTCCCTGCAGCACAACAGCAGCTCCAAAGAAAAATTAACTGGAGTGAGCAGCAGGAGCTCGTCCACACTCTGCTCCTGCTGGGAGGAAACGCAAACCAGCTTCTGTTTGCCTGCATTTCTTTAGTTCCCTGGTGGGATTTTAGGCCAAAAATCAGGAATAACTGTGTGACTAAGACAAGGCAGGTCCACAGATGTTTCCCCAAAATTCCCAGGTATGGAAATACATAAGATCCATGTCGCTGTCCTTTTTCAACTGCCATTACAAACCAATTAACCACTGATAGGAGTTGATCTTGCAAATCAGCCCTGTATTTAACTGAGTAACAGAGTATGTACAGATGTTAACCTTTGTTAACCTTAGTGGGAGAACTTCTAGGTATCTTTGCAATGCCAGAAAACATCTCCCTGCTACTCATGGTAAAAGGGCTTTTTTCCAGTAGCTCCACATAATAACTCATATTGGAATATACTTTGATTTTAAACCCTGACAAATCTGATATATTCCCTCCATGATGAAATGTATCACCAAGAGGTCATTTGTCTTGAATAAAACTCTGTGGGAAATAAGGGCTATTTTAATATTGCTGGGGTCTCTGAAAATCAGTGAACAAAAAGAGAGTGCCCAATGCCCAGAAATAAAACATGTATGAGTGTTGGAAAAGAAATGTTAAGATACAGCCACACATTATGGGGAAATATTTTTCATCTGGAATTCATTAGTTCCTGACACACACTACTGTGTAATGATTTACATCTTTCTCCAGTTCCTTAAAGTAAAATCTGCAGAAATAAACCATGAACACTTTAATTGGCTTTTGTGTTGCTGGCTGAGATTAAACATGAAAAGTAAATGGGAAAGAATATTTAACGCCAGTAAGTTGATCATTTTGGAACAGCAGTGTTTTCCTGCAAATGCCTTTTAAAATTCAAGAATAAAAACTGAAATAATTCTTTGAAATATATGATATATGGATTTCACAAAAACCTCCTGAAATATTTATCTGTTTACTACTCAAAAACATATAGTACACAGGCAACTTGCAATTTACTAGCATAGTGATATTATACTTTTGTTTAAATTCCAGGAAAACATAAAAATTATTCTCAGATAGAATTCAGATTTTGCTTCCTATTTTCTGATTGATAAAAGGGGGCAGATAAGGAATAATCATTATACAGTCAGTTAAATGTGTAAGCAAAAACCAGCATTAGTAGCAATCTTCCCTTGCCCATAAAAGTTTTCCATGATTTTATTAGAGCAGAGAACCAAAGCAAGCATTCTCTTACTTAATTAAAAGAGAAGATGAAAGAAATCTTTTGAGCCAGTCGAAAAAATCTGTAAAACACTCTCACAAAACACTGTGTGAAAACAAACACAAAATCATCAATAACATTATTTATTTACCTCTCAAATGTGCTCCACGAATGCAGGATTATCTGACTGAAGTACCTTTATCGGTTTTTACCTTTCCTTCTCCTGCATCCAAATCAATATGCAAATATATTGGCATTTCTTTAATGGAACTGTATTTCTTGCTCCAGCACATCTGATCAGATTTGAAAGCACAGTGAAATCGGTGAAGCCAACCCCTCACTTCACCATCTTATTTGTCACAAGTAAATTTTAAGAGCCAGAATTTCTCCCTGAAGTGCCCTGGTGAGGTGGGACAACACCCTGAGACGACACCAACACACAGCCCCTGTTCTCACTGCTCACTCTCACCCCATGCTAACTGTGCCTCTTCCTCAGTTGTTCACAGAAAAATACCCATGGGAATGTGTTGTGAAACAGATTGCCAACTGAGCCAGGTTAAAAATAACTCTTAAAACCAATGCCAAGTCTTCACATTTTGACATAACCCTCAGGGGCTTGGAAAAGCCTTTTTAAGGCTGTTTTCGCATCCATAACCAAGCCACCCAAGCAAAAGCAAACACTGGTTGGGCTCTGCCTTTTACACTCTTCTGTGCTTCTGTTACACAGACAAAGAACTGTAACTTACATTTGTAATCTCACTGAAGATTCTGAGATTAACTCTACGTATAACTAAAGGGAAAAAATCATCAGTGCCATGTCTCAGAGGTAATGCAGACTGACTTTCAGTTTCCTGGCCTACATAGAAAAATTTAGGGGGTTTTTGATGCCTTTTTATCTGGAAGGCAGTTTCCTCATTTTGTAAACTGAGATTTGGTGTTGGTGCCTGTGGAACACAATTCCTTTTTTCAGAAAAAATAGTGCTTAAATGCTCCTCCCTATGAGAGAAAAACTGGATACTTCAACTCAATGGCAGCACCATTTTATGAGCCAGAAAATGTAAAATGTATCTTCTCCCTTTCTCCCCTCTTGTTGAAGGGATGATGGGCATTTTTTTTCCTGCTTTTCCTATAATGGTGGTCTAAAGGCAAAGGGAGAGTATCCTGCAGCCCTTCTTTAGGGAGCAGAGTCAGGTGAGGAGATCAGGAAACTGTACAGTCAATTACAGCGGGGAAAAAATAAACTGAAATATAATCCAAGAAGGAAAAGCACTACTTGCAGCAGGCAGTTAGTGCAGCTCAAGATGACTTGGATCCACACAGATGAAATGAGACTGGCAGATGAAACCTAACTCACAAAATACTGCTGTTCTCAAGCCACAGGATGCCCTTGGGTGCATCCAGGCTAGAGCACCCCAGCTCCCACAGCTGCTCCTCACAGGACGTACAATAATGCACCCTCTGGGACATAAGCTGTACTGCTTGGCAGGAATTTGTCCTGTTACCCATGTGTAGGACATTAAAAACATCCAAAGAAATACGGAATCACTAAAAATGAAACAAAGCATGAAATAGCAACAGCACACAACAAAGCTTTAGCATGTTGAGTTGTTGCTGTTTTCTAACTGCCCTTAGATTTAAAGCAGCCACAAACTGTAATTCAAGAACTATTTCCTCAGGAGCAACAACAGGGGATGGGTAAAGAGGAAGAGAATAATGCTGGGAGGCACCTTGTGTGCACTGCTACAGAGAGCTGGGGCAAAGTGCAACAGGTCCTCAGTGTGGTTTGGGAGTCCCTGTGATGCAGTGTTAGGTACCAGTGCCAGCTGTGCACTGCCCCAGTGCTTCCCTCTAGCTTTGCAAACCCCCATTAACCCAAAAAACTGTCTCCATCATTTCCATTTTTTATCCCTTTAGGGTATGTGTTTGTAGAGAGACAGAGTATTTAAGAGAGCAACGGGCTCCATGGAAAAGCAGTGGCAAGTAGATGCAAAAATATATCTGTGTGCATTTTCTGTCTCTCATAGCTAAAAGCAACATTTAATCATAGTGATTCTGCAAGCTAAAGTAGGGCTTGTCTAAAGGCCAAAGATTTATTTGATATACAAAGAATCCAAGGATGATTTCTCAGAAGTATTAAAAAGCTTAATTGGGTTGTGATGATGAAATAAGAAGTCCTTTCAACCACTTTTATAACATCGGCTCCTAGCAACCAGAGTTATTCCAACCTCACACTCCTACCTGCAAAGGCACAGATATGGGACACAATCTGTGACAAAGCTCTTCATATTCAAGCGGGAAATTGTAAAATTACAGGCAATTCACTTCCTCTGTGCAAATAGCCCCATTTCCAGCACCTGCAATTTTGAACTGTAGAAGGGTAGCATGCCAAGCTTGTGTCAATCATGGGTAATTTGGGGACTAAATAGGTAACAGAGGCCCTAAAGGCAAGCAGAGGCTAAAAAGCTTAACATAGTTTTGATTTTAAATGTGAAGTCACCCAACATTTCCTTAGTGAAAAACTTCAGTAATATTTTGAAGCAGAGATACTATGCTCTTTGTAGACATGTGTTTTCCTCTTGTGTTTTCCTAATGGAAGTCATATCAGAATCACTTGGTCTTGCATTGTCTTTCTAACCCTCAGTACTTAGAACCCAATATTAATGTATTAGCTCCCCAATGTGTGACAGAGGGAATCGAGGGTAAGCCTTCTCAATTCAACCAGCAAAATGGACATGCACTGCTCCATTTAAAAAGCACTTTGTGCCATTCTCATTCCTCACACAGTTAAGCCTGTGACAAATGCCCCAATTTTGTGACTCACCTTTGACACCCTGACAATACCTAACAACACATTCCCTTCCATCTCCTGGATTATTGGGAGAATCTCACAGGCTTTTTTTACCCTGCTATTCTTCCGCCCTTGTTCCCTCTCATCACAGATTGCAAAGCAAAGATATGCTCCTCATCTACTCCTTTTATCAGCCTGGCTAACACATCCCATCGAGCCCTTTGATGCAAATTGCCTGCTCAGCCTGAGGAGTCTCCATCTTTCCTCTCGCAGGGTAAGGCCACGTTACTTTTCCTTACCTCATAAAAGATCCAACCAAACAAAACCAATCCACATCCTCTCCATCACTTGCCTATCCATACATTTCCCTGGCTACTTGGTGGCTCTGATGATTTCATGTGCTGTTTCTTAAAACCAAAAGTCTTTTAAAAATTCCACCCTATCTACTCCCAGAACTTATTTGATCTCTCCAAGTCAACACATCCCTGTCCATTTAAAATGAGGAAGGGTTTGGTCTCAAGTCCTCATGCAAAGCATGTCTGAGATTCTTCAAGCTTTCAACTCTAAGGACCATGGCAGAATTTACACTACAACACATTCAGATTTCATAAACTTGTAACATTTCCTGGCTTTGAGACATTACTCCCCTACTAACTTTTTCTACAGCTGGCCAAAAAACTTCAGATAAGCATCTGACTTTGCATTAAACAAATATTATCTGAAACATTATTTACTTTTATTTTAATAAGTCATTAAGCAACATTAAACTACATTTTTCACAACGCAAAGAGTGCTGAACATATTAATTCTGTATTTGTAAACCTAAGAGTTAAATACAAACTGAGTATGTGCTTTTTGGTCTCAGTTTAACGTATATATTTCATGCTGATTGGTCTGTGTGACTAAAGAAAAAACAACAGAAGGCAAATTTTCAACTAATGGACACTTTTAGGCTGGGTGCAGCAGGGCCTGGGTTATGATCAAGAGAGACAATATTTGCCAAGTACCTTAAAAATTCTTTTCAGTTTTGGTTATTTTCTTATGAAATGTATTTTCCCATACGTTATAAAAGCATGTAGGAGGCATTATTTTCATTTTTATGTCATGTCTGAAGGCTGCAAAATCTTTCTGGTTCAGCTGAAAAATAATCTCTACTTTTTTGAGGCAAGTAGCATGAAAACTCTGAAGGGACTCAAAAATACAACTAAAGTGGCTGTGCATTAAAGGGGCTTGTCACACACACTGCACTGCTCCAGACAGCCTTCCAGCTCTGGCACAAAGGGGCTGCCAGTGCCTCCAGCACATCCTACACGCTGCACGTCGTGTTCCTCCCCCTTTGCTTACCACCATCGCACCTGTAAATTGAAGTAGCATTTGTGGGGGGAAAACAAGACAATTCAATTCTCAGCCTACTTTGGAGCCAGCCTGCAAACAGGTGAGACTTCCTAAGTCTGTAAACACACCTCTTGCTCCCGTGTGAAGCTGCAGGGCTGTGTTAATCACAGTCCTGCTGCTGCCTCTGCTCTCCCGACAGCGCCGGTGGCACCGCGGGAGCAGAGGGGGTGCAGGCTCCCTGTTTAAAACACAGCCTCATCCCCTTCCCAGAGACACACATGCAGCCTGCACTCCAGGCAATGCAGTAACCCCAGCAGGACACAGAACTTAATGTTAGCATGTACTGTGACTGTGGAGCAGAAAACTCGCCCCTACTGATCATGCAGGATGCAAGTGTTCGGGGGTAAATGGAACAGGAAAGGCTGCTACATCACACTGCACTCTGTGCAACTGAACAGAAAATACAGATGGAGAGAAAAAGGAAAAGCTAGAAGAACTGCAGACCAATGTTTGGCACGTGAGTGTGGTTCTGCAGCATAGAAAGCAGCCATTAGACTCCCATCTGGCCTTTCATCCTACTTACTACACAGAATTTTACTCAAATTACAATCCAAACGTAACCTCTTAACCCTTTTCTTCAACTTTTAAAAAAAATGCCTCAAGTTTTCACACAGATTGTACACACAGTGGTTACACTATAAAAATATTTAGGGCTAGCTTAAAGCCAGGCTTTTAAGTGTCAGTTCTTGGTTGAAACTATCAACATTGCATGGGGAAAATGAACTAATTTCACTAAACAAACAAACACCACCGCCATTCATTAGCCAGATGCAATTCATTCAAAGGAAAAAAGGAAGGATTGATGAACGTTCCAACTGATATTCAAGATCTGAGGTACTCCCTAGGTCGCAGAAGGCACTTGAGATTTCCCTGAAAGGTCACCTCTCTCATTTCCTAAGTGCAGGCAAGAGGAGAGCAGTGGATATTGTTCATCTTGACTTCAGGAAGGTTTTCCACACTGTCTCTGTAACATCCTCAATGACAAACAGAGGAAGTTCAGCCCAGATAAGTAGACAGTGAGGTCTATTAAAACTTAATATTGGAGCACCTGACATGAAAATACCTGGAGTGGTCACTTGAAACCTAGGATCCATCCTACACACCCATTTGGCTGTCCTTTTACATCACTGGGAGGAAACATCTCAACTTAGAGGAGGAATATTAAGGTACTTTACAGCAGTGAGAACTGAGAGAAGATAATCAAATTTTCAGGTGTGTTGAGAAGACTCACCTCACTATCAGGGTTGAAATAAAATAATTAACAGGAAACTGGGAGAGAAAAACGCAGAGCTGAGCAAAGGATTTAGAGAACATAAATATTGCAGCACTCAGCAGCAAGGTGTGTTGTGTGCATGTTCATTATTTAACAGCATAATTCCTTGGAAAGGCATTTTAGTTGGAAATATGCAAGGTGCCTTCTTGGACTTGGAATATACCAGGCTGTATCACAATTTATATCTTACACAAAGTACGTGGAACTAGATATTCTGAAACTGAGCAAAAAGTGTAACCACAGAGTGATTCAACATCTCTTAAAACACAAAAATATCTTCCTAAAGAGGCAAAAACTATTTACTATTTTAAAGGATGAGCAAGAGGACAAAGGGTCTCCATGACATTAAGAATTTTTATGGGGTTTTATATATTTAAATTGTTATGTTACCAGTAGAATGGTTGCTTACCAGTAGAATTAGACCAACATCTCTTCATTCCAAACCAAGAGAAAGAATCTGATTTTGCCATTTGCCTGTTTCTGACATAAAAAATAAGAAGGCAATTTTTTCAAATCTTATGGAAAAGTGGAGGGGAGGTAAAATTGCGTGAAATAGCAAACAGTTTTGTGGGGAAAAAAACCTCAAAGAAACATTTTGAGTAGTTTCAGAGAGCTCTGATGAATACCATAATGAAAGAAAATGAAGACAGGCGCTACAGAACGGAGTTACCAAAATCCGGATGAAAGCACGTAATTGTCTCTTTGTTACTGCTCTCTGAGGAAGGAGAGCACGCATTTTCCAGGATGGGGGGTGTTAGAGATCCTGCTTTGGGGACTCACAAGCCATTTGGAATGACACTGAAAAAAAGCATGTGTAGAATAAGTAAGATATCAGACTGAGAAACAACAGAGGCACCCCTCTAATGACGGATTTCAAAGCACTTTGTTCAGTCGTGGTGAACAACTGTGAGCGTGGAACAAGATATTGTCTGTAGCAATTTGGCAATTGTCTCTCTGGGATCTCTGCAGAGAGGCTAAAATACAGGTTATGTGGCTTTTTTCAAACATGCTCTAGGAAAAACACAGGGCCTGCTTTTACTTTTTTCTATCAAAAATATGTTTAGAACTCATTCTGCAAGAGTATATTTCAAAGATACTGCTGTGCTCCTTCTTTCTTTGGCATCTCTTTAATTAAGTATTTCTATTAGGCAGGGAACTCATTCTGCTAATTAACATAAAGCATGAAAACTACTACAAAAAGATTACACAGGTTTCTACTCTGCTGTTATGTACATTTTAATAATTTCTTCACCTTGTTGGTAAGCTATGTCACTTCATACAGTATTTGATGGTATGCAAATATTTTAGGGTGCAGGAAAATCAACTGGCTGCTGGAAGCTCCCATCTTTATTCTCTCCGACCTTTTATTGTGTGCTATCTCCAGTAAAACAGCGACGCTGATGCATTTTTAGTCTTCTACCCTACAAGGCACAGAGCCAGCAATGAACACTTTTTATGCCACGGGTGTGGCACAAAAAATCCCACATGGGCTTGCTCTTTTCCTCTCTAGAAAGCCTGGAAATGGAGAAGAGCCTTTATGCTTTCAGCCACCAGAGGTGTCTCATTTCTGTCTACCCTTAAACATGAGTATGTTTGTTAGGCTGTAAGTCTGCAAGCTCAGACACTGTTTGCAGTGTACAGTCAGTGAATACAGGGGACTGAACACTCTGCAAATGTAACCCAGCAATTTATTATATTGAAATATCAGAGTCTTTCAAAGAGATGCAGCTTCTCACACACAGGGAGAGCCCCTCCACGCTGTGCTTCTCTCCAGTTTATAAATACACTTCTGAGCCAGGGAGCTGCAAAGGCCTAGAGCACTTCCAAAAATGACACTGGCAAATGGGGAGGCAGCTGCACCAAGGCAGCTTTCCCTCGTGCTCACAAATAACTTGACAAATGTTTTTCAGTCACTTCCAGAATGTTTGTTTCTTACTGCTCTTGAGAAGAGGGACTCAGCTCCAGAAACAGAAGTAACTGACTCAAGAGTGCTGGTCTGCTTGCTGGGTTAGAAGCCCTGCCACATGGTGGGTCCAGCTGTGCCCTTACTACCCGTGCCTCCTTTCCAGGGCAGGGTGAACATAAGGTGTATCTGCTTTTCTCATGCACTAAAAAGTCCCTACGTTGCTTTAACACCATTCAGCTTTACCTGTCAGGAATACGGATCAAGTGCTACTCAGATTAAATTTAGCACTCTCAGGAAGAGTTGTCCTCTCATATCTGCTGCCAGCAAAACATCTTGTGTTGCAGTCCTACCATCCTGTTATGCAAGTATTGTTTTCTTAGACATGAACACTTTTCAAGTAAGGTTGATTCATCAAGAGCTATCTCGAGCAAATACCGCAGAAGACAATCCTGTAGTAAATAATCATACAGAAGAAAACAAGATCCAGTCAACAAGATTAAAGTTCAAAATAACTGCTAATGAGAGTCCATAACTCAGGATCTCTCCTCCTCTCCTCTGTTCCAAAACATTCTTACAGGGACATGGTATTTTGGATCCTGCTTCAGCACATAAATATCTAAAGCAAGTCTCTGCTCACTATCACCTGCAGTCAATCACTGTATTGTGAATGTTCACCCATTATTTAATTTAATTACCTTTTTAATAGTCTCTCTATGCAAAAAGAGGAAATTACACTACCAAAGGAAAATCAAAAGCCTACTTGAACATAAGTAATTATCTAACGAAGAAAAAAGCATATCAAGCAGTAATAAAAGCAGGCCCAGACACTTGTGTTTGGTAGATGCAGGAGAAAATAAACCAGATTTTGTGAAGACTTCCTACGCTTACACTTCATTTAGCACTGGAGAACCATCCACAATAAATGACAGCAATAACAACTGAGGAGGGAGTAAGCCAGTTTACCATTGAGTAAATAAAGCAAACAAGTCCTTGATTTAATTTACTAAAAAACAAAGGGAACTATAAATTCTGTATCTGAAACACTGATCTGAGGCAGGATGTAATCTCTGGCTCCCAGGACTCCTATCAGCAGTACAGAGTTCAAAGCCAAGTCCCTTCTCCATAAGGTTTCATGTGGTCACATTCCAATTCCTCGTCCACCTTACACCGGCAGGGAGGAAAGGTGGTGTGAGTTTTGCAAGCCCTGTGCAACATTAAAGGAGGAGCAATAACTTTCTCCCATCCAACGTCTGAGAGTTACATCTTGCATTTTCCAGGTCTAAGAACTGAGATATTTAGACAAACACAATTTCAAATGCTTGGGGTCCCTCTTCCTACAAATGCCCAGTGTCAAATAAACCCTTTCATATGCCTTAAGTAACTCTGGCAAAATCTGTCAGCTATCTGCATTAACAGACTTACAACATTTTTATCTTAAGGGAGAATCAAAAGTATATCCAAAAAGCAATGAGCATAAAATCTTTCTGAATGGAAATTCATTCTTTATGAATCCATAAAATGTTTAGACAGTGGAGTGCAGCGATGGAGACACAGCAGCATCTTGCTTTCACACACTCAAACAGGCCCTACTTGAAACCAGAGTGGGAAGATAACATTCTCACAGAGCAGGAAACAGGATGTTCCAGGACAAATGAGTGAATGAAAGGGGGGGAAAAAGGCATGTACTGGTAGCTGGCCTCAGATGCCATAATCTCAATGGGGTAATGAGTAAAAACTATGTTAGCAAAACAGTGGAGAGTCTGAAGGGATGAAACAAAATGAATCCAGCTGTGGTGCCCCCAAACATGCTGTAGTTATTTTCTGAACAACCCAACTATCATTAAAGTGCTCTTCAGGGACTCAGAAAAGTAAAAAAGGATTTTTTTTTTTTTTCCTGACAGCAGTGGCAGACAAGCTAAAAGATGAACAGTTCCTAAACACAGCTTCTTCCATATCCACCATGGCTTTAGATAGTATTTCACAATGTTAGACATGTTTCCCCCTCGTGCAGTATTTTCCTGGAAGTGCAGTAGACTGTGCTCATGTGGCAGGGTCCTTGCTCTTGCTCAGGGGTGGTGCAGGAACGGCCTGAGCACAGGTTAAGCCCAGAGGTAACAATCCACACACCCAGCTATGCTGCTCCTCCACACTCGCTTCATTCCGAGTGCCTTTCCCTGACATCCTGAAGTGGATGGCTCTGTTGGGGCAGAGGCCTCCTGCCAGGGAAACAAAGAGGGGCCGTGAGGCCAAAACAGAGAGGAAACAGTGGAAGCAGGAGAGGAGCTTTAGGACTGTGTGGTGTGTTCAACCACCTGCTTGTACTCTGTAGGTGAATGCAGCAGACAGACCCACAAACACACCTCTACAATAAGTGACCTTATCAGTTACGTGGGGGAGACAGCATTGGTGGCACTTGCTTAAAAACAGAGTGGAAAGGCTCTAGATTAGTACTTTGAAAGCTAAAACTCTGAAGGCAGACATTGTACATAAAATAAAGCCTGAACAAGACAAATGACACAGACAAAAACCTGTCAAAAGCTGTTAGAATAGACACAGGTGCATTCCTTTGGAATCCCAAGAGTTTTAAAGACCTCAAAACTCCAGGAAAGAGCAAACTTCCTGCACACAATTGCAGCTCAACATTTATTTCTAAACCTGACAACGAGAGATGTAGTCAGGGCTACTCAGAAGGTGACAAATTAGGATTAGGAAGATAATAAAAGTAATTCTTCACACTGGAGTGGCAGTAGCAGCTATATTTAAGGCCAGGAAGACTGAAATGGAGACAATACCTGGAGAGTGATTTTGTTGTGAATACTGACTGCTGGGGAGCCAAAGTTACAAAGCTTAGTACCTATTGTGCTGCAAAATTTATCCTGCAAGGGTATAGGTTCTTCCACAAAAGCTACAGTTTTAGACTCTGATCAAAGCGTTTGATACAAATTTTAGCTCATGTATGTAGGCAATCCCAGAGCTGTCATTTATTTGAAAAGAGAATGAAAATAGTACCAGATCATCTTCCTTTATAAATATGTTATCTTAAACATTTAAATGAAACAGAATCTCATTCTGTTTCTCTACACAAAGGAACACTGTTACAATTTCCAAGCATATATAAATATGATTTCCAGCTGTTTCTTACGTGCTATTTAAAGTCAAACCACTAACCTCCTTGGTACAACAGATAAATTTAGGAAAAAAACGTTAAGGTTTGAAATCTTGGATATTGTACCTTATGCAAGGCTAAAACTAGGTCTGAAAATAAGGCAAGTTTTCCACATAAATGAAAAGAATTAAATATATTTAAAGAAAATGTATCAGACACGAAAATTCCCTGGAATAAGCAGAAGACTCAAATGAGCTGGAAATCAGTAGAGTGATTAGGACACTTTCTTAGTGAATTAAGTTGTGTTTTCTTATTTACATTTTCTAATTAAGGCTAAAATAGTAACTTACATTCTGTGAATTTCTAGTTGTGTAATTACTAGGAAATAATAACTGAATCTTTGAAAAAATTGTAGAACAAAGAACCTTTGAGAAAAATTGTACCAATTCTTTAATTACAAAGAATGAAAACCCCTTTCTATTAGAATTATCCTGCAATTACTTCTGAATCTTTCTTCCTCTTAAATGTCTAAGAAATACAGAGTGAACTATTCCAAAAGAATAGATTCTCCCCAAAACTATGTGCCATGTCCAAGATGATGAAAGCATAACTGAGTGTTGCTACATTTATGTTCCACTTCAGTTCATCAGTAATTCAAATGCTTCCATCAGTGTCAAAGGACCAATTAAGCCAATTTAGACAGTTTAATTGACCCCCTCTCACACTCTTGTGAAAGAAAAGGACACATCCAAACATCTGAGCAGGAGTTAAGAAGCAGAGTCCCCAGCGACTGTGACGCCTTTGTGCTGAGGGACACACAGCTAATGGCTCCAGGAGGGGAATAATTACTCTGTATTAACTTTTGAAGATAAACTAGATGGTAAATCTATACATGCCCAGGATGTGGGGAGGAGAATCAAACACACTCAGGGGGGTACAGTCGATAGCATCCAACTCCCTGCCTGGTGGCTGCTGACGGAGCACGAGCCCGTTCTGCACAGAGCACATAAATACAGAGCCAGCTTCTCTGAGCTTAACGTGCTGCAAGTTCTGCTGTGCACAGGGAGGCTTCGTGCTGGAGCCCTGCTGCTGCCACACACTTCAGAGAACAGCAGTGACAATTCAGGCAAACAGCCGCCTCAGGCACCCCCAAATATGTCCAAATTGTACATACTGCCCACTGAGCTGCTTGTGACCGGGGATGAGAGATGAGAGACAGCAAGGGCTGCTGAATGTGGTGTGCACAGCACAGGGCAAAGAGAAAATGATCTTCAGCAAAATTAGGGATGCACCCAAGCTTAGAAGTTATGAATATAATCCTGCATATAAATACACTAACTCTTCCACTGCATGCTGCTATAGCAATTAATAAAACCGCTCTGGAAGTACTTTTTCTTTCTTACTAGATGTTTATATGGACAAAAACTGGACTTTACTATTCCACCACTACCATCTTCGTATTGTTTTTAAACATCCTCACAATAACTAGTGGGAAAAGAATGGATTTTTACAGACCAATTCACAAAAAACCCTGAATCTCCAATTATTTAAACTATCAGAGAAGTGACTTGAAGCTGTACTCCCCCAGTGAAACATTTTATAAAGTCTATGTATGTGTCCCCACTAAAAAGTGTCTGATAACCAAAAAATAAATTAATGAAAGGAACAAGATAAAAATGAAAACACAAAACTAACTGATTTTAATAACATTACACATTAGATTGAAATCCTCAGTGTAAGGAAATTCCCAGAAAAGATTGACACTTGCTTCAGATCATGTCATTGAATGAATTATCCGCTTTTTTTTTTAAAGGATATTTTTACCTTTTCGTGCAGACAAGATAAACTTCAAATATTAGATATTTCTTTTACTCTGATGCTTCAGGTCCCAGCTGGAGTTAAGAAACCTGTGAGGTATTAGTGCATGGCAATTTCTACCCACTGCCAGAAGTTACCAAGGATGTGGAGCTATTGGGTAGTGTGGAATTCCTAAACGTGGCCTGAAAAGCGAATCTGAGCAAACTCCGATTATTGTTCTAACATGTCTCAGCATTCTTCACAAAATCCCATTAACAAAATCTCCATAACAGCATTAAACACACCGTGCCATGCTGCTGGCAATGCTCTCCCAGCTTCCTGCACACACAGGCTGTAAACTCCTTGGAACCAAACTCCCCCTTCATCTTTTCCACGTGGACACAAAGAGATGAGAAGGATGACCAGGCTAGTTAGGACTGGGGATTAATTTTATGCCTTTTCTTCCTACAGCTATTTCTTTTCAAGATTCTGCTCTAATAAAAAGCCACCTCAGAGACACCTTACACACTGTGAGGGCTCTGCAGGGGCTTAACAGAAAGGGATCAGGTGTGCAGAGTTGGGCAGCTCAGAGCTCCCATCCCAGGAAATCTGGTGTCACCCACTTGGGCAGCTCTGGAAGCATCCAGTGAGGGAAGAGCACAGCTTTCCTGCAGGAAAAGAGTCAGGCCACAACAAAGCATGTTTCAGTGTGCAGGCTATCCCAGATCCAAGCTTTCCCCAGCAGCTCTTTGCTTTGTCTGCAAAAATCAGTTTCAAAAGTCAAATATTTAAGCTTTGTGTAGGCAGTAATGATATTGGAGGTAATATGAATTTACACAACCTGCTTTTTCATCAGGCTTTTAACTCTTACATATTTGAAAAAAAAAAAAACCAGGACATATAAATGCTACAAGTCTAATAAAAATCAAGTTAGGCAGATTTTTAAGTAGTCTGGTGAAAATTGAGCCCAAGATGCCATCTGATAGCAATTTGTACAATTTATTTGTTCTGCCTATTACCCTGATTGGAATGCAGAGAATTTATTCTGCTTTCTAGCATGAACTGGCCAGGGCAAAACGGACCAAAAGAGCAATTATAGTCATTTGCTATAATTAGTAAATTGAGGCAAGAAAAGTAAGTCTAGAGGTTTTGTTCAGGCTAAGACACAACACTTCCTTCTCTTGCCCAAAGGGAGAAGCATAATTGTCAGGAAAAGAAAAAAAGTAAAGAGACAACAAGACATCCTTTTGAAAAGCACTGACAATAAAGCAAGCCAGAGTCCCACGGGGAGCTGTGCACCAAGAGGGAAGGGAAGATGCATGGCCACGTGCCCTGATTTGCCCCAGGTCATGAGGAGAACGTTCCTCATCTTCTTTTTGCCTGCCTGAGACTGATGTCTCCTGTAAGCTTCCAAATGAAGATGAATTAAAGAGAGGTCCTGAGTCTGTGAGTTTGTGTTCCAACAATTTCAATTCTTCTTCTTCTTTCTTTCCTGTTCCAGTCAAAGCTCACCAAATTCTGTCCCTTCATCAAATCCTGTAACTTTCCTACAGATATTTGTTTATAGATATTTCCTACAGATATTTGTGTGTTTACACACACCACTCATGGGCCAAAAGCAGCAACCTCCCACAATTTAAATCTAGTGCCAGTGACATAAGCCAGTAAATCATCCCATGAAGCTGTGTTAATCAGCTCCCCTGGGAGCAAACCTGATGGATTTATACAGATCAGGTAGAGACTGGACAAGAGTTTGCTCACTCACATTGAAACCTGGAAAATGAAAGGAACAATTATCACAAGTACATTTCCCTATCTCACAGCCTTGGAGTAATTTATTTGCAGTTTTAAAGGTTGAAAAGGTGGTGTTTCATGGGCAGAGTTACAGGTGGCCAAGTAGAAGAACTGGAAGCAGGGGGTAGTTTGGTTTTTGGGTCTTTTTTTGCTGAAGATGAAAACATTACATTTAAATTGCTGTGAAGATTAAAATCCACAGATCTTGTGTAATAAAAGCTTACTTAGGAAGAACTTTGACTTTTAGTTTACAAGTGTGCAGTGATGCTTCTTTCAAAAGCTTCTTAACTAAATTGTTTTGAACAGCACCACTGTAACACACAGTTTTATATCTAGAAATTGAACTTGCAGTGACCACAATTATTTAAAATATTATTCTGAAAGGTCATAAACCCTCTTAAGTATATCCATCAAATCAATTTTACTGTCCATTAAAGGAATCAAGAATATATAATTCCACTTGTCTTGTGACTCCAGGCACATCAGCACACTGCTTGTTGCAGGAATTCATGAATGCCACAGGAACTGCACTTGCAATACACACAAAGCTGTGACAATTGCACACATATTTCCATTATACGTTAAGTAAGCAAAGAATTACATTATTTACCCCTCTGAAGCAAATTCAGACATTTGGATTTTAAGTGATAGAGAAGTACTTCTAGAAGCAATTTTTTTCTTTATTTTCTTCACTTTTACAAAGCATCTTCCATGATTTACTCCTGGTTTATCATTGGTTCCCACCACAGGGATCTTCGCATATCCTAAATGGATCCTTCCTAAAGAGGACCATCAGGAACAAACTCTCTGAGCACAATCGAATAAAAGGCTCAATTTCACACAAAGTAAATAAAAGCTATTTTATAGAAAGGGGGATCTAGAAAAATACAGTATAATCCTGCAGCCTGCAATACAAACCATGGAGCTTTGACACGAGGCAGAGAGAATTATTTCTCCAGGCAGATGTGATTAGGAAGGGAGCAAAAAAGCAAAAGAAAGCAAGCCCAGACTGTGTGAGACTGCACTGCAAAGGCTTTAAGGTGCAGAGCGGGACAAGGTTGGAACAAATCCCAAACTAGTAAAGAAAAAACATCCAGGGTACAATTTATAGCAATAAAATGAATAAATAAATACTAAACTGTGTTATCATCAACATCAAAAAGGTCCTCACAGCATCCACCTGTATTCCCTTAAAGGCAGAACTTCAGATGTTGCTCATTCATCCCTCATACCAAAGACAGAGCCTTCGGTATTTTCTCTTTCATTAACCTTTGTAATATTTTTTTCTTCTCATTCAGAATACAGATGTATGCTGTGGAAAGAGGCTGTCAAAATGCAACTCCTTCATTCATTATATACTGCAGAAAAAAAAGAGAACCTCAACATTTGAAATTTCCACGTGCTAAAAGGTTTTCCATTTTAATCATGTCAAGCTGGATGAATGGAATTCAAATGGAGAAAATTAGGCTATATTTGGGCAGGTGTACATTTAGATTTTTGCTTTTCAGTTATGTCCTGAGATAGTGAGGGATTTTGTCTGATATATTCACGCACCCACTCCCAAAACCACAAAACAGAAGGTGGCAGCATTTCAGGGGAAAAGAAAACCAGGATGGTAACAGAGAATTTAGAGACTCAAAATGTATCTTGCTTCTTTGACACAAAGATTACTTAAAGAAAATACCTCAACAGAGCCATGCTCAGCTAGAGCTTCCTACTAATATTCTGACCATTTGGAAATTCTGGCAACAGTGTGAGAATAACAGATGACCTTTAATTCCAAGGGAGATTTTTCTTCAGTCTTTAGCATCATGCAATACAGAAGTATAGGTCTGCTGAAAAGCTCCTGGGAATAAAAACCATCTTTTCCTTTATATTTTAGCATGACTGGAGCCTGGTTTAATCCAGGGCCATTTTAGAAAGGACATTTCCTTGCCTAAAAACAATCCACAACAAAACAAGGGGAAGAGCTGTGAGTGACATGGCAAAAAAACCAGAACAAGGTGACACAGATTATGAGTTTTATAGGCATGGAGAAAAGTAATGGAATTTTTATCTTGCATTAAAGGGGAAGAAAAAGCATCAGCAATAGAGGGAACAGAAAAGCATATTTTACAGCCTGAATAAACTTACTGTAAATCACACCAAATACAACAGAACTTATTTTTTAAACTCTTGAACAAATTGAGAGCTTTTCAATTAAAAATAAAAAAAGAGTTTAACTGTCTTAGCCAATCTGTGCTAATTGTATAAAGACTGAAGCACTTTTATTTTTAAGAATTACATTAGAAGAATCCCAAGCCTTCCAAGCCTTCGGGCACAGTAGAGGTCAGGCAGGCCCACTTAAAAGCAAACAAAGCAGTTTGCAAATTACTGTTTACAAGAGCAAGTTTGTAATATGTGTCCATGAAAAAAAAATAATAAGGAATGCAGCAACACGTTTGAAAACTGCAAGACAACACTTCTGTTCCTTCAGGCATAGGAAATCAGTGTACAGAATATTCACAAGCTATACCTGGAATATAATACTAATACTGCCAGAATTCCACCTTGCAGAGAGAGGGTGACTGGCTGTGAGAGGGTCTAATAGTGCAGATTAGAAGCAGCAGTAGTTGAGAGAAGTTCTTAAATGAGGCCAGATACTTTCCACAAACAAGAGAGATTCAAGCATATTTCATCCCCAGATGAGACATAATTTTTGCATCAAGCAGGTGTATGGCAGCTCACCCAGCTATGAGTGTATTTACTTTGCTTTTTTTTTTCCCCAAAGTATAAATTCTTCATGAAATATATCAGGGTTCCTTTTCTGCCCTAATTCATGCAGGAAAGTCCTGCTAGATGGGTGCCTTAGCTACAGAGGCAGAAGACCACATTTTGTATGTAAATTTTCTACACTTGGGGCTCTGTTTATCAGTAGTGCACAGAAATGTATCCAGATTACAAACACAGTTTGGTCAAATTTTGGTATCGGGACCAGGCTGGGGTTACTCCAGAGTAAAGCATTTAATGAGCTGCAGAAATGACAGAACATTCCTCAGAGGATGCTCTACAACATTGACAAAGGGATTTTCCAGAGCAAAGACATCAGCTGCACAGAACAGACAGAATGAAGAGGTTCAAAAATGGAAGGATGTGTCTCTCTCAAACGGGCATCTGAACACCCAAATTAATTTGTTTGGTCCAACCCCACCAGAATTCTAATAGTAACTGCATCTGAAAAGGAAAGCAGAGTCTGGAAGAGAATTTTTCCCTCTTATCCAGGCAGGAACAGCCTCAGTAGCAGAGTTTAGCAGGCAACACTTGGGATCACAAAGAAAGGCAATTCCCTTGAAGCCCTCAGTGTTTACAAAAGTGTCCAGCATCAGTCTGTGCTTTGTCTCCTACTGACCAGGGCCATTTATCTGAAGATACTAATAATGCAACCCAAGAACAGACACAGCCCCTATCAACCTTCTACCCCTTTGACATTTTGTGCAATTCCTAAGTTTAACAATTCATATCAGAAATCAAAGAATATAAGTACCGTGATAACAATACTCCCAATTCTGCTTTCTGGACTTCCCACACCTGCATCCATGGCAAATGTATCTGGGCTTCCTGGGACAATGGATGATGGCAGAAGTTACCCTCGTGCCCGAGTAATTCCAGAACAATGAGATGTGTCTCTGTTTTTCTCACAGAACACACACTGCTGCTGTTCACCAGCCTGCCCCTCTCTGTGCTGTGTAGCTCATGCTAAGAACAGGAAGGAAGAAAAAAGAACAGAACAGAAGCTGAGCTTCAGATATTTTGCACATGTATTTAGATAGAAAAAAGGCAAGCCCTAAGAGAGCTGGAATAAGGCAATATGTTCCAAACAGAATCCTCTGGGGAAATTCACTCACCCAAACCACTTTCTGTCTGTTGTTTATGCATCCTGCCATTGAGTGCTGTACAANAAACCACTTTCTGTCTGTTTATGCATCCTGCCATTGAGTGCTGTACAACTGAATGCTCCACATACTTCTGTCAGCCTCTCATCATCCCCTTCTCACAATCACCTGAAATGCCATCAAATTCTGGAATGATCAAAGTAGGGATTGGGAATTTCTCTGCTTGAGGACAAAACAAACAGAAACACTTTTCCCGAGCTGAACTGCAATTCATCACTGCTGTGGTGTTAAGCCAGGTTGGCAAAACATAAAGTTATAAAAAAGGAATGAACCACGAACATTTTTATCTGGTCAGTTTGGGTTCTCTCACATGAACTAATTAGCCAGTTGTCCTGGGATGCTGCAGGCTTCCTGGGTTATCTGAAATCCATTTATTCTGTCACGTTCTGAGACTTGACAGAGGTGAAGTATCACAATGCTGTAACAAAGTACTGCTTGGTTTGGGGTTTTCTTTTTTGTGATTTTGCTGTTCTGAATACACAGAGCCACCAAACAGTGCTGACTATAAACAACACTCACAAACAGAAGCTCCACTAGTTGTATGCAAAACCACCTCGGTAAAAATTCTGCTTTTCCACGGAGTTTTGGCTTCCAGAAGCTAATTTGCTGCATCTCAGCTTATTACTTTATTTATCTGAAAGGCAACTTCCCACAGTTGAAGACAACAGGATAACCAAGCTCTACTAGAGAAAATATTGCATATCCTTACTCTTAAAGTACCTGTTAAAGCCTGTCATTTACAGCAGGGGAAAATAAGGGATTTTTCTTCTTTGCCATTCTAAGGAGATGCTTTGTACATTTCAGTTTTGAACTTTGAGAAAGTCTAACTGATGAGTACCATTTCTCCCCAGAGCTGTGCCTCACAAATTACTAGCAGCAAACAGACCAAAAACTAGAAAAATGGAGAAAGAAGTGATCCTGTGAAAAAAGGGGTTTTGTTCAGTAAGTCATTCCTACAATAAAAAGAGAATCCTTGTGATTACGAGCACGCACTGATACAAGATGGAAAAGGTTGTTTAGCAGCTTCCATGATGTCTCTATCTTTTTGCTCTGCTTATACATTCTGCTTACAGAGAACTTCAATTTCACAACAAGGCCCACTTAATTTAGAAAGTTTATAGAAGAAAATATTTGCCATTAATAAAGGTTAATTTTTCTTAGGCTCCTTAGTACAAAGGTGGAATTTACCACACTTCACCAAATTGACACGCAGTTGCTTCAGTGGTGCATCCCTCAGCGTGGAAGAAGGAGGTGTACTTGGATTATTCCTCATGTAATAGCATCTTGCAGTCACTCACTGCAGTTTGCTTATCTCTGTAGCATGTAACAGTAAGCAGCTTATGGATGTGGTCCATTAAAAATATGTTTGCTTTAGTCTTCTGTATTATATCAATAAGGAGATACAGATTTAAAATCTGGAGCTAGAAATGCAAACTAAATCATCCCTTTCAGCCAAATTAAAAGGTGAACATCTTATCTAGGTTATCCAGGTCCCATCAATTTGTAGAGGTACAAAGGATGTAATCCTCTCTTGTTCTAACAGATCTCAAACACTAAAGGCTGGGTGTTTTAGTGCATGCACAGTACCCTCTTAGAGTCTGAAACATTTAATTTTCCTCTAATAAATACAATCAGAATTTTTTCAGTTGTTGTCAGTGTAGCAAGGGCAGACTTCCAATCATTAGCCTTAAGGAAATCTATTCTATATATTTATATATTGTGGTGTTAAATCTTAAATACCGCATCTCACACACGCTTCAAACTCCAGTAACTGCAGGGGCACTAACAGCAGGCTGCACCCTAAATGAGTTCTGGGGGAATTAAACTGCAACTGTAAACAAGCAAGGTCACTAATGAGCTGAGACAGAAAACAGAACTGCTGGCTGCCTTTCAAGTTCAGAGGAGTGTTCAAATGGACGTGTTATACTTGAGAGCAGAGAACTAGATCAGTGTAATAATTAATTCATTGTTTATCTGAAAGTTGTTAGAAATTTCAAGGGTAATGCAGGAAATTGGAAGCTGTGTCCATTCTGTGATCCAGTATTTATCACAGCAGGGGACCCAGGAGCTGTCACTGAGGTCACAGTTAGACACACAAATGTGAAGAGACAACCATCTCAACATAAAGAGCCACCACACATTAAAATCTATTGCAAATGCATCAGAAACACAATGTCATGTTAATCCATGTGTAAGAAAATGACTTTGATGCCCAGAAGTTGTCTTTGCCACCAAGGGGAATTGCAAATGGTGTCCTGCTGACATTTGTTTCTGTAAAAAGAAAAATCAAGAGGGGACCAAGTCACATGCTCTCTATTGGGACAAGTTCAGAAGGGGAAAAAAAATGGCAATTATATAAGCAGAAATGTTTTGACAGGTTAGTACAATTTTGCTATACCCTGAAGCAGTAATCTTGCATCAACCCTCTGAATTATTTTTGCCAGGTCTGCTGGCCAGTGGGGGGCTATGGAAACACATACACATGACCTTCAGCTGACAGAAGACTCTGGGTGGACAGACACGATGCAGGTTTAGGAAGCTGTTCCCTGGCCCAGTAAGTCACAAAGCTCCTAGTAAGTCCACCAAACAAACACATATTTTTTCCTCTTCATTTTTTTAGTATAAGTATCAAAAAACCCCCTAAACTCATAAGTGATTAGAGATGTTTGCCAAGGTCAGAACTTTATATTGCTTTATGAACATCTTACTGTGCCAGTGTATTCCAAAGGGCCTTTCCAAGCAGAAATGTCTGACACTGGTTTCAGGGAGAAAGCACAAGAGAGATATGTTCTGTCCCAATCACCTTCCTCTCAGATGGGCAAACATGAACAAACTTTCCGAATCAGAGACTGAGTCACCTGGTTTGCTCAAGCAAATCACAAAAGTCCCTTTATGTTTAATCTGATACTCTTCTCCACCCGGAACAGATCTGCCCTGCCATCCTTTGCACTGTGGGATCTGTTTGAAGCCAGACTGCTCCATGAAGTTCACCAACACATAAGCAGCATTGCTCTCAGGAACACGCTCTTCCACAGCACAGACAGACTTTTGAAGCTCTGCCAGTGTTTACAGAACAAATAAGCCTTTGTCATTTCTTATTTAGCATTATTAAAATAAATACCTTGATAAATAGGCAGCCAACAAGTAAAGCAGGGTTTACTGCAGTAAAACAGACAGAGAGCATGAAGGAATCTGTTATTTAAACTTGACTTTACTATTAGTGCTTGTTAATTTCTTTTAGCTCTCCCTTTCCATAAAGGCAAAAGCTGAGAACTCAGAGCACATAAAGACTCAACCAGGTCATCAGAATTCCAGTTGTGGAGGTGATCCTCAAATTGTTACATCAGTATTGAAACAGCATTATGTATTTCATTAGAGAAGCAGTTCCAGACAGCACTCACTTCAGATAAGCTTAATGTGCACACATCTCCTGTATGTGATATAGGCACCACTGAAAATCTTGTGCTCGTGTGTGTTTTATGCTAAGGCCAATATTAAGTGGAGTTGGAATGCAAATCTAAGCATAAGTAGTTGAACTGAATGAAATTCAACCTTAGGCTTAATTAATTCAATGAGATATTATATATTTTTTCTTAAACAAAAAAAACCCCAAAACACCCTCACTGAAAACAGGGCGGTTTCCTTTTTCTTTTCCCCCATCTTTTAAAACAAGTGCTCTGGTTTATTGTTTCGA
The DNA here is from genome assembly GCA_013398015.1 of Oreocharis arfaki. Lineage (NCBI taxonomy): Eukaryota > Metazoa > Chordata > Aves > Passeriformes > Paramythiidae > Oreocharis > Oreocharis arfaki. The sequence continues at coordinate 1,000,762 of VZRR01000615.1, read as the reverse complement.
TATTTCAAACTATCTAGAAATATCTGAGTACATGCCCTTATGCCTGTGGGGTCTTATAAAATTTGACATTTAAAAGCTGATAATAAAGTATTTAAAATTATTTGCCCCTTAAATAAAGATTATATATTCCCATTTAGGCAAAGTCAAATTCTTACAGAGTTGTATAAGGCACATCAGCCACAAAATCCTATCCTAAAATCAGTTCTTTCTTAGACTATGAAGTATGTTTTCTCAGTTCCAGATCTTGGCTGACTTACATTCCCTACAAAATCAAGGCTAGAGACAATGAGGCAGGCTCGAAATAAAATGAAATCTCAAAAAATGCTTGCTTCCCTGAGCATCCTTGTATTTTCCCAGATATGGTATGTTAAATCTCCATATTCAAGCTGCAAGTTTCAAAGCTGGTATTACATTTAGTTTTAAATCCTTGAAAACAGAAGTTTACTAAGGAAACTTTGACAGACCTTGAACAACAGCACCTCACAACTCCTTCATAATGCAACCTGACTGCTATTGATTTAAGGCTGCTCTGTATTCCACTTAGCTCTGCCTCTTCATTTGAGTTTCTTGTATTATCCTCATTAATTAAGCTGGTTTTGTTTTAGTGCAATGACAGCTGAGCAGTTCCTTCTGAATACCCAAGCATTGGGCCCTCTTCAGTGGTTGGTTTCCATGACTGCTAATGATCAAGTCGTACTAGAGGGGATTTTTGCATCAGTGAACACTCCTGGCTCAGAAAAGGTGACAACACAAGACTCTTGTGATGTTCAGAGAAAGGGAGACTTCCTTTTGTCCCCACCACTCTGCATTCCTGGATGGAATACCAGAGCATGGCTGCTGGGAGCACAAAGTTTCTTTGCAGTCAGTGCTCTGCTTCTACTGCGCCCAAGTTCAAAAGGTGACAAAGTACCCCACGGGTCTGTGTCACTGCATGTTCGTCCTTGTGCTGCACAGTTTTCCAGTAACTCTGTCCAGCTTCCAGGGGAATGTGGAATATCACTGCAGGAACAGTGCTCCCAGCGAATGCCTTTGCTCAAAGCAAACTCTTCTCTCCCAGCAGCAACTCCTGTAAGCACTGAGCCACACATACACCATCCTTGGATGTCACACCTAAAACCTCTCCAGAGCATCTTAAAATCCTGCCAGGCAAGATCCAATGGGAACTGTACAACCTCTCTGGAAGTTCCCTGCACAAGCCTTTATCTGTTTTTATCTATGGTACATTATTGAATTTACCAATGAGCCCCAACAAGTTTTGCCACACTGGAAAGATGTAATTGTGAGTCCTAATGATTACTGAGTAAAATGGTTTCAACAGCATTCATTAATGGGAACAGAATTAATCTCATTGCTGCCATGAAACTGTCTTTGCTGCACCACGATTATAACACTTCAGGTTCTGAGGGGTTCCTCTCCCCCAGCAATGTGGAGTAACAGAAGGAAGAAGAGGGGCAGGGAAAGAGTACTCAGGCAATAAACATTCGTCAGGGTCATTGAGCCAATCAAATCCAACAGCTGCCAAAGGATGGGATTCACACTGTATTTGATCAATTTTCTTTAATGCAATGAACATTCTGATCTTAGCATTTTTACAATACTTCCATAAAACTTAGCTGGTATCAAAATGAGGATTTTTTTTTTTTCCCAACAAAGCCTTTCAGTTAACTGATTTTGTTTGAAATTTAAAGAAAAAAAAAAAAGTATCTCAAACACACTATATGAAGAGTTCCCAGAACAACGAAAAGCTTGGTTTTATCATGTCATTTTCACAGAATACCAGAGAAAAAAAGGTGTTTGTCACCTTTAGCTACTTAGCTGCCTCTTTTCAACTAACTTGAAATTAACAGGAAACAAGGAAAAATCTTGGCTTTTAGCAAGATTTAGTATCAATTATTCAACTGTGTGTGAGAAGCTTACTAGGTGATAATGTACCCTAAGAGCATAAAATACCAAACCAAAATTTCTTACTAAATTTCCTGGCACATTCCAGAAAGAGAAATGTTATGCTACACTAATTATTTTTAAAAATGTACAATTTAGTTTCATATTAGCATTTCATTTCCAATCAGGAGCCTGTGTTAGACAGGAATTTCCCAATGCCCCCATCTTCTCTATGCTTCAGTTCCCATCCCACAGCAGGTTCAAACCTGGTGCCAAAAGCCAAGTTGTGTTCCACACTGCCACTAACCACCCCTCAAAATCACTTTGTCATTTCCTCTGTGACTTGTCTCACATGAATTCTTTTACAGTTTGTTTCCTTTACCAGCAACTAAAGAATTGCAGCAATGGAGGCTCAGGACTGCCCTACAGATGTGCACAGCACGAGATCCAGAACCACTTGTAATTCCAGAAAGCTGCAGAACAGGGATAGCTCAGGTGAGCCATTTTTCACTAGTGTAATCTCAAAGGATACAAAACTAAACTGCCATTCCAAGAAGAATGAGCTTCATTTTAAAGCCATTTCTTCTTTTCATTACAATCTACTTTTGCTAATTTATTAATTTATTTTAATGAGAAGGACTGGGGGGAGTGAGAAAGAATAAAATCACTGCAATTACTGGTCAGCTACTAAAACATGGCAGGTTTGAAAGACACATTGCTTCAAAAGAAAAGCTGGTCTATATCTGGATGTCAGAGCACTCACCTTTTAATCCTAACTTGTAGTCTCATGAGGAAGGCTCAACATTTTCTAGGCAGTTCTGTGCTAAAGATTTCACCCTGCACAGCACATGCCAGGGATGGCTGAACACAAAATTTGTGTCACAGAAAATGGTCCATTCTCTGCCCATCTGCAGCCACTGCAGTCCCTCAAGAGCTGGGGGACGTGAAGAAAAACATCGATTAAAGCACACAGGCAGCAATACAATTTGCCCTACTTTGCTTTGTTTAGCCCCAAAGAGAAAATCAAAGATGATGATGTGACCATAATGCAGCAAAACACCCAAGGCAGATGGCAAGATTTAGAGGTAAAGGGGCAGGCTTGAAGGGATGGGGAAGAGATAACAGGAAATCATTTATCCTCAAGTAAGACAAAATTTGTAATTATTTTGTAAGGTTCTGATTCAGGAAAACATTTAATCACGGTTGTTTCCTCAAGTGCATTCATGGTATGCTGAACCAGGGGTTCCACCTCTGCAGGGAGGCAGACATCTTTCAATCACAGTGCTAAGGTGAGGCAACAAAAGGAATCAACATCATCTGATCTCTTTGTATGTAGAAATTACTAAACTTGTTTTACAAGCCCTGTGATTTCCCAGCATTAAAATATTTTATACGCTTACGAGATGGTCAGCCTTTCAACTATCAAACTGAACAAGGTTCTTCCCACATTCCAAAATCTAATACCATCAGAATCAATGCACTTCAACACAGGGAAAGATTATCCTTGTGGAACTTGCTGGCACTTGCTCAGTGGATGTTTTCTGAGCCCCTCTAACCAGGCCATTCCAGCCCACTGCAGTCTTTCCCCTCCCATTCTCAGTAAGGCCAGCACACATCGTGAGGCCAGCATGCCAAAGCCAGTGATGCCACTGCAGGAGAGGAAAAGGAATCCAGCACGGATCTGTTGGGAGAGTAACACTGCTCAGAACAGCAAAGGCATCTAAAGGGAGATCCCCACAGCCAGCACCCAGTGTCCCAGAGGAGAAAACAGCAGCCCTGCATAGTCCCCAGGGCAGAAGAGCTGGAAGCTCCTGAAGCAGAAAAGGGGACCCTAATGAGAATCTACCTTGCTGGATGTGAAAAGGTGATGCTGAAGGATTCCTCCTCATCTCCACTAAGAAAGGGTCTTCCCTCCTTTGTTAAGGATGTGGATCCTCTGTAGCAGTTCAAATCCCCAAATGCACGAGCTCTGTAGTCACTGCACGAGTTCAGAAACCCAAACACCTCCAAAACAGGACTAAAACTCATCAAATTTTTAAATCAGTGTTAGGAGCTGCTGTGGTACAAACATGTGAGGCCTCAAGGAGCGGCACTGATGGAGGCCAAACTCAGCCACAGCATCCAGTAGGCTGGAATGCCACAATCCCAAGTGCTCCCAGCTCCCTCACCAAGAAGCACAGATTGCACTCCAAGGTGCTGCTGCACAGAACTGTGAGTGCCCTGGCCTGCACTAAATAATCAGAGAACAGATTGCTGACAGTGCTGCGTGTGCTATTGCCTTAAATCACCCTCACATTAAAGAACAAGTGGGAAGGAAAATCTGCACTGAAATCCATGAGAAAAATTCCTGCCATGTGGTCCTTCACGCCAAAGGGAGAGCTGGGCTCCAGATCTGTATGTTAGATATTCTTATTTTATAAAGCTGATCTTTAATTAGTGCAGCAGATTAGCCACGGTGAGGGATGCTGGAATGACTAGTAAAGTGTCCCCATCCAAAATGTGCTCGTACCAAAGAAAGAACAGATGGCTTAATAAACAAACTATTACGCAGCACAAGGATTTTCCACAATATACCAATTCTCTTTACTACTGGAATTATTAATATCCTGGGACATTTGTGATCCTATCTGGTTAAAAGGTTGGCTAGGCAAAGCATTCATTTCCAAAAAATTGTGGCATCATTTTACTCAATTTGCAGCTGACTGCAAGAATAAAGCCTGAAAATACTGTTCTAGAATGCTCTTCTAATTCAGTATCACAGCTTTGATAGCACAGGAGAGAAGGAAGGTGGTTATATCCATCAGGAACAGATGGAGATCAGAGTCTTACACTAAATTCCTTGTGGATGAGCTCTCCAAGGGATTCTTAGAGAACAGAGAAAATGGTTATTTCTAGAGACTGTGCATTCTACTTTGACAGAAGCCTGATTCCTAAAAAATTATATTTAGTACATCAGTGAGACCTCAGTTCAGATTTTTCAGGTCTTTATTCCCATTTCTGCCATTAAAGTAGCACTCCCGAGGTTTTAGAGACTCAAAATGAAAATTTCCTTCTTGCAAAGGGACCAGAAAAAAGTAATAAAAACTAAGGAACATGGCATAGAGGTTGTCCCAAAGTGAAGTTCTGTGGAATAGTCTATTAAACTCCATACAGAAATGAAAACACTTCTCTAGGAAAAAACTACTTTTAAAAACATTAACTTCCACTCTTATCACCTTGCATTTAATTCTTCAAATCAGACTGAAAAATATGAATAAAGAACCTATGAATTCTGCAGTGTTTTAGAAATAAAAGTATATTCTCACACTATTTTGAGACCTGAACAATGACATCATACACACAGGATATTTTTTACTAATAGTTCTCTATTTCCAGATGGATGTAATGACAAGGAATATTAACTGCACTCCAGTTTCCACCTTCCCAGCTGCTGAGGTTCTCAGGAAATAAAAGACCACATGAAGACACAAATAATCATCATATATCACTCACAGCTAAATCTAAAAATAACCATATTTGAGCAGGTGCAATTAAATAAATTCTAGCAAGCTGATGCTGTAAAACCACTTCCTATATTTTAGCTTTCCCTCTGGAAAACCTGTATATCCCTAAAACTCGGTTGTATTACTGTGTGCTGCCTATGGAAATAACAATTAACCTGTGAGAGGGGGGCTATAGGAGGAACGGGTCTTGGACATTACAAACTTTTCCTTATCTTGCAAAGGGATGGATTTGGTGACCAAAAAGATGCTTTGAGGTGGGGGGAAGAAAAAAGTTAGGGGAAGGAGTAAAAAACCACCATATTAATTGTGGGCATAAATAAGTCAGTCTCATATTTCACCTCTGACTCAGATGGAAAACTTCGAACTCTGTCTCCTGCACTCCAAGTGAAATCTCTCAGCACTGGGCTCAATGTAATTCTCTTTTTCTTATAAATTCTTCTGCTAAAGTTGGTTTTATTTGGCTGATTCTGAGGGGAGAGAGAAAGATAAACACTGCTACAGTCTCCTAGCAAAGGCACTTGCTTGGGACAGAGGAAGAGAAGGGTTCAATTTCCCATCCCAACTATTTCAATATTTCTACGAAATACAACAGGGGAAGAAAGTGATAAAAAAACACCTTCTTGAGCAGAGTGCTTGTTTTGGATCCTGAAGAGCTCACCTGAGTCCTCCCTAACAAGGAAGTCTCCTGATCCTGCTCCTGCTGCCTGCCCACACCCTGGACTCATCCCTGCACTGTCCTTCAAGTCACAGCTTTGCCCTCCCGTGACCAGGGAGGACAACTCAAGATTGATGGAACTGCTGCCTTCAAAGTAGAAAATTGCCATTACAGGATGGGTCTGCATAAAATAATCTAGAGCTACTGAATAATTAGATACATATGGATTACACTTTGAACTCATCCCACAGTCTGGAAAACTCTGCAGAATTCAATAAACTACATTGATTTGCCTCTCCATCAACTACATCAATCTAAATCTGATTGATAAGAGAGCTACAGGCTATTTTTCCCCTCTTATCCATAGTGCAGAATGCACCTGCTTTCACAGGTACTGAAAAAATATTCTAATGATTTTGTTGTTGTTTCTCCCATGCGCAAAAATTCTAAATACAGGACATACACCATCATCTATTCTCAAATTATATTTAAGTACTAAATTACAACAGCCTTATACTTAGTCTGTTTGCTCTAAATTATTTCTAGAGGTAGGCAGAACAGGATAATTTAAAAAACTGCATGGTTTCTGTCCATTGCATTAACATCTGGTAAACAACCAAATGTTAATGAACATTAAGCATTTGGCAAAAAAGTGGTAAAATGCCTTGAGAATATAAATTACCCAAAACAGAGAAAAGAACAAATACATAATAAAAACTGGAGTTGTCAGCTCTGTCAGGGAACAGTTCTGTATAGGAAAAGGCCATCCAGTGAAGATTAAGGATAATTACAGCAGAACTTTGCCATGCAAACACTTCCTTGCACTGAGCCTGCTTTCCAGGCACCTCAAAAAAGAGAAGGTAACACACATTTATTCTGCCAATTTCCAAATCCTCCTTTATATACTTCCAAGTCACATCGGTGCTGCACTTCCTTTGGAAACGCAACAGATTAGAGGAAAAATTGCATTGTATTATATAAAACATAAAAAAAATCTAAACCTATTAAATCAAGAAAGAAAGAGAATATGTGGATATCTACAAGAATACATGGATAGGTATATTCATTTCCAATTAACAGTCAGGTCTATACATTCATTTTTCTAAGGATTATGAGAAAATTCTGTATCAACAAAAAAGATCTGGACCACCATTAGTCTCCCTATCAATTTTTTGTTTTAACAAAACCACATAAGAAAACCAAGTAAACCTAATAACAATCTTTCTGCAGAACACAGACCTTTTTTCTGCTTCAAAGCAGTGGTCTAGAAATTCATGAGGAAAAGTGTTTTTCAAGTGAGTTAAAAGCGTAAATGTTAGCAGCTAAAAATAGTGTAAAGGAAACCGAATTCTGAGACCCCAAGTGGGATTCTGGGAAGGTTTTCTTTTTCTGTTTTTCCCCTTTTCTTCCCAGTTTCACAGATAAACAGAAGTTTTAATAAAAGATGATAAACCTCAGCTTTACAACCCTCATCAGACACTGTAAATATTGTCATTTAATCTGTATTTAAGACACAACCCTGGGAAACCACAGAACAGAAAAAAAAAAGGATGAGCTGTTAATAACATTCTCGTAGGAGAAACTGAACAAAAATAGAAATAAACAGCAGAATGACCAAGGTCAAAATAAAACTTGCGGTTCAATGAACACAATTTTAAGGACCCAGCACAGGGAAGCTGTATGGATAAGTCACAGTATCATGCTGAAGAAGATGTGGATTTTTCTAGCTGGTGGAGTTGCATGGGAGTTCGCTGGATTATATCCCAACAAAACTGAAAGCCATAAACAGTCATTTGGAAGATGGTGGCTGCAGAGGATTCACTCCAACTATCAAATAACCAGCATCAATTCTTACTGAATGTCACTGGGTGCAGCTCCTCAGAAATATTTAACACCTTGAATTACCTTACAAGGTCTCAGCTACAGAGTGGCTGGTATTCAGTGGTGTCTAGAAACATCCAACACAATGGGAACATCTCTGATACAAGCATTTAGGACTATGAAAGTTCATAAATTTCAGGAGAGACTCTCAAAAATACGGCCCTAGAGCGATATGTTCTTTTGCATGGATAATATGTAGAAGAATAAGAAGTTCCATCTATAGTTACTTAATAGTCTTTGAAATGCTGGTTGGGTTTTTTTCTTTACTATTTTCTAACTTATTTTTCCCCAGGCACTAGATAACAGTAAGGCATGTATTTACTGCAAGTATTTCAGCCAACACGATGAGAAGTCAGCCCACTTTTACTTAAAGTCAACAGAAAACGTGGAAATTCAACTTGCTATTATAGACCACAGTAAATGTACTAATTAAATTATAATGTCTGGGAACTTTGTAAGTAAATGTTGTCATTCATAAAGGTAGGTTTCTATATAAACATTAATGTTTGAATCAGTTTGGTAAAACTGCACTTCTGTCAGTAATCACAGATACTGCAACCCCTGAACTACACTCGGAAACACCCTCTTTACTCTTTGAACACAGACCAAATCACACCTTAAGCTGGAGTCCATTTCCAAGTACAGGCCAAACACAACCTGTCCCAGCTGGCCAGCACTACCCAACTCCACTTAATTTCCTTGGAGTCACTTTGGAACTGCCAATTTAATTTTTCACATCTGAATTGGCCTTTCTTTTGTTTTCTTTTTTTTGTTTGTTGTTTTTAATTTATGAAATCCAACTATCAGATACCTTCCTGTCCATGTTGTTTCCCTGAGTTTTTATTCCCAAACTGTGTGGTGTTACTTGTCCCTCTGTTCAAACTCCTTCATTGTTCAAGCCATGCATACCAAGTGATATACTCCACTGGGCATTAAACTCTACTTCCTGGGAAGTCACTAAGAAAAGTCCTTAACGATTTCAGCAGAAGCCCTGGTGTTCATCTTCCAACATTCTGATGTGCCCCTGCTCTGTTCTCAGAATTATGATGGGTGTGGTTATTTCCATGTGCCCACTAATGTTTTTTTTTGGCAAAGCAGGATAAAAAGCAAGCAAATCCATTGGTACAGACCTTTAGGATACCCCCGAGTTCACAGCCACCCTTCTCTCTGACCAGAAGCACTCCCCAGCATCTCCCTGCTTTACAGCAGGCACACCCTGGGAGCTCAGGCTCTCCTGGACATGTCACCTCTGTCACCAGGGCTCAGACACTCCCCAAGCGAAAATGAGACTGCACAGCACACTCCCACAGCCCCAGCAGGACAGATGTCTTGCTAAATGCAACCAATACTCCTACAAATGCCATCAATCAGAAATGCAGAAAAGAACAGAACTAAAAGATGACACTGTAAGGCTGTTATTGTTGAAAGCATGTTATAGCAGAGAGTAAAGCAGCTAAAGAGGCACGGTACAGGACGTGTCAGAGAGGCTTGGCTTCAAGATTCCTCTTAGGCTTTGATGTTTAAATGCAGACAAGACAGAATCCGAATAACATTCTTACTTAATCTACTAGAAAACTGTTTTCAGCCAAAACTGCTAATCAACCGTAACAGGGTTCTGAAGCAGATTTAGAATCTTAGCAAATCAGAGCCCAAAAGAGAAAAAGAGCTTGGGTGTCCAGATTAATAAGATTAGAAAAAATAAAAATAAGAGAGGTGTTAGTACAGTACAACAAAAACCTATTATGCACCATAATTAGATGTCAGGACACATTCTGTCAGCTTACATGCTAATTTTAATTTCTAGGGCAAACTGGTTTACATATTTGGACATTTAAATTGATGCTTTACAGTCTAGTCATGAGTATCAGATCTGAAAATTAACCTCTTCTGACAGGCTATTATTTAGGAGTTGATTCTGCAACCACAAGTGAACCATGTTTGGATACAGCTGCAGTTTGGTCAGAGAGGGCATTTATCAGCCTGTCTGCATCTGAACAGAGGCAGGTACAGCTCAGGACAATCAATGCAACAGCCCTGCAAAGTCTCACTCACTTCAGGGATGACCTTGATTTACTCCATGGACTTCAAATTAGTGGAGTTCAGCAGAGTCACAGTCTACTACTGAAGGAAGAACTGTTCATTTCAATATCCCAAAATACTGAAGTTCACTCAAATGTCCCTAAATAAACTCATATCCCTATTAATTAAAGTAAGCACCTCAACTAACAAAATACCACTGACATCCATCAATTTGCAAAAGATCATGTCTCACTGCACCAATAATTTTTCTCTTGAGTGCTGAGAGAATTCGCTCTAAATTGTACAGACCATGAGATCTGTCCCATTAGGGGGCCTGACTTTTTGCCTTCTATGCCCTTTGAACATGAAAGTATAAGAAAAACTTACACAAGAATATTCAAGACTTCAATTGCTCTTTTTAAGTTCTATTTAGAGGAGAAAAAATGTTCCACTCCCCCTCCCCATTACTCCCTGTTAACTTTATTCTATTTTCATCTGAGTATTTCAATCCAATGTCTGTGCATTCCATATAAATTATCTGTCTACATGTAAGAATGGTTCTGTTTTCCTGATATTATAAGACAGTGATGATGTTGATTTATAGCATCATTCAATGAAAAGGCATTCTGAGATGATGGTTGAGTGGCACCTTAATTTCATACAATAAAGTAAATTCTAGGGTGCCACTGGAGTAAATTTAAACAGAAGAAAATGATTCCCAAGCACAGAAAAACAGTACAGTGCCATATTCTTTCACCCAACACAGACACGAGCTCACAAGAAACTTGTGTTTAGCTTTATGCAAGGATTTAAGCTGATGTTAAAACAGTTCTGAATTTATGAACAACCACAAAAGATAAAATTATGGGTATTTTAAAAAGCATTAAACCAGGAGGCTGTTTAATGCTGAGGATCCTACACAGTGTTCATTTGAGAATTTCACAAAGGCACTGGAAAGAGAAACTAGTTTATTCTGGCTAATGAAACACATACCTGCTAATTTATTGATAAAATGCTTTCATAAAACCAACTATTAACTTTATTTGATTTATTATTTTAATAAAATTAGGGGTTTTATTTTATAAAATTAGTCTTTCATTAAAACCCCCATTGTCGTGGTTTCATGTGTGTGCACGTTTGCTGTTTGTGATCTTGAAAATACTGATTTGAGACAGCCCAAGAGTCCTCCCAAAGCCCTCAAAAGAGAACAAACAGCAAAAAAGTGTCTGTACTATGTATTGCAATAGCTTGGAAGAATCAGGACTATTCTGGAAATGTGAGTTGGATTCCATCTCCAAATAACCAGGACACGCCAGCTAAGTTTCACTTCCCAAACCAATTCATTGGCAACGGTGCACGAACCAGGATGAGCACAGCTTGATTTACGTCTCAAGCTGAGCTTGTAGCACTGAAAACAAGAAAAACAAGAAATCCTGAGGTGCTTCACTTGTAAATTAAACAAGTGCATCCCAGAGCACTTGTCTGCAACACACATCAAATGCTGTAATTCTGCACACTCAGTTTCAGGTTATTTTATCTTTCTTCCTAAAAAATAATACGCATTTCCCTTACGGAAAAAGCAGAACTCAAAAGCAGACAACTGGTCTACAGTGATGGCTTTTGTATTCTATTTCTGTCCATGTAAGAAAACAGCTCCAGTCAAGAGTTAATTATCCTTTCACACATAAAAAGAATCTTCATTACATGCACCATATTAAATCTCAGAGAGAGGTAATTTATAGCAGATGGTAAAAATTGATGATGGCACATTCCCCAGGATGTTGCTTTGTTTCTGAACCTAACTGGAAGCCAGAGCAGTGGAAAAAAAAATATCAAAAAAAAGTAAGAATTTAGGAAAGAGAATAGATGACAGTAAAGCAGATTATGTGAACTGAAAAGCTAAAATCTAGATCAGTGTCTGGCTTTACTCTGGAACCTAAACTTGCTCAAGTTTGGATTTTAATGAACGTGTGTATGTATAGATACAATTTATATTGTTCCAGATCACCATCACTGAAGTATATCTGACAATACAGCTACTCTTAGATAAAAAACTGTTTCAAAAGGAAAAAAAAAAAAAACAAAAAAAAACCACTGGTCTGTACAGGAGTCTAAGAATAGCCAAACAAACTTATTTGAATTATTCCATGAAATCAGTTGTGGAGGCTATAACCTAGCCTTGAAGAACAATGAGCATCATCTCAACAGCAATAACATTTTATGCCAATTGTCTGTGTAAAGAAAAAGAAATTATATTCCATCCAAATGCTGCAATGTTCAGGGATTTGGTCTGATTTAAGAGGATTGAGCCACTTTTCCTCTCTCCCTTCTGGGCATTCAGAATGAGGAGTCTTCCATTTACTCCTACAGAGAATGGCAATATTTCTTGCATCTCCCCATGTTTTCCAGGGCACAGCTGTGCTGCAGCCTCAGCTGTTCAGGAGGGCTCCCAGCCATGGGGAGATTCCTCATCTCTTGCACCTTGTGGCTCAAGCTTTCACTCTCACCTAATGCTGTGTCTGCTCTTTTTAAATTAACTCGGATTCCGCAGCACAGGTAGTGGAACACGTTTTTAAAAAGCTGTAACACAAATTGTCTCTTCATATAACAACATTAAGGGAAAACTACTTTCATCACTTCAGGGCACTTTCTTTTGTATCATTATGAGAATTATCTTATTATGTTAATGTTTTGCACTGAAGTTCTAATCCATTGAGGATCTCTGGAGTGATACTGAAAGGAACAAACAATTAACTACCAGCTAGAAACGTTTAGGTATGAGGCAGAAATGAGAAGTTCTGGGAGAACAATCTCAAAAAAATTAACAAATCCATTTACATTGATTGGAGCAGCAGAAACAAGAGGTTTTTCTCCCGTCTCCCATAAAATAGAACTTGCCCCATTAGAAACATATCACTGGAAGTAGAGGGAAAAAACACCTTTGAGGATTAAATATTAGAGTTTCTGCTCTGCATTTTATAAAATATCTCATCATTTCAGCACTGATTAGAACAATAAAGACACCACAGAAGTAATAAAGCTCTGAATGAAACGGTGGCACAGGTAGTAATTAAGGATTTTGGGGATTATGAGATTTTTCCTGCCATCAAGCTCCTCGAACAAAAACAAACACACACACAAAAACACATTCTCCACATTCCTTTCAGGTAAAAATAATTTAAGATTATTTCCTAGCAGCCTAATCTAGAACTGGAATCGAGTTCAACAAAACATAGGAACATCTATGTTCTAAATATTTTTACCACAGCATTTCAAAGACCTGCACAGGAGAAAAACTCCACGGAGCCACCAGCAGTTTGTTGGTTTGTTTAGCTGAAGAAAAAGCACCAGAGCACTTGCCATGAATAGGGTAAGAGAGAGTTCAAAGTCCTGTATACAATATATAAGGAAACTACTTAATTTTGACACCAGCTGTTTTGAACTCCACTGAAATAGAGGGAACATGATTACGAGTGGTTTAATTGAATAAAGACTGGTTTATAGTAGAAAAAGAAATGGCAAATAATTATATCCATTTAATTCACTTGGGATTCAGCTTGTTTTCTGCTTCCTTGATATTAATGAAAAGAAATCTAATTTGTTCTACATGGCAAGAGATGTAATTTAGATGCTTATTAATGCACAGTTCTGGCAGCAGCTCTCTGAGAAATGTAGCTTTTAAAGTGTTTGTTTTGTAACTCCAGGAAGCTAGAAATGTAACAAAACAACATGTTTTGCATCCAAGTATAATAAAATTGGAAAAAAAAACTGTTCCTCACTGCAAGCAGACTTGAAGACTTCATCAGAACCTGGAAAGAGAACTTTTGTAACACCATGACTTAAAATACACATGGCAATACAGTATTTTCTGAACTTTGCTGTAAATCATGCTTACCTTTAAGAAAAATGACAAAATAGTCCTCCTAAAACCTCTAACATTTCATAACATTACACACACTGGACACAATCACAACCTTCTTGGAAAAATCTGGCTTTATCCTAATTATTTAAGAGCTATCACATCTGCTCTAACCAGGGTAATCCTTTCTGATGCTGCCTGCATTCTTGCCTCCCAAAGAATACTTCTGGTACTTCTAACTTTTTCTGCTGCATGTGTAGGAGGAGTGTTGCAGGCCTTGTAAATCTCAGCTGCACCACAGGTTTACATACAGGGGGAAAATGAAACATCATCCAATAAGGCCCTGAAATCAAGCAAATGGCAAACAAGGACCACTGCAGATCCACCTTGTGATCTACCTGGGAAAGGAGAGAGAAGAGAACAGCAGGACAGCAGAGCTCCTGTGATCATACACAGCTTCCAGCCTGAAGGGAACTAAGGCTGATGAATCAAAAGAAATAGATTTCTTAGGCAATGCTTAGTTCCTCGGCCTCCTGCACAAGGCACAACTGTCTGGCTTTGAGAGGGGCATCCCTGAGCATCACCCAGCTGTGCTGGGCCCCTCCAGGCTCCAGGGCAGCCTCCCATGCTCTGTGCAGATGACCTGCCATCCAATTGCCCTGACTTGCAGAATGAGAAAAACCTCTCTTCACTGCTCTGAATCCCTAAATTTTTACATTTCCTGATTCAAGAGTTTAATTTTCAATGAAAGCTGTAGTCATGGAGGGAAGGAGGGATAGGAAATAATCATAAAATTAAGGAAAAAAACCCCACTTTCTCATTGAAAAGCTCTCTTTAAATAGGCATACACATACCTATATACATATATATGTATCTTGCATTATATATATGTATCTTGCATACATATATTCTATACATGTAAATAAAAAAGACCTCAGACTCGATGCACTCCCATCATGCTGGCAATTAAGCTGGTGTATTTCTAGAAACTGAAACTTGTTTTTAATGAGTGCGACAAACTTTTAAATTTTGTTTCTCAAACTCCATTCTGTTCCAGCTAATTGTCTAGTCTGCTAGCTGCTAATTAGCTGCAAGTCAATAACTGAAGTTTCTGTCAACAGGATTTGAATTTTGGCTATAAAGCAATGAAAATTCATTTCCACTAGCACACCTTAGAAATTCTTCCAATTAGCTGCCTTTTGTCCTGATTTATTCCCGTGGGATGAATACTTACAGTCCTGAACTTTATTTGTTGCTGCACATATATAACGAGGATTATTTTCCAAAAGCCTATTAATGTTTTCTTTTTATAAATCACATCTAATCTATTTCCACTAGGATGGCTGCCCTTATAATGTTAAGCAATTAGTATCTTGAACACCATTTTGTAATAAAACTTAATTTGCAATAATTAGAATGCAACAAAAAATAAATAGTTATCATAAGATACCTACAGGCATTTTGCTTGGATGGTAAAATAATGAAGCTATCTATAAATGTTTTCCTCTTCAAAGTAAAGGTCTCACACATAGACTCTTCAAAATAATATATGAAGACAATATATTTTAAAATCGAAATATGAATTAACTTTAAGACACAGTCCAAAATTGCAAACAGAAAAAAAGCAGATTCACTTTTCCTTAATGCAAACATCCAGAAGTCTGAAGGCAAAATTTATAAGCTGGCAACAAAAAAAGTCACTTTTTGGTTTTAGATTTCTCAGGTATTTTTTAAACTCATTTTACTTCCTGCAATGGGACAAGACATACAAAATAATTTGTAAAATATCTTTGCCTGTAAATATAAACACACTGGACCCATTTCCTTCCTCCATTTGCTGGCTTTAGCTATGGGTCTTTCTGAGAAGACATCTTTTTATGGAATGGTACTAAAGAAGACAGGATTCACTGACAGGAGAGCAAGCCTATCAAAAGCTTTGTTTTCCAGCAGAAAGAAAGCATAAAAGAAAAGACTGCAGAAGCATTTTTAGGCTGCTTTATTGGACATTAGTTTTGCTCTGGGTTCACTGCATTAGATGGGAGCATTGTGATGCCATGTTATATATTGCCTTGTACAAGCACAGCTGAACCTGGCTCCAAGAGATTTACCTGTGCATAGTATTTGTATAGACAGAAAATTGTAGCAATGCCCATATTTGATCAAGAAAGATGAACTTCCAGGTGCAAAATCATACAGGGTCAAGATTTTGATGTTCTGTTTGTACACTGAGCTCAGAGGGGACAGCAGAAGCATTCACAAACTTGAAGGAAAAAAAAGAGTTATAATGAACTTAGGTTCCCCTCTGATAAATTATATGAGATGATTCAAAATTGGAAGATTTGAAAAGAAAACAAGCAGCACGTGAGACTACTCTCTTCAGAGAAAAATAAGGAAGTTCACTATGTGGAAGTCAGCTGTGAGCCCTTTTACATCAGATCTCCAACAATAAACCATGACAAGGCTGCATCCAGTGCCTCACAAAGTTATGATAAATGCCTAAAAGGGCTGCTGGGTACTTCCAGATACTGCACTGAATATTCCTCAGCATACAGCAACTGTCATCTGTAATTGCACTGATTCAGTGCCATTAGAATTGTGGTAAATAGAACAAGGGGAGAATATTAATCTGCAAATTATTGATGGACACACATCTGGGTAGATCAGAGCTCGGCAACCACCAACCATATTAAACTTAACAAAAGCAAGTGCAGAACTCCCTACCTGGGATGGGGTAATCCTAATTATAGGTACAAACTGGGGGACAAGAGGCTGGAGAGCAGCGCCATGTAAAAGATCTGTGGAACACAAGTCACCAGTGGGCCCTGGCACAGCTGGGCAAAAGGGCCAGGCTGCCCTGGGGAGCATCAAGCACTGCACTGCCAGCTGCTCAGGGGACACGGCTGCCACACTCTGCACTGGCACAGCCACACCTCAAGTGCTGTGAGCAGTCCTGGGAGCCAAAAAGACAAAGAACTGTACGAGTGTCCAGAGGAGGGCATGACTGAAAAATAAACCAGTATTTAATAGATGCTCTTATCAAAGGATTGTTTCTCTCACTCATAAGGATTAACATAACCCAAAAAGGACTTTGCCACTTTTAGCAGAGAAAAAAGATCTTCTGCATAGAAATACAAAAGTATTCTAAAAGCAGAAGACTTTAAACATCTGTTTGTGTTACAGAATACAATGGCCCTCTCCTAGAGAGAGAAAAACTGTCAAGAAGGAATTGAAAACAAAAACTGATTGGAAAGCAACCCTAGAAAAAGATTACCTAAACAGCAAGCCTTGGATAGCAAGTCTACGTTCCTAGAACACAGAAGAATCCCTTGAGTCCGAAATACTACAAATGAAAGCACAAAGTCTGCTAAATTCTGCTCTGGGTGTTTTGAATGAGAAATGAAGACAACGTTTGGATGGCTAATCCAGGAAAGGCTGATCTACACATTCTACTGTGCCTGTTGTGCACTCTTAAAATATGAAATACAAAAAATATTATCTACCATTCTTCACCACATCTCACTTTAAGATCTCAACAAGCTTTGCTGCTATGAAACATTTGCACTGCACAATGCCCATGTGTCTAAGGAAATAAAGGTTTATTCTCCTAGCACTGGTGTAGTCAGCTCTAGCCTAAGAACTGCTAGGGAGCCAGGCAGCTACTGTGGCCAAAATACAGCTCAAACTGAGGGAGCAGGCCAGGATCACACAGCAACCAAAAATGCTTAGAATTTGTTATTCAGTATACATCTGTCTTTAGAATAGTTCCTAATACCAGTATGGATCAGGCTTGGACTGCTGGATCACAATCATCTGACTTTCAGGGACAACTGTTCTTCTCTTCAAGATTGTCCACACACAAGAAATAAACCTGCACTTTGTGGAAAGTGGGGATCAAAAAATTAAAACGAGAAACAACCTTTTGATTCGCCATGTTTCTCACGTCCTGGATTTCAGCTAAAGCCCATGAAGCTGTAGGTGGGACTGAACAGTGCAGGAATTCAGGGTGAGGGGAAGGCAGGCACCTCACACAGGTTGTGTTGTTGGAAGTTTTATCCATGCCTGATAATGCACTAAAGCTCCAAAATGTCAACAAACAGGAAGAAAATCACTTTCCCCTCACTGCTTTTGATGCTCGGAAATTCCTCCTTTTCATTAATTATGTCATCAATTTGTTTCTACTGGTATCTTAATGTTCCTCAACCATTCCACCCCTTTTAGGAGCACCAGCAAAACATTACACATCCCAGTCTTGTCGAGGAGCCTCAGAAGATGGCCCTGCTCATTCTGAGCTGAAGTCAGCCTGGGCTGACTGCAGATGCACTTTTCCACAAGATTAGCCACCAACACAAGTTTAATTTCCCATGTTTCCTGAGGTACAGCAAAGTGAAGGGTGTGGAAGATAGGCAGACAAAAAAATTGGTTTAGGCTAACCTGAAACCTAACATTTGTCTTCATGTACTGTCCCCATCTGTCTTTGAGGAAATCAACAATAACTCCAGTATTTTACACTCCTTCTTCTACCGCTGAGCCACAAGTTATTACAGCAACCCAATTTCCAGCCAGATCCACGAAATGTGATGGACTGTGCTTCTAAGGTGAAAAATGTATGAAGTGGTTGAGGTCAAAGACACAAAGGCATTTTTATTTTGACTGGTTTCTTCCCTTTAACGTCCTGTTTTCAGATTCCATCCAATTTCAAATACACTGCTCAGTACAGAAATACAACTGGGAAGGTCCCTAAACAAATTTTTAGCACTCGGCCATCTACATTGTTGATAATGCCTTTACAATATAAATCATGCTACAACAAACATTAGGTCCTCTAGGGCTCTCTTCAAGACATTATCTCACAGAGCTCGGCAGGGTTTAATTTATCTCAGCCATCTTTTTAAGTTAAATCCTGGGTTTGTAAAACGTGCCTTCCGATCAGGGCCTTAGATTACTCATATGATTAGAGCTAGAGCCAGAAACAAGATTCTTGGCATTCCAGTTATGACTTGTTTAGGAAATTGATATTGGCATTTTCTGCATCATTTGCTGTTTCTCCAGTGAATTACTTTCCTGTCTTCGATTCAAAGAAATTTCAACCTTGTGGGGAGAATAAAACTAATTAAAAAAACCCGGCAAATTTAACTTCAGGCAGAGAGTCTGAGCTTCCTGCTAGAATTAATGTACCTATTGATCTGTTAAAATAATAAACTAAAACTCACAGTCTATCACAGAAAATAGTAAGGTGTTTGAGGTCAAACACTAATTTATCCTTAAAAGGAGAGTATTGGGTTCTTATACCATATATAGGTTAACCTGGTAGTGTTCCAAGATAGGATGAGAAGAACAAATAGGAATGAGGCCCTATGGGATACACAGGGAAACAATTAGTCATATTAAACCTTTTTTTTTCTTTACACAGCCAGGACTCCCTGTAATAATACAGAGATGATGCAAAGCATCCATTCTTCTCAGGGACACATTTTAAACTGCCTAGTGACAAGCCTTTTTTTTTTTTTTTTTAGATCATGTTAGTTAAAGCTTATTTTAAAGTAGTCTTAATTTTGCAGTGTACCTTCTGTGAACTTTTGTCCTCTTCCCCAATCCTTCCTGAATACAGTTGCTGCTATTACACAAGTTAGGAAGAAAAGGTCTGCTTTAGATTTTCAATATCAAAGACAAAACAAATCAATTCTAATTTTTCAGGAGATGAAACCACTGATGCAGAAGGTCATTAAACACTGTCTGCTTTTCAGTGGCACTGGAGCCCAGAATAAAGGATCTTACAAAATGACAATCACTGAGATTGGGAAGATGAGGACAAAGGAAGAGTTTCTGTGCTGGAGGGGGCATTGAATATATTTACAAAAGGGACATCCTCTTTATTAATCCCATATTACTGATTACATCCACTGAGTACCCAGGTGCTACCCCAGTGATGCAAATCCTTACACAATATAGGAACTTATGACCCAAAACTCCAAAGCAAAATTAATCTTTGCTGCCAGCTGTCCTCCACTAGCATCACTACCTGTACCTGTGGCTTAATTTTAAATTAAAAGAAAACCAAACAAACAAACTGATGTTTTCATTTCAGCCAATTCCGTCATGTTTCCTTCTGGTATCTTATGCTATGGACTCTTTATCGTAATAATTACCACAAAAACATATTCAAAATGATCAAAATTCACAGAAGTTACTATGTCAAATGGAAGCAACAAACATATTGCAGAGATGAAACCCCAAAAGCAAGGTTAAACAAAAGAGCAGGAAATCTGCAATTGGCATCTACAATTTAGATTCTTTTTTGCATCATTTGGAAAGCCTTATCAGCATGGTTGCCAGTCCCTTAGTCTCATTGAGTTCTTCATAACACCCCTGAATTGATATTTCCCTGATCAAAACCGCTTGTGTGAATATATTACATATTCATCACAATTTTAAGTCAGACCTAAAAATACTGGTTCGGTTTACCTTCCACTTTTTGTTCATTTTCTTTCTCTACCTATTCTCTTTCCTTTGATCCTTTAGTTGCCTTTTGCTTAGCAAGTATCAGGTTTATCCAGACAAGACCATTTTTCACTGAGCCTGTGACCAATGAGGCAGTCAGGAGCATTGACCTAAAGAGTTCGACGTTAATTCAAGTTTGTCAGGTCACAAAATTCCTGGTAAGACTTTGAGCTGAGCCCATGTTTCTGCAGAGGCAGTACTACAGCAAAAGGCTGAATGAAAAAGAAACAAAAAGGACTTTTTTTTTTTCACTTTTATTATTGGTTTTCTCTCCTCTTTCCTGCATTTGTCTTCTTTCCACATAAAAGAAGTAGGCTTGACTTCAGTAATAGCTCCAGCCCGTCTCAAATAACTGTCTCTATTAACTCTCCCTCGGCCAACCATCCCTACAAGGAACATTTTTTATTATCTCAAAATAGGTCGTGTCAGTTGTTGTTATAAACAGCAATTCCTTTTTTCTCTTGTATCTTTGGAATTCATTTACAATACCTGCAATGATACACTACCCTTGGGATTAAACTGGCCACTGCACACTTCAAACTGCAAGCCCTGCTTAGCTGGCCAGTGGCATAGGCTACCTGCACCTGTCTTGCTCTCTAACTGTATTTTTACCCAGTGTTTCTCACTCCTAAACAATGCTGTTTCTCTGATGCAACACTGTGTAAATTAATTTTCTGTATCTACACATTTAAACCAGGAAACCTAGTCTATTTTTCTAATCTCACCATATTCCACAGACTGAAAGCAGAAATGGATACTCCAATATCAAGTTACCCTACATAAATGCTTCAGCAGGCTCATTAGTCAATACACACATTCCCTTCCAAAAAAGTGCATGGAAATTAACGTGTAAATGCCTTCAAAGTGAATGAACTGATTCTCAGATGTGGAACTAATAATAAAGAGTATTACCCACACTACAGTTGTTAACAGAACTGTAATTAGGATTTTAACCATCAGAGTTGCTATCTAAATTTCAACAGTCATCTTTTTATGGTCATGTTAATTAGGAGAACATTATAAGGTAAGCAGGACCATATGCTTTCAGTGAAAAATTATTTTTGAAGTTATCTTGCCTTCAGTATATTACACACAATGCTGAAAAGCAGCCTTTCTAAAGCAACTTACGTGCTATCACACTTATGCAATATTTTAAGCTTTTTAAAACATGAAGAATAATTTTCACATGCTCAGTATTTAGTCAGTGTTGAAATCTGCAAAGTTACCCCTGTATGAAAACCTAGCTTGCCTAGGTCCCTCTGAACCACAGCCCTGCCCCGAGTGCTTCCTCCAGTTTGGGTTCTTCTCAAGCTCCGTGTGAGTGCACTCAGGGCCTGCCCCACACTGCTCTGGTCTCAGAGGACGTGCCCCAGGTCACACCCTGGCACTACACCCCTGACCTGGTCAGTGTGCCAGGCCTGGCCACACCCACTCGATGCCCACTCGTCCAGCCTGCAGCACTATCGGGGACACAAGCGTGTTGTGAGAGAGGCTGGGGCACACCCCGCCAGAGGCCACGTAACTGGCAGCCACTGCTCTCTGCCTGCCCACAAACCAAGTTATCTTACACCAGGGAGGTTGGCAAGGCAGGAGTCACTCTTGATAAACCCATGCTGACCATGTACAATCACCTCTCCTCTTTCAAGTGCCCAGAAATGAGTTCTGAGAGGACTCAGCTTCTGATTTCACCTGGGACAGACCCTACAGTGAGTTACCTTCAGTTACCTCTGGACAACAGCTCTTGGACCACACTTTGCCTAGGAGATCATTTAATACTATAGATATTCTATATTTTATATATATATATAATATAGCTGAACATGGCCTGTCCAGCTCTGAAATCAGATTCACAACTCACAAAAGCTGCAGTTCAATTTTGGATCAAGTGAGTGCTCAGGCCATTTGTGAATTACTGAAAGCTGCTACTGTATTAAGTGACAGGACATCTCTATTACCTGCTACAGCTATATTTAATATTTTTTTTAGCTAAATGACAAAATTTTGATTCCTGTAACTATACTTCAATCAGTGTGACAAGTATATAAAATTTAAATTGACTGTATTATGATAAGGTCCTTTGGAATGGCTAAAAGCAAAATGCAAATCTGTCATCCAAGACAATTAGGAAACATTCCTCTTATTCTAACCACCTATGTGTATTTTGCATAAAAGTCACATGAAGATCACCTGTCATTCTACAGTATCAGCATCCATCGAATGACAACATCTTCCGTCATCAACTGTTTGTTACAATGGAAGCAGAGTCCCTGAAATACAATGTTCTAGAAGGATAAATGACTCTCACTTTGAAAATAAATGTCCCTGCTTCACCTCAATGTTTATTTCCTACGAGTGCCAAGGGGATGCCGAGACATTCATCCCGCAGTGGGAGGACATTCTCCCATTGCAATGTTCTGTTCTGATATTCTCTCTTAAATAATCCAAGGTCTATTATCAACATCCCTGATCTACAGAGCTTCATCTTCCAGTATGTGTACTGTGTACACTGGGATCAGCCTTGGAAGGTGATGGAGCCTTTTAAACAACATGTTACCACGAAAAAGGGTCCACCATTTCATGGCCTTGTGTCCTTAGCCAGTATCAAATGTGCAAAAAAAATGGGACACACTTATGTTTTTAATGTTTGATTCAAATAAGGGCCAATGCCAAATCTTTAATCAGTTTGGTAAATTCGATTTTTGAAGGCTTATGATTGTGCTCACCTTAAGGTCATGAAGATAAAAATCTATTTATTAATTTTAGTGCTGCAGAGTTATTTCAACTCAGAAAACTATTCTGTGAACTTACAATTGTGCTCCCACCTGCAGAGATATGAGCAAAAATGCAAGCCTTTTGTAGGGTGAAGCATTTAGCTGAAAGCTTTCCTCTGATGCAGAATACAACTAAGCCCAAAGCGCTGCAAGTATGCTCAGGGTGTACAATAACATCACCATTTCAGCTTCAAAAAAGGCCCCTGACCTTCCCTTTCATACCTGTCACTTTCAGATTCTGAGAAACTGGCCTGAATGTTCTTCTAACCCCACCTATTCAGACTGTCTGCAGGATCAGGGTCACATTGATACAATTGACAGGAAAAAAAGAAAACCGTTATTGCACCAGATACTGCAAGAAAAATATGATACAACTCCTTGAAGGAAGTCTGACAATTCTGTTATAGGGATTATTATCAAATAGCATCAGGAAGAGTTAAAAGTGGATGGTTTTTGTCACACAAAGGACATGGCAACATGTAGCAAGGTGGGCACTTCCTTTTCATGTACTTACCACAGAAGACATGCAGATTTATTTATTCATGAAGAACTCGAAAATAGTAAACACAAATTAGGGTCCCAGCTAAGAGAGTAAAATTAAGACGTAGGAGTTTACATCTATTTAGAAACATTAAAATCAAATACTATCAGAATACTAAGAACAGTAACTTCACCTCCCAGTGTTTTGAACCTCAGAGCATTTCCCTTCTTCTTTTCTGAGTTATAAATTCATGTCCAGTATTGTGGAAGTGTAAAATAGGTGTCTTCTCTCTTAAGGTTTGGTTGAAAACAACCTCTCAAACCCACTTTGAGCCTTTTTTCTCTGACTGGTCCTACTTTGAGGTTGAAGCTTCCTTAGTTGAAAAATTTAGTTTTTAAAGCATTCTACAATACAACTACACCACAGTGAAGACTTTATTTTTAAGGTTTAACATTCACCAGCAGTTCCTACTTCAATGGAGTTTCAGTCTCTAGATGCTTCCAATCACTTAATTTCATAAATTTTGAATACAGTCAACCTGGACATAATTTCCAATTAAAAATACAATAATAATGTGACTTCCATAGTCACATAAAATCACGGGACAAAAAACCAAACCAAAACAAAACAGGAAAACCAGAATAAAACCAGAATAAAACCAGGAAGTGTGCTGCCACTGAAAGCAATATCAAGGTTTTTGCCTGACCCAGAAGTAATTTAAACATGTGCATTTCATTTGATGTGTGCATGGAAGTATATTCGGTTCCATAGAATCTCTTTGAAGTTAATATAAAACTTGGAACCGTTTCTAGGTTTCTGCACACACAGGAAAGTATTCATACTCCCCTTTCTGCATTTGGCAGGGGAAGTCCTGAAGAACTACAGTTTGGCAAAAATAAGAAAACTTCACTCAAAGTATTGATGTTGTCAAAAAGAAAAGAAGGACCTAAAGCAAAACAATGGGCTGATGCATAGAACACCAACATCAAACTGATTTTCCAAGTGCTACATGACAAGCTGGCTGGAGAGGAGAGGCCACGTCTTGTGCTCCATGGACTGAAATATGCACCATCCATGTCACTAAAAAATCACTGGAGATTCTGACATTTCAAAGACTGCTCTTTCACATAAACATCCTTCATAAGATCTACAACACAGTTATAAACAACTACTTTTTTCCTCAGAATTTCTGTTGTGTTTCTAAATTCACAGTACTAACTGTCATTTCAATTTTGTTTACCAATACTTGACCCATAGGTAAGCCTACGCCTGAAGAGATCTACAAGAAATACTATAAAGAATTTTAAAAACCTCACCACTAATACATTATAATTGCAGGATGGACAGCACTCAGGTGCTTTCTATCTTAGAAGTCAGATCTGTCCATAACACTTGCTTATTTTTCCTGACATTAACAGCATATATTTAACTTCCTAGCAATTTTGACAATGTACAGCCACAACTCCTGTAAAGTCATAACATCAAGTGCATGCAATAGAGCATCTTGGAAGAAAACAGTAACACATTTTTAAAAGGAATACAAAAATCCAAGCTTACATACTTGGGGTTTTTTGTTGGGATGTTTTGGTTTTTTATTTTTTTAGCAACTAAGCTTTAGAATTTAAAACAGCAAAAGTAAGATGCAGAAGGACACAGTAAGTAAATACAAGTTAGGACAACAGGATGCTCTAACCTGAGGCACCTTTAACATCATCTTAAACAAGTTAAGACTCTGCAGCAAAGCACTTCTAAGAGATCATTAAGGATTATGTCAGCATCATGCTACATTTCACTGAAAAGCAGCCACCTCTGGGATAAACACAAACATCAATTTAAACAGTACATCCTCTGCAAAGTAGTTAAAAGAAGTTTCCAAAATTGCAGTGACACAGCAGCACACAGAGCTTAATTGGCCTACCATCTACATCCTTGCAAGCCTCAGCACTGTAAAGTGTGATAAATTTGTGTTTTAAGGGCAGATTCCTGGGACAGCAGAAATGAACCAAGTGATAGGGTTCAGTTGTGGCTGTGTCATAAACCACGTGGACATCTCTGAAACCAGAAAGGACCGAAACCCCTGACTGCCTCCAGCTGTCAGCACGTTCCAATTCACACCCCAGGAGGGGATGATGATGTTATCAGTGTGTGGTTTGCCTGGTGAAACTCTGCCCCAGGACTTCGAACCAGAATGAATCTATCATTGTCTGTATCAGATACCTGAAGCATGTCCAGGGCACACAAGTGTAGAGGTATGTGCAGAAATACTAGGGCTGGAAATGGGTATTGTATGACCCCCGTATTGGTACCCTAAAAGCAGACAAAAACCCCGAAGGTGGCCCAGGTAACCTCATTCCCCTCTGCTGCACTGGGAAACCACCAGCACCCAACTCATGGCACACAACCATGCTAAATATTTATATAAAACTTCATTAGCAATTCAATGAATGCAAATTGTAAGATAATTTGTAAACGTTCCTCCCTAATTTTAAAGCATCACGTAGCAGCACTATGAATTATAAGGGTAAATCTGTGCTATAGCTCAAGGAGAACAGACAATATGTTTACATAATTCTGTTCAGATCAATAAGACTTGAATAATAGCTAAGCCCATAAACACATAAAGAGACTTCAGGGAGCCTACTTCTACTATTAAGGAACTGCCTTTGCACCTAATTTAAACATACAGTAGACAAACTATTACATTTCTGGGATCCTTGTTAATTGTTTTGTTATATATTTAACATTTGTAATGGCTCTCACAAGTGCAAAATTAATAATTGATTATCCATTGTTCAGAAAACAACCTAAAGTGGCTAAGATATGTATAATTTGCCCATACAGATGTATTTTCTTTTTAATGAAGTATTTCCTGAACTGCTATAGGAGCATCTTAATTTTCATGTCCAACATTTATTCTCTGTGAGATTAATAGTAAAGCATTAAAATCAATAGGATTAAAAATGTATAGATAAATAATACCTCTTACACTGCTTCCTGAAATTAGCACTGTACTTTTAGCAAGAGAAGTGTATTAAAAGGGGTCGGTTACAAATAAAATAATTAAAATTAATCATCTTAATTGTTCAGTTACATATTCCATTAGGACTCCATAAAGCACACTTATATACAGCGGAACTAAACCTAAAACTCCATTCTTTGTTAACATTCCTATTTTTCAAGGTGAGCTTTTTCTTAAAGTAGTGCCAGGGTTAATTCACAGAACAGGACTCAGAGGAAGATACCCCCTAAAAATCCCCGAACATTTGCTGCCACATCTGTTGTGCTCAAATTCTCCACAACTCCTGCAACCACAATCATAACTACCATTTTTGCACTGTTTAAAAGAATAATTGCTACTATGTTCTAAAATCTTGGCAGCCTCACATATTTTGTGTTTTTCTTCTTCTTGTCCTAAAGATTCCAACTTTTATTTTTTCTCCAGCTCGAATTATATATTTGCTTATAGCAATCTGAGTGTGTTTTCCCTTCCCTGCCTTTTATTCAGCTTTACCTCACACTCCAGGCAGTCACTTCCTCAGAATAGGAAATTTGCTGTATTTGTGGCTGCACTGGGAGAGCTGCTCCCACTCCTCTCTCACTGGGATATTCTGTCCACCCTGACACCCAGCTCATGGCAGGGAAGCAAAGCAGCTCCTCACCTGCTGCCCACAGCCAAGCACCTGGAGGGCTTTTTTTGGCAATTAATCACTTGATGAGCCACAGGCTGAGCTGTTTGTACTCAGGTTTCTTAGAGGAAGGCTTCTGGCTTAGTTTGAAATACCATCCCTGGAAGCACTGCTGAAGCTGAAGATCTCCCTAATTGCCAACTGACAACATGCAAATATTTTCTTCCTGTTTTCCTTCACCAACCTTGCTGCTGCTGTGACTGGGGGAGAAGGAAGCCTACTCTCTTCCAAGTCCTCCTCCAGCTTGTCTCTCAAATGCCCACACAGACAGGATTCTGCCAGGGAACAGCAGCGTGAGCCCAAGGTGATCTCTGCCAGGTTTACTCATGTTTACAAAAGTTTCTAAAGCGCACATTTTGGATTCTAACCACAGAAAACTTACGGCACAGGCAAAACTTGCTCAGCCCATGCCAGAGTTGCCAGATCTCAGGCTCCCAGCTGGAAGAGGCGTCTGCACCAGGAGATGGCGAGTGTTTGGGATCCAGCACCTCAGACACAGCCTACACTGCCCTGGGCAGTGGCACAACAACATGCCAAACTCTCCCATGGTCCTGACTCTCAGCTCCTTCTGTTTTGTTGGATACAGAATCTCCTCAGAAGGGCTGCAAAACTCAATTTTGTGACGTTTTTGAAGGATCCTGTTAGACCCACAGCTCTAATGCCATGCTACATCTTGAAAAAAACCAATGCACTGCTTTGGGACTGCTCGACTGCAGATTCCAAAGGGAAACACTGCACTGGATACACTCCATTTAAATTAACACGTACATTTTTCTGTTCAACACCATGGGCTGCAAAATTCCTAATGTTCAAAAAAACCTAGGAGCAGCTGCCAGATTATTCAGAGGATGTAGCTGAGCATGTCTTTTATATTTATTCTGCATAAACCTCCACGCACATAGCAGGCCATCACATTCCAGCAAAAATATCTCAGTACAAACAAGATTGAAACAAATAGTCAAAAGGAACATCAAAGAGCAAAGCAGCACGAGCTTGCTCTTCTAAAGTTATCAGTTTTCATCACTGAAGCAGAGAGATGAGAGACAGAAGAGGAAATGCCAGATGCAGTCATGTAAACCAAGCTATGGATCTGGGAATGTAAGATGGCCAACTAACACTGCAGTTAGCAGAGAGACAAAGACTTCTGACCAAAATATTAAATCTCTGTCTACTTTCTACTTTTACATTAAATATTAGTATTTACTCATGCTTATCACTGCAGGGGGTTACAGGTTTATTCTAAAAAAAAAACAACCAAAACCCAAAAACCCACCACCCCCAGCAGACATTTAAGCATTCAGGCAGTGAAATGTATTTACCTAAACTCCAGTTAAGTGTTGATCAAAGAATGTTTTATATACATGAACTTCCCAGCTTTAAATTTCATTGGTGAAGAAGAACACCAACAAAGTCAGTCCAAAGCTGTCAGTCAATTCTTCACAAACAATTCCAGCATCCCATGAAGCCAACACATACATTCACTGTACGCACAAGAACTAGCGCAGAGCACTCCAGGGTACCTTCTCATCCAGTGCAATACAATTATTTCACCATTAATTTTGTTACACATTATTAGTACCACAAGAGCACCAAAATTAGGGCCATGGGAAACCACAGACAGAATTTCTCATGGTAGATGTAAAAGCCAAACTTTGCAGCATGCACAAAAGGCCTCTGGTTCAACTCGCCAGTGTGGAAACTCCAGTTTCTCAGCACCCCTACACAGCTGACTCTCTGCTTCTGTTGTTGCCTAAATCAACATACTAAACGGTCTGCAAATTGCATTCAAAATTTAATGATCATTTTAAACGGTTCTCCCTCCTCCTTCCATTAAAGATGAAAGTATTTAAAATCTACCACACAGCTCTTCTCCTTAAACTATGTACATCTATAACCTAGGGCTGGCAAGATGAAGAAAAGCCTGCAGAAAGTGCAAAGTTATGACACATTTCCCTGTGAAGCCATTTGAAGGTTCAAATATAGCACTTCATCCATTTTAATAACAGCTTTAGGAATTTGAAGTAAAAAAATCCTGTACAACTTTTAAAATTGAACTCTCTCATAACCTACAAAACATTACTTTGTTATGAAACAGCTGTGCTGCTTTTGCCAAGAACCATTCCCTTTCCCCCTTTTCAACAACCTAAATAAAACCAAAAATAAGGATAGGAAAAAAAATATAAAACTGACATACATTAAATTTCCCTCACTTTTACCCTTTGACTCAACATATTACTACTGACTACTTTCTTATCTAAGAACAACATTCTCTCATCCTTAAAATGACCGTGTAATAATTATGTTAAATTTGAAGCTCACCAAAACACAGGGATAGTTTTCTTATACATTGATAGTACAACTAAAATAATACAGGAGGTCTGATTTTCTCCTGCATTCAAATGGGGAAACAACCTATTAAGAGAGCAGATTAAAAGAAAGGTTCAGGGGAAATGCTGAGGACAAACACTCCCTCCCGAGCTTTCCTTCACACAAAACTGATAAAGTCTGCGGGCTCCCCACACAGCCGACCTGCCCTTGCCCCCAGCCCAGTCTCCCCAGCATTCCCCCAGCCTGGCTGAACTGGGGGCCTGCTGGCACAACTGGGAGCCAGTGAGTCCCTGGGCACTGTGATGTGCCCAACTCTTTGCCTCACACCCCATCTGGGGCCACTGCTCCCCAAAGGAAGAAAAGTCTAGAAAATAAACATAAGAACTCACCTACACCCAAGATGGTGCAGAGAAGTGCAGGTTCCTGAGGTTCCTCACACACTGAGTGACAAAGAACCTCTGCCCCAGCCAAGGACAGGAGCCCCATCTGTGGGTAACTGGATAACTGCCACCAGCTGGCACTGCCCAGTCACACCTGTACCACTGCCTGCAAACCCTCCAGAACAATTGTGGCATAATTATTTCCACTGCAAACACCTGTGAATACCAGAACACTTAATAACAGTCCCTCCCAGAAAACAGGTGAGAAGAAATACTAAGAAAGCAAGTCAATTCAATTAGCATAAAAGTTCAGTTTGCTTCATTTGCTTCATCAGTGCTTTACAGCAAAGCCAAAGACGGTTCTTCAGATAACAGAGATGAACCCAGGCTACCATTTCCAATGATTTTATATATTACAACAAATACTTCACAGCTCCCTGGAAGATTAAATTAATTTCTTACTCCTCAAATATCCACATGTCACATACCTTTTCTGGTCTACTCTGAAAAGACCCAAGTGTACTCTACAGCTTCCAGACAAGACATACACTGGGATATTTATTTCCATTTTAGAACTGCAGTGAGCAAACATAAATTACCTTATTCAGGTTTCTTTGAAAAGAAGCCTAAATATTTTAAATAGTCTTCATGGGTTTAGTATTTTTAAATTTTTACACCTCAGTGAAATTTATTGCTTGAGAGGAGAAAAGCCCACAAGGTGATCACAGCTGGAATAATTTCACATGGTCACAAAAACACTTTGTTAAATGCAACTGAAACAGGGGCGCAGTGGGGCACTTTTAAGGGGGGGTCAGCAGGCTGGCCAAGGCAGTGCTACTGCTGTATAAATGATGCTACAGGTGTACATGTTACGCTTTTTCTTCATTTATTCTTCCTGGGTGCTTGCCCTTTTGCACACAGACTAAGTGCAGTTTTGTTCCTGTGTCTGGGCACAGGACAGGTTCCGCAGTGCTTCCACACCAAATTCCTCCCAGCACTCCCCAGCTTCCAGATGGTTATAACCACCTCGGTGAGCAGGCTGGAGGGAATCTCAAATATGTGCATAGGGTCATCTGTAGGCAGCAAAGAGGCATTTGTAGGAAAGGCTCTTTAGTGGTTAAAGCAGTGCCTACAGATTGTTCACACTTGCACACTCCTTCCTTACTGTGTCAGTCTGAATGCAGCCAAGAGAAAATGGGAAAAGACAGTTCTCCTAGCTTTTTACACAGCCCTAAAAAAATACTCACTCTTGCTTTACAAACCCGTGGTTTTATAGAGAGAGCAATTTTGTACAGATACAATGTCTGCCTCTCACTGCAGCTGTACCTTTAATGACGGTTTAAAGGAAGGAGGGTAAATACTTGCCTTCGCATTCATTGTGTACATTGGCTAAATGAATTTAGCTTGGATACCGAGTTAAAAGAAATGCCCCTAAAATATACATGGTGTCCTTCAGATGACAAATAAAGTAGTGTAGAAAGGCAGCAATTTCCAATGAATTGCCCATAAAGCAGACAGTTCTGGCACGTATGAAGGAACAGGCCTCGGTCCCTGATGGAGCTTAATTTGCTTTTGCTTACTGCTAACTCAATTTCATAGGAATGATTTATCCCACGCTCAGAAATGTTCTGTCGAGGAATAAAAAACATGCCTTTTGGCATCTGAAAACACCAGAATACCTCATATATACAGACAGTCCTTCCTCACAATTCCTTATGCAAAGACTAGGTAGCTCTTTTCTATGTAGCATAAAAAGGGCAGGTGCCTTTTCACAAGATGGAGAAAGTTCTCACTTTTGCACCTGCCTAAATTGAGACAAGGAATCACAGAAATCACAGAATAGCTGACAACACTGTGAACAGTCTCTTTAAAACATTACTTGCTACATCGGTGATCTCATCAGCAACTGTCAGGTGTTCAGGGTTAGGGCAAGATGAAGAGCTTTCCTCCCACACCAGTAACGCCTTGGCACATAGGAGAGAGTGCTCAAGCAGAACTTGAGTGCTGGAGTTTAACCTGGCCATCTAACACTGAAAGTTAAGCAATTCTTTGTTACTCATTATTCCCATATGTTGTGGAAGATACAGAATGCTCCAATTCCTAGCTGGAATAAATAATTGCTCCTACTCCTTCTGTATTGCTCTGGCCTGGTGGCAGCACCCTGGGAGCTGTGTATCACAGGACACCGTGCTCTCCTCCACACAGAAGGCCCTGAGCTTTGCCTCCCTGAGGCACACTTGCATTTGGAGGATCCCTAGAGGGTGGCTGGGGCAGGGTTCTGACAGAACTTCCAAGAGAGAATTGCCAGAATGATGTGACAGCAATTCCTCAATTCTGAGCTGTTAACACAGTCCTGTTGAGACTACATCGCTCACACCAACTCTGAATCAGGGTTTTATCCCTACCCTGGTCTAATAAAACATACACACGCTCCAAATGCAAGTGGGAAAGCTCAAAGGAGAAAATATTGATTTTATTTTAACCCTTGCTCCAGCTCATTAATGAGAAATAATGCTGTGCTGTGAACACATGCCCCGAACTTTGCCTTTCTAGGTTCTACCTGTCTAAATTAATGTCCTGGGTATTGTGGCAGCTGCACAGCTTAGATCAGGCCATGCAAATACATTTCACTCATTTAGGATTTTCCGCAGCCCTTTGCTTAAGGGTTTTCTCCCTTCTCCTATGTTTTATAGAGGAAAGAAAACAGAGGTGTCGTGGGGCACTATGTGAGGTAGGATTCCTCTGCACCTAAAGACTCCTACCTTTTCATGCACTTACAACTTAAAGTAAGCATTGTCACTATTTTAATTTTGTTGAAGCAATGATACTCCTACATTTAAACTGAAAAAGGGATGTGGGGGAAAAAAAAATATATTCTTCAAATCTGTTTCCAAAAGAGATAGTAGAGATGCAACAAAGTCACTCCAAAAGTGGCCCAGCCCATCTTTTGTAGTATTAGTTAAATTTGGATTCATTCCTATGACCAATTACAGGAACTTTTCAGTTTGATGCTTCTCAAACACGATTTTGGTAGAAACATCACTTTGTTTCTTCACAAAGGCAGAAATTTCCAAAGCCATACAGAAACCTCAGCTGAATACTTTAAAGCTACTTAATGTCCCTCAGGGTAAAATTCTTTCAGAGTTTTAATGCACTTAACTGCCTCTGGCTGTGTTACTATTACTCCAAATGAAAATGGTGAAATTTCATTTAAACCCATAAGATTTTGTGATTTCTGGCCTAAATTGGTCATACTAACAATGACTTAATTTTTCTGTGGTCAGTTTACAAATCACGACAAGAAAAATAACCTAAGATGGCAAAAACACTAAAAACCTTTAGTAGTCCTATTTATATTGAGTAGGTTAATTGACATTTTTATCATGCATTAAATGTAATACATATTTCATATTACTATTCCTAGTAAAAAGTTTCAGGAAATGAAAGCAGATATCTGCATTTTTAATGACACTAATGTGCATTTCAGTTCTGCCTGTCAGTGCACAATTAATTCCAAAGAGTCTACTAGAAGATACAAATAATAATCAAAAGACTAACAAAGTGGTACCTTAAATAAGGGCACATAAACCATAATTTGGTTAATTGGACTGCCTGTTTAGGCAGTAAACTTGTCTTTTCCCAGGCCTGTACCTTTCTTTATAAAAGCAAATATAAAACTGCTAGGGATACCTCTGTAGAGCAAGCACAGAATGAGGGGGAAAGATGCTTAGAAATTAATCTCTTCAGGAGTTACAAGAAAATGCTACAGGAAGCAGGAGATGTTGTCTGAGAGGCCTGGACTTCTGTTTTATCATCCACTGACTCTGCTTGGTTTGTACCTGTGCATCAATTATGCTCTATTTTGAAAAAGATGGCGTTTAAGGTGATTTGGGTGTTAGTCACAGGCTCCAGGGAGGCCTTAGTGACTGATGTTGTGATTTCCTGTGTTGTTACCTGGGAAACAGCGATGCAGCCTAGAAATTATGACGTTCCTGTGGTTTGTCTTGGAAGAAAAGTAGCATAGCCAAAACTTGAGAAACTGGATCTAAGCCTTCTAAATCCACTATTCTTAGAATACACTGGCATTTGTCAGTGAGAGGGGTGCAGGACCACAGGGGCAGTGGTTAGATTACAGACCACAGTTCTGTAATCTAAATATCTTTATGATATTCTGTTAGAAGACTTTTTACATGGGAGAAAGGGGAGAGGGGAACAGTTGGTCTTATCAGACTTTATAAAACCTTTTCTCCTTCCGTCTCCTTGTTATTCTATCAAAGGAATTTATTATTATTGCTATTATTATTTGGGGGAGGGTGGTTCTTCAGGCAGTTTCCTACAGTGTATTTCAAGCGTGTTCACTGGCATGTGGGACATGTGAGAAAACACTGAATGGCTTATCCTAAAAATCTGCTCCATGGGAAAGATTAAGCAAGTATTAGTGCTGGTTAAAAGCTGCTTCACAAAAACTCCAGGTCCTCCACTAGAACACTGAAACCTGCCACTGCATAAAAACAAAAGGGAATTTAGATTCAGGTCCTAATTCATGGTCTACTTAAAGGCCTTCGAGCAGCCTAAAAACTTGTCAGAGTATTAATACCTCTTAAGTGGCCTCACTGCTGAAGTTCCTACATTTTCTGTTGTTCTTCTGTGCTTTCAACTAATGTCCTCTTGTAAATGTCAGCCTGAACAAGAGCACAGTAGTGTAATACTTAATGCGATCTATATCAATAGAAACAAAAGGAAAAAATCCTTCACTTCATATCAACAGGGGAAAAAAAAAAGGAAGATGGTGGTTTTCATGACTCTAATTAGAATGGTATCAATGTTTTATCTCTTCCCTCTATCATTTTCACTTCACCATTTTATTGCAATCTTTCTATTTTCTGCTTGATTTTTTCTCCTAATTAAATTTATTTTCTGTTTTATCTTTCACCTACATCTATAATTTATAATCTTTCATTCCAGAAGCAAAATTTCTTTGCCTTTCTCTATTCTCTTCTGGCAGGTTTACTATTAGAAATCATAAGAAAAGGGGAAGGGATATAATGACAATATCAGGCAAATGATTTATCATGAAGATTATAGGCTAATAGGCCATGTCAAAGCCTGTAAGAAAATGTATGAAACAATCTCTGTGTTTTAGTGAGCTCCAAATGTTACATTAGAAAAATTATGACAGGTGATAATTGACAATATTAGTATGGGGATAAAACTAACTGGAAATAAGACAGTGTCCTTACAGGGTACACACCAAAACCCAGGATTCAGACAGAAAATAACCTGAGCTACTTAAGACTTGCAGTCAACAGGTCAAGTTTTCTTTATTGTTAGTTTTGGTTTTTTTTTTTCACTCTACCCTCTGTATTCATTGCAAAATAGGACAGGAAAAGCATAAAAGTTAGACAGAAGTGTGAAGTCTCTTAGTCTCTCAAATGACACAGGGAACTGCCAGCAGAAGCCTTTCTGCAAGATGTTCCTCTGAGGAAAAAACTCCTGTAAAGCTTCAGAGCTGGACCAGCCATAGCTCCAAATCTCCTGCAATGGACTTTAAGTGGCATACAGAAAACTTTTACCCCTGAATATCATATTGCATGTGCTTGGCCCTCATCCCTTGATTTTTCTGGTAATTCCTAATAAAGGATTATCCATTCGGCAAACCCAGCCAAATGAATGCTGTATGTGTGAGCAGCTGGACAGCTTTTCAGTGGCTTTATTTAAAGATAATTTTGTCTCAAAAAAAGGAGAGGAACGAGGCATCCAGGCAGAGTTACTGCCATCTACATGAAGGTGCTGGGTTCTGCTTCTTCATTTCTCTGAAGCACAAACTCATAGTTCTACCAAAGAAGTTTGACTGTGTAGAAGAACATCTTACAGGCTCAAAAACACCAGGTTAATAACTCCAGCTCACCTCTCTAGCACCAGACTAGCAGCAGATTCAGAGCTGTACCCACAGTGATGTTTATCAGAGCCCTGGCAAAAGAACCCAGGAAGTGTTTCCCTTCCTCCCCCTGCAGCACAGGACAATATTTTGCTAAGGTCACACAGAAATGTCTCACCTAAACAACAGGGTGCCAGGGCAGGAGCCCCAAAGCTGTCAGCACTCCAGTGCCTTTTTCAGGACACACAGGCAGGAGAGCTTCCCAAGCACGTTCAGTTCAACCCCATCATCCCCAACACAGCTACACAAATAACCTAACAGACCCTCCAGCTTCAGGGTTTGTCTTCAGCTTCAGTCTCTATATCATGACATAAATGGATTCCTGAGCTCATGGAAACGGAACCTGGATGAACCCTGTGAAATGTTTTGTCAGGGGGAACAAAACAAATCTTTAGTTAATGGTGCTCTGAAAACCCAGCAGATGGGGGCAGTTCTATGATAACTGATTTAAGTTTCAGCTGCCTTAAAAATAATTGCCATAAAATGGAATATCATGCAACCCAGAGACATAAGGGATGTGACTTATTTCTGGGACTCTAAAATGTCTCCACTCAATAAAGAAATGCTGATATACATAATTTTTCTAAAGCACAGTAGTTCATCCTTTTTCCTGCTTTAATTTCAAGTTTTGTTATTCTATCATTCAGTGTCCACTGCCCAGCCTAATATAAAGTCATGAAGTCTAAAAATATGGCAGAACCCACCAATCTTCTCACTTGTATTTTTATTAATTTTTGAATTTAAAATTTATTAAATACTCATATTAATTTAATGATCTCATAAAAAGGAATTTAATTCTTTTTCCAAATTAATTAAACCCCACTGAACTCATCTACTGCCACATCAGCAAGGCTTCAAAAATTCATAAAAGCAGCTGACAGTCCTTGTAAACAATAGCTGCTCCTCATAAGACCACATTAAGCTCTCTATATCAGTGAATTAAGAAGCATGAAATAATTTTAATGACAAAAGTTAATATTTAAACAGAATTATCATGCCAGCATTTTCTCTACCAGTGGACTCTCTCACTTAGCTTGTTTCTGTTCTTACAGTCTGTCTAGCAATTTAAGGAGGATCCTGACATTCAAGAGTTGTGATATTAAAATATTTGGCTTAGCAGATATGAAGAATATAGTAAAAAATTCAGTGGCAAACCTAAAAAATAGATTACAAAGAATTAGATCTCAATAGTTGTTACAATATGGCATTCTAATGATAAAATAAATTATAGATAAACAGGATATATGACAATCACAATCTCTGCCATTTATTCTGTCAAAAGGTATTTTAAAACTTAGTACTCATCAAGTAAACAGCTTTGATCATGAAGGAACAACTAAATCAAGCACTAGGGCTGGCTGCAGATCATCAAATATTGAATTTTGGTAACATTGTAAAATACGTCTATGTGGAAATGTTTATATTAATGTACCCACTGTCCACAGAAAGGCCATCAGGAGAAACAAAAATCTCAGGGGATGGATGGAACTGCTGATCCTGCTGTGATGTGTGGGCTGCCTGTGGGTCTGCAGCAGGGCTTGCCAAGGCCAGACACCATTTTGCCATGATCCCTCTGCATCCATCCAGAAACCCCATGTTTTTACCAATGATAAGAAGAACACAATTAAAAAGGAAATCCTTAAACTCAGATGTTTAAAAATTGCAAAACTACAGACAAAGCAAATAAGCTTTATTTATGGGAATAAAAAAAATCTATGAAAACACTGGCTACTATTTTTAAATACTGAGGGCTATATACATTCTTCCCATGTTATGAATCTTACAGCATTTAATGGTTCTGAAGCCCTTCTCAGCAGGGAGCTGGTAGTCATCAGAATCCCATGACTCCACCAGTCAGCATCCTGATTGCTATCATCCAACAATTTACTAAATCAGATATGAACATTCAGCAAACCACTGCCATATAAGTGGGACCCCTCAGGGGAAAGTATCCTTGCTATTTATTACACACAGAAGAAATGCTGCTCTTTTTTTCCCCTTGTATAAAATACGTAAAGGTTTCTGAGCCAGGGATTTATAATGTATTATAATTTATAAGCAACTGGGTTGGCTAGCAGCTGTCAGAAAGATTAGACACTTGCATAGTCATAATGAAAATCTAATCAACTCTCCAACTAGTTTCAATTAATTTCAGGAAGAGTTAAGAAAAACTGTAAAGGTTAGCCAAAAAAATATATCTGTAGTATAAGACAACATCAAAGAATAGAAAACAGAACATAAAGAAAGGTATTATTTAAGTCTACTCACAAGAAATTACGTGAGGTACAGTTAAGAGGTAATTACATGTCTGAATAAAGCCCACCTATTACAAGTCATGCTAACACAGCTTGAGACTGTGATATTAACTACAGCCAATGGAAAGGTCAGGAAACAGCCACAATATCCTGAATGGCTTCTGAACCTCCACCTGAATCTGAAAGTTTGTGCCCCAAGGAGTGGTTCACAGAGCTTCTCGTGGCACCAAGGAATTCACTGCTGTCCCTACTCTGCAGGCCTTACACTGACTGGGCTCTGGTTTTAAAATGACTCCGTGTTATACTATACTGCATTAGATCTTTAATTGCTCAGCATTTCCCTTCCAAAAGCAGCTCAGTGCAACATCGAGCCAGCCCTTACTCATCACTCTACCAGTGCACTTCTCCTCTTCTGTCAGCCACCACCACTTCCACGTGTTCTGGCTCCTAGGGACACACTCCTAAAGTAAACACACCACATAGTGCAGAAACTTATTCTAATCAAATGCAGTAATGCAGATGCCATTCTCTAAAGTCCAGATAAATGTAAGAAATTCCAGAATTGCCAGGTACTAATTGTCATCTTAAGAACAGCCTCCCTGTTACAGAGCCTATAGTCTTTTGTCTTATTACTCCCCATCTCAAACCCTGCAGTGTAACCACGTGTGATTCTGGCAGGATCTGTCTGAACCTTGCTCTGTTCCTCACCAAGTCTCAGCACATACTCAGAAGGAATCATTCTCCTCTTTGCAGCACAGAGATTTTCAATAACATGGAGAATTTGGTTTGTGTCTTGAAAAAAAACCCCTCAGTCCTCAACAACTACCAGAGCTGGTTGAAATGCAAACTGATACTGCAGAGAAAGATCAAAATTTCCATGTACATGTGGCTGGATATTTTCCCTGCCCACTGGCTCATTTCCTGAAAAATTCTGCCTCTCAAACCAGGAGTTGCACATGCAATCCATTTTGTCATCAAAGGATGGATACTTTGGTGACCAGGGCAAGAGATACCTATACTGCAATCCCTGCTCAAATGAAGAGAGAAAACGTAACAGTAAATCAGCATTCCGGCAGACATATAAACGCCCTGATGTCAGGCTGAGTTCTTTGCTATTAGCAGAAATTCTTGTATTCGCATGGAGAATCATTCTTCATTGCACAAAAAGGAAAGGAAAAAAAAAATCTTTGCAGAATAAATGCCAATCATGAATTGACTTGTCAGCCTGAAGTGCTCACATCCAATGCCATAACCCCGTGTCTCCTTTGGCAGAGAACTGTATTATTCTACCCCTCAAAAAACTCATCCTAAACAACATGAGGAGACCCAGTGGACCAGCAGCAAATACAACAACTTTCAAACAGGATAGCAAGCTGTTCTCACACTGTAAGGCCTAAAAATAAAGACATTTAAAGATTCTGACACTTGAAAAATAAGCCCAGTGAAGTTGATGTGCTCAGTTACACAGGGCACTAAGAGCACACCATGCCAAAGATTTCTATTGCCAGAAGCCTCTCTCTGAACACTGATAAATTCCAGACCTTCCTCATCTTTAAAGACCTCAACAGATTTAACTGACTATACCTGAGAATGACCCAAAGCTACCAGAGAAAACTATATCTCAGTGAACAGTCAAGAATTTGGGGGCACACCTGGGCTTCCCCTTGCACACAGAGCACTCACCGGCCACAGTTTTAACACCAGGGAATTAACAGTAAAATACCTGTAAGCACAATATTTACTTTTGGAAAACCTAGACCAAACTTCAGGGTATGTACTGTGTTACTGAACATGCTTATGCTGGTTAAGAGATTCTAACTTTTAAGTTGCAAAGACAAGACTGATGTGGCTTTTCTTTCCTATTTGCATTTCTATTTGGTTAAAGTATTCCCGGCAGTTTGTCTTAAAAACACGGGCTCTTCAAGAAGACAGATTAACACCTCCTCTCACACAATGACAAACCAGGACCAACACAACAAACGAAACAAAAGACAGTTACATTAAAATTAGATTACCCACTGAAAAAAACCTATGTAGATGGAGACATGCATGACATTTTATAAATTTCTAAAACAGAAAAATAGTATCCATCTTAAGGACAATCAATTAGATGCTAAAATATCCAAACAGTCTCTCTTAATGCTTTACATTTCTAGCTGCATGTCATCTGGGAAACTGGAAACAAAACTGAGAGAAAGACATGGTATATATATATTTTTTTTTTTTTAATTTCTTGTGATGCACTGACAACAGTTTTCCATAAAAAAAACCCCAACTTGTTAAACAGTGAGACTTCAAACTGCTATTTCTATTCTTGTCAAGGAAATTACATCACTTGACACCACACTGGAGACTCCCTGCCATGTGCTTTTAACCCTTTAATAGAATGTATTTCAAATCCTTCATAAAATAACCAGAAGCAGGCTGGAAGGAGTAATAAGCAACTATTTACTCCAACTGTATCTCCAAGCAAATATATTTCTAACCTGAACGTTTTCCAACATCTACTTAAAAGTTTCTAATAATAGAAATGCCAAAATTTCCTAACTCCTCTAGTCTAATAGTTAATCATCGTTAGCACATCACAAGATTTCATAAAATAAAAATAGCAATGGATCAGAAGCTCTCTTGCTGTCATTTCAAAGTATTACTCTTTGTTCTAGTCCTGGTAAGCACAGAAGCATCTTCCTACTTTCCTCTTATCAACCCTTTCATGTACCTGAAAACTCCTTTGTTCCATGAGTTCTCTCTTCAAGAGATCAAATAACCCACATTCCTTCTAGGATCCCTTATTGGGGTCTCTGCCCGTGCTTCCTGCAGTGGAGCATGACAGCGTGTGTGTGTGTGTGTACACAGAAAAGAGCTGCTAATAAATAATGGGCACAGCAGGAAGTCAGGAATTCCTTTGCTCACACACACAAGGAAAGGTACAATAGTTGCAAAATCTAATAATTAAAAGCCGCCTTTTCATGTTTTATCTCCTTTGTGAAAATTATTTGAAGAGAGTCAAAAGTGAGAAGGTTTGATCCTATGAGCCAAGCCACATTTAATTCATTTAAAGACCCTTTGAACAGCAGCAAAGGGACTTTTTCTTGGCCTAGGATCATCTAATAGCAGGCAAGGATGGGGACAAGGAAGGTTCAGCCAGTGGAATCAGTGGCTTACATGAGGAGCAGCACAGACATTTGATAATTTATGATCTTGAAACCAGAGTTAATTTTCAGGCACATGTAAGTTAGACATGAGTTGTATGGCAAGAATGAGCAAAGTTATCCCTGAGATTCAAGTCCAGTGTCAATTTCAACAGGATGCTTGCACCTCCAGGTTGTGTTCTGCACACTCCTCTCAAATTCCTGGTAATTAAGTGAGACTGAT
Source organism: Oreocharis arfaki (assembly GCA_013398015.1). Classification (NCBI taxonomy): domain Eukaryota; kingdom Metazoa; phylum Chordata; class Aves; order Passeriformes; family Paramythiidae; genus Oreocharis; species Oreocharis arfaki. The sequence continues at coordinate 959,252 of VZRR01000615.1, read as the reverse complement.
GGAATAAAGAATGCTTGATTGGTCATATTTTCTTGTCTTCACAAAAAGATTTCCCTGATTACAAATACGAGTTTGCTCAAATCTGTTTTCTTTGAACCTGTTGGTATTCCAGCCAAGTGCCACAAAAGAGATGCACAACTATGGAGAACCTTCGCCATTTCCAGCGAGCATTTTATCCTGTGAACAATTCATTACCCTGCCAGAACTATTTGTGGGAAGATGTATTCATCAATAAAACCTTACAGTGATAACAATCCTCTCACCTGCTTTTGACTTCATTACTTTTCCACTCCCACAAATTCATTTCAGAGACAAGTTTAAAGGAGGATTTTTATGCATTGGCGTTTGCTCATAACTTAAGCAGCTGAGCAATTCCTAATTTATGTAGCTGTTGGAAAAACATTAACTCTGAAAGAGCTGTATAAAAATGGGATTGGATTTTATTTTCCAATAACAGCAAAGTACCATTTGCACAGATCACGGTAACTGATTATTTTATAACCCACTCATTTGTGGCCAACTATAAAATCCTTTGCAACTAGCATATTTTTGATTGAACTACAACCCTAAACATTTTAATTCAATGTTTTAGACATTTAGACAACAAAACAATTACAAAAGGAAACCTTTATCTGACACAAAAGGGAAAAATGATTTTTGTATGAGAGAGATGATTGATTACAAGTATTTTTATTAGGTATAATATAAATTCACCAATAGTAGGTCAAAACCTGCAGGTTTCTAACTAAACTCAGTAACCAAAAAATTATTTCTGCATTACTAAAACATCCTAGAGTGTATTAATATCACAGCTATCAGTTCTTAGAAGGATGCACAGTTATATACATTTTTTTTTTATTGAGGCACTTAACACTCTGAGAACTGACTAAATGGATTTATAATCCCTATTACTTTTTGACATCTCTCATCCATATGGTTTATGTACAAATACTCAATGCTATTGATTACTTAATGAAAGCATTTATGTGAATGTTCAGAAATATCCTAGAGTTAAGGACCTCAGCTATACACTTCATGAAGATGAATGTGTTTAGTTGTAAATCCATCTGCATTGCCTCACACATTCAATACATAAAGCTAAAATTATGAACCAATAAAGTCAATAGAATTTGCTGTGTCAAATTTATAGCAAGAATGAACGCACACATTCAAACACTGGAAGCATTTTAAGCAAATAGGTATATGAAGGGCTAATGCTGAGAGCACCTAGAGAACCAAGCTCAAGTAAGTGAAATTCATTTAATTCTCTGCACGCCTGAGAAGGTCAAGCTAAGATTATATAAAGGTACAAAGTTTATTGGCTGTGTGCAAATGTCACTTCAAAACAAAAGAAAAAGAAAAGCAGTATGTTTAAAGAATTCTCCTCAGTACCTCTCAAGAAATAAGGAACCTCACCTTGCCAACCCCTGAAAGGTCTCCAGGTAAAGAACCACGAAGATATAAGTATAAAAGCAAAGAAATCAGCATCTTAAGTTTTGGTATTTTTTAATTCCAAGTGATTCCAATCTGTTCTGAACATTCATTTATATATCTACATGAATATTAAAATAAGAGGGTCCAACCTACAACGAAGCTGAGATATAAAATGTCTGTCATTTCAACACAGATAATAAAAGAAAAAAAAACGGTAGAGCAGAATTCTGGATGTTTAAAGCTTCTACTCTAAGGCTTTTATTATTATCCATTATTCACTTATTTCCAACAGCACTGAATATCTTCAGGATCCTACTCCTTATTCAAACTAAGAATGCTAATCATACTGAATTTTGATTAATGCTTTTCAGGCTTTACTCTGCTGATGGTTATTTTCCTGTGTTGGCAGCTTGATAGATATTGCCATGCACATTGAAGTAAAATAATTAACTGAACTGATTTTCCTCCCCTCTGGAAGTAATTTTGTTTATCTGCTTGCTCCCCCCAGATTGTAGCCATAAATGGAAGCATTCCATTTATCAAAAAGATTGGCCACCATGAATTGTAAAATTAAATATTTAGACATCTTCGTAGAATGGATTAAATGTCAACTGTGTCATCTAATACCAGGAAATATCTATTAAAAATACATTTGATAGTAGATATTTTCTCATAATGCTAAAAAGCCAGGAAACAAAAAATTCTTAGAGTAATGCCAAATTGAAAACCATGCATAATTCAGCACTCAAATTGAATTTTAATCTTTTCATAATGCTAGGGGAAATATTTTTATACTTATGAAAACTAAGGGAGATAAAGAACATTACCAACCAAATAAGTGGTTTTATGTTCAGGCAGAAGTGATACAGTAGCTAATAGAAATAGGTTACTTGAAGCAGTGAGAGGAATAGGAAGCACCCTGGACATTACAGATTCACATCCAAGCTCACAGGACTGTTGAAGGAAATTAAAAAATATGGTATGAGAAACTCAGGAAACTTTTAATCATAAAAGGGAATAGTGGAGCCCTGTAAGAGTTTAAACAGAGGAAAAGCTGAAGAAGCAGCTGCCCATCAGCAGACACTGCTGCACTTTGCTCTGATGATGTTTAGAGTCCTTCCTTAGGACAATTCCCCTCCCTGCACGTGGGTTATTGCTGCCTCCTCGAGTGGCCCTGGGCACAAACCACTGGTCTTCAGTAAAATGCTGCTTGTCTGTCATAGCCAAGGGCTAAGGGGGTTCTCAGCCTGAGAGATATAAGGGACAACACTTCCAAAACCACTGCCTTTTGGATTGGTAGAAGGATCATCACCAACAAAGAAAAAGCAATCAAACATCATTCCAGCTGGTGTCAGCACCAAGAAGAATCCAACAGAAAGAACCAGCACTTGCATGTCATTCACACTGTGTAAACGCAGAGTTTCTTTATAGATGTAATAAAGATGCTCTTCTTAAATTTACAGCTACTGATTTCCTAACATGAGTCCAACTACCACAGAACCATGCCAGGATTTATGTAAAAGACTATTTGACTCTTGAGTAATCCCTCACAGTTGGCATACAAGATATTTGTAAAAGGAAAAAAAAACCCCAGCAGTTTCACTACTTAATCCCCTTCAAAATACTGGGAAAACACCTGCTCTACAGGACCTTCTTCTCTATTCCTCCTCCATTTTCATAACTTGGAATAAATATTTGTTCTCACTCCCTTAGCTACTTTGGTACTGTAGTCTTGAGTTTACACCCAAAGCAATTCCACAACATTTGGGGTAAATCTTCAGCAGCAGGGGCATTTACCCCTTCTTCAAATTCCAGGCCTGGGGGTCTTTGAGGACTCTGATGTGCAAATGAACTTTTTGTACAAGTCGAGTCTTTGGGAAGAGCTGAGAACTCTGTCCCTGTGTCCCCCAGAGGATGAGAGGGCTGAGCTAAGCACTTCACTGCGGGTTTGTAGTGAACAATGAACTTCCAAAGCAGGAGAACTATTTCAGTTACAGTGTCCAAGAATTCCATGCCTTGTAGTTGCAAATCCCAGCTCAGACTTTCTTGGATATTACTGCTGGCTTCAGCAGATGGTTGCACACTCAGAATTAGTAATTAGTCATAGTGTTAACAGAGAAAAAAAACACAGAGTGGGGGAAAAAAAAGGTTGTTTCTCTTTTACTATTTTTGCTCTTTTTCAGCCAAACTGAAGATCCTGGTCTCCTGTCAGTGATAAAGATTAGCTGTTTTTCTGCAGCACTTAATTCATTTTGCTTTATAGGTAACTAGATTTTGTTTGATAGTCAATTTTTTAATTCTTCAAGGGCTAGAAATTAGGAAGATAAGGTCCATCAGGAAAGTTAGTCTCTATTTGCTGAGCACAGGAAGAAGGTTATGCATTAGAAATATATCATTTTTACAGGGGAGACTGGGAAAAAAGCCAAGGAACTGCCGTCAGCATTTCACTAGAAGAAATGAAAACTAGATCCAGGACTTGAGTCATCATTAACAGAGCAGTGGGTTCAAACAGCTCTTTAATATTTAATTCTGTATGTATAATTTTAAATCCATTACACTTTTGGTATTTGCAGATCTAACAGTCATTTATTTGCTGCGATAACACGGCCATAATCATGAAATAAAAGATGCAGTGCAACTCCAAGAAAACTAGAGAGAGAGGGAAGGTGGTTGGGAGTTTTGGCTCAGATGAAATTTTTGGCTGTTTCTGTTTCTCAGGAGCAGGTGGGATGGTCAGTTGTCCCCAAACAGCATTACTTGGTGTCACACACTTCACACAGACCAAAAATGAACACTGACATATTTTATCATTATTGGGTTTTCCTCATTAGTGTCTAAAACATGGAAACTGTTTTATTTATCAAAGAAGGAATTGCTTCCCCTTGGAAACCAAGGCACACATAATTTAAATCAGCTACAGAACTGAGCTATTGCAGCTATCCACACTTTCAAGCAATCAGATCTATTAACAAAATAAATTTAAAAATACACGTTTCCTACCTTTTTCTCTGAAAGAAAAAGGATTCACTGACATCACAGAATGTATCCTATTATTCTCGTCAATTGTATAGTAAATATGAAACTGTTAAATAATTTTCCATCGGAAATACCTTCAAAAGGGCTTTTTAAACAAAGCTGCTTTCCTGATTAGAAGGGAGAGTAAACTGGAAAAAAATTATTGGGCCAGACCCACATGTGTCTTATTGGGCCAGACTCGTATTGCCTTCAGTCTTTTTGTGGAGCAATAGTAACCCTTGCAGATGAAAATCTGGCTTATAAATTATCATTTCAAACTGATGGTGTCCATTTTCTTAATAAACCAGAGCTAATCTATTAAGTGCACAAATGGCCTCTGGACTGTTCCAAGAATAAACAGAGTGTCTTCATGAAAAGCTTTTTATTTTTCCTTTCTGAAAAACATTCAGAACAAAGAAGCAACAGAAAGCAGTAGCTGCCAATAGGTGCGACCCTGACACGAATAATCCTCTTCAGATGTGTGTCAGTGCAAAGCCAGAGGTTCTAATGTCAGCAATGAGATCATTATTAGATCAGAAATCCTATGACAACTGCACTACTGTGTGGCAAGAAAAATGAAAAAGACAGGAACCTGACCGTAAATACACACACTACTTATTTGTGGCACAACAGAAAAAGCAACCTCCATTTAACTTTAAAAGCCTCCAAATTAAATTAAAACTGTATTTCCGTTGCCTGTGATTAAGACCACTCAGAAACAGACAAAAATAGACAAAACCTTTGTGTATAACCTCTTGGACATCTCTGCTGAAGTGCCCAAAAAATGAATAGCTGAGAATTCTCTGGCCCCTGCAGGAAGGGCTCTGACCCAGCACATGGAGCACTGCAGTTTGCATTTTCTTGGCCTAATGCACTGATTATCTGGAATAATTTGATAGACAACAGCTTATGAGGATTGTGTCTTTAAGTTCTATGTCAAGGACAGACTGTGATAAACAAAATGGCAAGAAATCTAAAATTAAATGCTTATCAAGTGAGACAATTGAAAAATGTGCAATAAGCCATGAGAGGCAAGCAGCTCCCTTTCAGGACTGACCTACCTCTTCTGAATGCCCACAGTAAATGAAATTAAACACTTGGATGGTTTTAAGTTGCTAAGAATTTTTCCTTTAAGGAGATGAACATACACAGACATGCATCCTGTACTTTGACCAGTTTGGACAGGACCCTGAAACTGAAGCAAGCATGCTTTTGGAAAGTGGTAGAAGCCACATTTCCAAACCAAAAGGAAATGCAAGGCAGAGAAAGTTCAAATGAATGCTGGATTATGAAAGAGGAAGGACTGCATACATTACCATCATCAGGTTTGTACAAGGAACATGAACAGCAGCAATTATATTAATAAGGCCATTTATTTCAGTAGATTCCTACAGTGATATTCATTGATGTTGATGGACACCAGATGATAAATGGCAATCAACCTGGGCACTTAAGTGACTGCCCAAAATCTGTGTCAGATGAAAGAATTAAATTTTGATTTCTGAAGTCCTCGGGGCTCGAATCCCTTTTAAGAACAATTACAGATGCATACCCTAGCTCAGAGAAGAAATTATAATTTATAATTTTTAAATAAGAACGAAATAAGCTGAGTGCATGGGAAAACTGGCTGCCAGGCGAGGTGGAAACACAAGCTATCAGATCACAGCTGTTCTTAGTCAATTCAAGTATTTGTTGACAACCAATGGAAGAAAGGGAAGACTCCTCTCTTTCACTCCTTTTCTAAGTTGTTTCCATTGTCATCAGCAGAACAGCAAATAGTGGCTTAAGTGCAGAATGCTGAAATATTAATTCCTATGCCCTAGTTCTGTGCTCTGTGCACCCTCCTAAAGTGTGCTAAGTTACTTATTTTGGTTGCCTGATAAAAAATTGATCCGTTCTGACTGGGGCAAACCTCCTAAAAAGCCTGGTGTTACTCAAATGTAAACTAAAGAGCCAGCACAAGCAAAGCAGCTTTGGTGCATTCAGAAAGCAGAAAACCACAGTGCAATACCACAGACCCAACGGAGTTTTCAATAAATCATAGTGAATGACAGCAGTTCATTCTTCATATGCAAAATATTATTGAGTCTGAACATTTCTCAAGATGAAGACAAACTCAGAATAAATATTATGACTGTAGCATTCACAGAACTACCTGCAATGCTCAGCATGCCACTGCTTTTGTGGATTCAGGCTTCTGTTTCCTAGAGTTTATCTACTGACTTATCAATCTCAAAAATTAATTACAAGCCAACATCAGTACAGCTTATTTCAGCAGCACCTTAAATTATTTCCCACTAGTTTGAGGAAACAATGACTCAGCTTTCTCTTTTTTTATTCAAAGCTGAACTTTCATTTTTTAAATCTGCCTTAATTTCTCTTCTGATGATTGGATTTTTACATCATAGGAACAGAGTTCAAAACCTCCCATTTTCATAATAAAAGTATCCCAGAATGAACTAATAAATATTTGATTTTATTTATGTACGATTCAAACTTGCAATCTAAAGATAAGTCAGTATCTTCTACAATTAAGAGTCAGTTTCAAGGCTGAGTGTAAGAACTAACTTCATCTTCAGCAGGGCAATTTCAAAAACTCCTAGGAAGTTGTGTGTTATTTTAAACAATGTATGTTATTTAAACAAAGGAGCTGTACTTCAGTCCCTTTTTCTGGGTCACTGACCAATTCATACAGAAATTGCACTGTGGGCAAAATCTTACTGAAAATTCAGATTAAGTTTAATTACAATGGAAATTTAACCACTACCCTTGCTGCATCACAGTAGTGTTGTCCTTCCAGAAAATGACTGCTGAAAGCCCCAAAAATGCACACAGCCTGTGGCTGCAGATGCCTCAACTATTTATCTAATGCCCCCTCTCCAGTGGAATTCCAAACCTTGGCAAACCTTCATGTGGTGAGTCAGCTTAAGACACGTCAAAAGAATTAACAACATATTTTAGGATGGTCTATAGCTTTCTGACTTATGGGTTTATTGACAACATTTAAATACATTTTCAGAGTTATTTAGATTTTTTTACTCTAAAAATTCTCTCACTGTTCTAAAAAACTGTTCTTTTTTTTAATTTTCACCTCTTAGGAAGTTAGGCCACCACGTCTACACCTGCAGTCACAGCATTAGGACAGACACACATGGAAGTGTTCATCCCTGAGCACCTCATTTCCTCTCTTCTATGAAGATAACATGATATGGAAATAAAAAACCTAAAAATAAATCAGCACAAGGGGGGTTATTTCCAGATATCAGGCTACTCAACAAAGCCACAGTCATAGGCAAGAAAAGTTCTAACCAAATTAACTTTCACCTGTCCGTAAAACCACACCAAGCAAACAAACGACATGGAGATTCTGGAGAAAGCTGTAATTTTTCTGCTGTGCCTTCACATGCAGCATAGAAAAGAACTTTCCAGTAAACACTAGGCAGGGCCTGCTACGTAAATCTTGCAGATTAAAGCATAAGGCTGTTTTGTTCTGAGTCCATCAGCTGCGTGCTCAGCCCCACACCCAGCAGCCTTCGGCTCCTCCAGCGACACTGATAATCTGCCATATGTGGCACATCCTATAGCAGCACCCCCCAGAGAGACTGGACCGAGATCAACACTGCTGTTTTTTGAAAAGGGCATTGAAAAGCTGACAGATGGCAACAGCTGGGGCAAATTCATTCAAGGAAGGGCTTTTTAATCAAAAATTTTATACAAAGCCTATGGGGCTTTTCATTGCACATGATTTCTCTTTCATTGCACATGATTTCCATTGCCTCTCATGCTGCTGTTCTAGCAGCCAGTTCCCACAAACAAGGACAGCACTGAGGTAGCAGAAATGGGCAAACATCCATTGGAGCCAACAGAGCTGCAGAATTTTGCCCTTTGCTCTGTCCACACTTTCAGTGAAACGCTGCAGAAGGGAAGCCCTGGGAGAAGAGGCTGTACACAAACACAGCTCTCAGCTCCAGGGAAGTTGCCAGCTGGGATGCAGAAGCTTTGCTGTCCTAAATAAGTTATTCTAGCCCAAAAGCATCTAAAAGCTGACGGTAAATTGCTGCCATCCTTTCAGTTCTAGCATGCCTATTAATTATAGTGTTATATTGCATTTAATTTTGGTACTCTGGATTCCACATCAAATACAACGTTCGCTGTTCCTGCCTTCATTCATGACTGTTTTCATTAGCACACCTGGAAGCTCTCCAAGGCAGGCATCAGTAAGGAGCAGAAGTCTTGTCAGAAACATCCATTAAACCTGTCACATGCACCAACAAATCAATCGAGTACCAATGAGCCTTTCAGAAATTTTTAGAGCAGCTGGTTAAAGAGGGACCCACCTGACCTGAAAACTTTTCAGCAACAACAAAACACACTAGGCCTGACACGTTGTGGTTATTTTATCCACTGCTGCAGAATCACAGTTACTTAAATTTCTTTGTCATATGATAGGAATAAGTTAATTTTAAATGCTTGAACCAAATTCAAATTTAATTAATTAAATAATTTTAAATGAAATTAGTTACATTCATATAGAGGTTTTTATGGAGATGAATTCCTATAATAGGTTGGCAATTACTCTCATTTGTTAATCCAAACGATTTTTCTGTTCTTTCAAAATTTATATAAAGGGCAAGTAAGTTGTAAGAGTTGTAAGATGTAAGAGTACATCATGATTTTTAAAAAACAAGAAAAAATCAGAAATTTTAAAATTCAACTCACATTTTCAAAGGTAATGTAAGTTTGTTTTGCAGTCTGTTTATATCACCATGGTAATTACACACCAACTAACTGGAGTCACAGTCAATGACATAACTAAAAACCAATCACTTCCAAGAACTAGTTCTTTTTCTCTCAATCTTTGTATAATTTTCTAAATTTCACATAAGAGACAGTGCTATAAGTGAGAGAAACTGACTTATGATGTGAAATACTTTATTACAAAAATAGTGTCAGGCAAGTGTGTGTGTGGATACAAAATGCACGTGCTGGGTAATGTTGTCCAAAAGCTGCTATTACAGCACAGAAGTTTTAAAACAGCCCATCAAATGCCTGAAACATACCTACCTACGTTTCACACCTACCAATATTTTATCTAGTCAAGCCCTCATGGGTTTCCAGTAAGAAGAGAATGTCTCCAGTTCAGGGTCATGGAAGGGCGTGACAAACAAATCGATTGACAACCCATGAGACTGAAACAGGACACTGAGTGTGGGAGGGAGAGAGCAAGAATCTGAGAGAGTGAGAGCACACAACTCTCCAAGGAAAGGATCAGGGCAGCCAGGAGATGACTGGAGCTGTGTGGATGGGATTGGGTGCCCGTTTCCTATCATTTGATCACACCAGCATGTCCTCCTTAATTAAACTTGCCTGAGCCAATTAGCTGGGCAGCTCTAGTGTTTGCCACCATGGCAGGAGCAGATGGCAACGAGGGCTCTGTTGAGCCTGTGAGTGGCAGAGTGTGTAATCCTGCAGAAACCTAACACAAACGATATATTGTTTTCTCAAAAAATTCTGAATTCCACTATGTTTATGTTCATCTCCTCCTCCCCCATGATGGAGGCAACAAACCAAAAAAACTCTCGTGTTGCCTCCACTGCCCTTTCTACACTGCCTTTCAGTCTGAGAAGCAAGAGTCACCTTGACATCAGACAACATTTAAAATAATATAAATACTTGGTCCATTTAATACAGAAGCACTGGGCTTCATTTATAAATGGAGAGGTTGTTTCCAAATCACTGAATAAAATTGCTGTGTGCCAGTCTGGTGTCACTGGCAAAGAACCCAATCAGTGAAGATGCTGAGAGATTCTCCAGATAGCTGGAATAAGGTTAGACATTTCCAATTGCAGCATTTGTTTGGCTTGGGACTGTTTTTTCAATTAAAAATAATTTAGATTTGGTCCTTCCAGCCAGTGTGCAGATTCACATCCTTTGGAACATTGGCACATATAACTCAGGAATGTTTCTAAAGTGTAATGGTTAAATTTACAGGCACAATTTTAGATGACATTTTTAACGAGTAATCCAGACCAGGGGGCACTCAGGTGACATTTGGGTGTCACTGCAGCGTGACACCTTTCAAAAGGAAGGTTTATCCTCTTTAACGTGGCACCAGGAAAAAAGGCAGATTTCATCTTCTTTCAAAGCAGTGCATCACTGGCATATAAAGAAGCATAGAGGAAACCCAGCCCCAGCCCCAGCTGAGCCAAACTGGCCAGAGGGATATTCCACAGGGCATGATGTCAGAGGATAAACTGGGGGGAAAGGTGGCCAGGGCTGCTGCTGTGAGCTAGCATTAGTCAGGGTGGTGAGCAACTGCACTGTGCATCATTTTATATTCTAATTCCATTGTCACTTCCCCTTCATTTTCTGGTTTTTAAACTGTCTAAACCTACAAATTCTACATTTTTTCCCTGACTCTCTCCCCAGCGCCACTGAGGTGGGGGTGTGAAGGAGAAGCTGTGTGGTGTTCAGCTGCCTGCTGGTTAAACCACAACAGGATCAATAGAATACAGAGGGGCCAGAAGGGATATCATGTGCTGTAAAAAGTCTGTTATATGTGGTAATAAAATCTCTCTTTTAAAAAGCCCTTTCAAATCAAGAGTAAATTAATATATTGCCATTAACCTGAAACAAAGACAGATGTCCAGCAGCACGACAAGTTTGAGTCCCCAGCAGTCTCACAAGCTCTCCTCCAAATATATGCTCACGACCACAGTTAACCAGAAAATTAAGTCCCACTGATAGACGAAGTCCCCAGATGAATCAAGTGCAGATAAAACATATTCCTCTAAAAGTGGTATTCAACTGTTTGCTTAAAGACTGCAGTTTAAATATTTTAGCATGTTTAACTGTATTAATTACATATATCATAAGCTGCCATATTTACAATTACTGAGAGGTCTGATATTCGTGTCTACTTCTTTTGAATACACTCTAAAGAAACACGGGGATAATGACAAATAAAAGAGTATTTCCATGACATAAAATGCCAAGGTTCACAGGAGACTCGTGGCCTTTCATGCCTGTTATGGGATGAGGTCAGTGCAGAGCTGCTGTACAAGAGAATGCAATGAGGGCACAAGCCCCTGACAGGGTGCTCACTCAGTACAGGGGGGTGACTCTGCCAGAAGAGGGAACTCTAGGAGTCAGTCTGCTGTCAAAGACCTTCAACCTACCTTCCTCTGATTTTTATATGAGCCTGAGACACATAAAGAACATTCATGGCCTAGCAGTCACGTAACGTTAAACCACTGGTATTAAGAATTCTTATTTCTAACTAATACTTTGTAGAGCTCCATTTCTGTGTGTATTGTACACAGCCACAGAAGTTGAGAGGGAATGGTTTATATAAAAACTAAAGGATAATTTTCAACAGTTATTTGTTTTGAAATAAAAGCATCACAGACAGGGAAGCCTCCTTGCAGCCTCGCTGTATCTCAGTGGGATCAGCACCACTCACAACATCCCTGTGACATCTCTCTGCACCCACAACATGATTAAGGAAATACTTGGCTCTTGACGTCACATCTTGTGGTTTCATCTTAAATAATTGGATATTTTATTCCTTGATAATAAATCTGTAATAGCCAAAACCAAGCACAGATCTACTCAGTGATAAACACATTTAGTAAATTCCACATTTTTGGTAAAAAGCAAGACATGTTTTGTTTCTTCTTCACAAAGCACAACCCCAAGCCTAAACCCTCAAGGGATTATTTTTTAATTTTGAGAACTAACAACCTTAAAAACACCTAGACAATCCATTTCCCCTCTCTGCTCCATTGTTTGCCAATACTTTTCCTTCATGTCTGTGCAGTGCCTCAGCAGTGCCTCTGCCTGGAGCAGGGGTGAGAGCCAGAGACAGCTGGGAACCACACTGACATGCATCTCCAGCAGGATTGTTAACTCAGGTCCAACATCCACGCAATCCCATTGTTACATCCCCCATAAACACACCTCTATCACAAATGGTTATGGAACAGAAAATAGCTGAGAACAGCAAATCCTCCTCGTGCTGGTGCTGCACTCAGAGATGCTCAGTGCTCCACAGTCATTGAGATAAAAGCACTTGGGAGAGTTGTTTTGTTCATAATCTCAACACACACCAAAAAAGGACAGTGGAGGAAACAACAGGCCAGGAGAACAAGTTGGTTTGATCCATTTCACACAGCCAGAAACAGGAGAATTGAGCAGAAAATCAATGACCTAAACCACCTGTCCAGAGTTTGAATTCTTTATATCCTCCTTCCCCTTTTTGCTTCATAAAAGTAGCATCACATGCATTTTTTAGGTGGCCCTAGCAAGCAAAGGGATCAACAGCACTTTCAGGCTATTGGGAGTGTTTGCTCTTGTCCAGAAAAATAAGCTTTTTTCAGCTGAGCGGAAAGAAGCAGGTTTAAAGAAAAGTGGGGGCTTTTATCTATTCTTTCCACAAGAGAATTGTTGACCAATAACCACAAGGAACTCTGAAGAATAAATAATTACCTATTCAGGCTGTTCTTTTAAAATGTTCTTAATATTTAGAAACCATTACAAGCAAGTGACACGTCCCTGCTGCTTCACACTAACTCAAGTAGTTCCATTCTGAGAAACACATTTTAAAGCCTTTTGATTTTATTCTAAAGCAAGCTGGAATCCTGCAGTGCCAATTTTATTGCAGTAAACTTTTAACTGGTGAATAGTCCAATTCCACTTGTTACACTACTAACACTTAGTGGTATTACAAATTATTTTTCTAAGTCTGTAAAAAGAATGCTTCGTTCTTTTACAAGCAGTTCTTCTTGATTTTCATCATCATTCACCTAAGAACATGACAACACAGGAACCCACACATAAAAGGAAATATTTATGTAAAGGAGAGAGATGTAACTGAATTAATGGGTGGACCACGGATGGAATGAAAGCGTGAAGAGAGATATTAGAGTGAAATTTGCATTATTTGACTCAGTTTATTCCTTCCTTTGAGTCCTCACACTACTCCTTCAGCCCTCCCTCTGAGAGTCCCTTATGTTATTGCAGCACTGGAAATAAAGATGGGTGCAGATTTTGGATTCTCAGGTTCACACACACTGGAGAGCAAAAGTGAGCAGGTCAAGTTCACTACTTCTTGAATATCAAATAATGAAGAGAATCAAACTACACAGCAAGAGAAAATGTCCCAGGGGTATCGTTCTTGTTTGCTTCAACTGGCTCACTGTAAATCTTCACGTCTTGGAATTATGCTTGCTAGCATAGTTTTAAAAATAATTTCATTTATATCAATGCATGTTAGAAAACATTCATTTCTACCTGAAATTGTAAAAACATCTGCAGTTATGATTTCCACTGAAATCTTAATGATGAGGGATAACTACAGCAGTTTTACATTTTTCACCTGCTCACACTTACTTTAATACATGAGCCTGTTCAAACCTCAGGCAACCCTCCATGTATCACTCAAACTGTAATAAGAGAACTATTCCTCATCCTTTTTATCCCCAAACAGATGTGTTTCCTTTGCTGTCCTTCCTGTAACTTTCAGACCTTGAAATCCTTGAGGAACCATCTCTGATTTTAGAGAATGTCTAAGGAATGCAGAAACTATGCTTAACTACACAGCAAAAACTACATCTCAAAAGCAAGTTACAGTCTTCATTCACACTAAAATGTTTCATTGCAGAAAAAAAATTTGTTAGAATAGTACCTCAACAAAATAAATTACTTTCTGCAGCTTTTAAAATACTTTGTTGAAAATAAAAAGGTAATGGATACAGTTCATTGAAATAAATGACTTCATATTTCAGCTGCAGATTCAGGCACATTGTTCACAGCGTATTTTTTAATTATAAGCAATGGCTCTCCTACAGCAAGGCTTCGTTAGTTTCAAAGGAGTGTGACACAAACTCTGCATCCACACTTGGAGCATAACAGTAGCTACAAATTTTTGGACCTACAGGCTTAGCAATTCCAGTACTCCACACTCAGGTTTCTCTCTTGTGTTCTGAACAGCCCAAAAGTTTAGCAACTCTCACTATTTTCCTGACAACTTCAGTGATCACCTGTTTTAACTGAACTTCTTTTTACTTACATGGTTATTTAGTATACTTCAGGATTATAAAATGCCTGATTCTGTCCCTGTCCTATTGTGTAGGGTTGCAATCCACTGTAATATCCTGCCCTATTTTGCTAAAGATCAAGTTTTACACATAAAAGAAAACTACTCCAAAACAGCTGAAAAGTATTTCAAATCAGTATTTTCCATAAGTAGTTTAAAAATTCCAAGTGGATATCATCAGACTGGAATTAGTTGGTTATTTTCCTTGCTTCTTTCTAGCTTCATGCAATTTACTTTATTACACCTAAATATGCTATCTCAACGTCCCCATTCATTCTTGGTTTTATCTGCCAGAAGGAACTCACATTCACTCCCATACATTTAATTCTCATTTTCTACCCAACCCCTTCCTCCTGCAATGACAGCAGCCACTAAAAGCTCCATTAGAACAGCCTGAATCCTTGACACTTTACTCTTCCTTGGACACATTGATGTCACTTATTATTATTATTTCACAGCTGTAGAAATGACTAAGAAATGCAATCAAACTCAATCGGCAAAAACTTCAAGAACAAAAAATAACCAAACCCCAAAGCCCTCAAACCCCTCATCTCTGAGCTTCAGGGACCAACAGAGGTCACTGAGAGAGTGATTGGTTTTTTGGTGCATTCTAAATCTGAAACTGAGCATGTTTATCACTCTTAACTTTACTGGATGATGAGCAGCATCCCTTAAGTCAGAAACAGCATCTCCAGAATTAATTGTGCTACTGCCAATCTTTTGTTTTACCTTAGATTAGGATTGCCGTGAAGAGATTGGTTTTTTGCCTTTGAATGCTACAGTCTGGACTAATCAAGCTACAGTAATAAATATAAGCTTCAAAGATAAAAATTAAAAATCATTTAAAAATTGTTATAAACAACCACAACACTCCATGGCTTTGCCTGCACTTCATATTTTTTGATCATGCCTCATTTTCACAGAGAAATATTTAACATCAGTGAATTCTGGGCATCATAAACTGACTCACGTTCTAAGGCTGGCTGACTGAGTAGAAGTGATAACATTCAGAATGACAATTTTAAAATCACTTCTGTACTTTTAACATTGTATCAAAAGGATAGCTGCTGTTATTAATGCCACTGCTTATCAATACAAACAAACAAACAAGGAGGCCGGACAGCTTCACAGTTTGAAGCAGAGAAACGGGATTTTGTGTTCAGCCCCTGGGTGTAAATGGACTGACGACTACTGGATTTGCTGTGGTGCAGCTGAGAATACACACTCTTCTGAACTGCTAAAATACCAGAGAAGATTTGGGAGAGATTGTGGTTGCAGCTTGTAGTTCAGTGAATATTCAGGCATCCTTCCTGGCTGGTTTTATTGTCTCCCTATTCTTTACAGTGCTTTTAGCACAGCCAAAATATAGTCAGAGACTGGGACTCCATCTGCCAAGGAGGTGTGATCTAGAACTGCTTCTGACACCCAGATTACTTGTCTGGGGGGAGCCAGGCCTGTGATCTTGCTAAGAAAGGCTCTCTATAAATTTATAAAGAGCATAAAAGTGGCTGAAGATGTAATGGGCCCAACTCACTCGGGTACAACCACCCAGCTCGGCCTCGCTGTGACACAAGGCACTCAAATGCGAGTTTATCAGCCCAGCAACGGGGACACAGTGACAAGTTTGGCTCTTCTCTGCCAAGGTGAGAATGGGCATCCATCATCTCATTGCTCTGAAAGTTACCTCCTGTTTCTCTGCTTCAGGTAACACACAAACAGCAGAAGCCCCCTCCACGCCAGGCTGTTTCAGATGATCACAGTGCTTTTAGGGAGTAACATAAAAGGCTTCTGCACAGAAAGAGTGCGAATAATCTGCTCTGCCTAGCCAGTTAGGATAGGACCAAACCTAATGGGCTAAAATCACTGTACAGAAAGTTCAGACCAAGCTTCATGAAAAACAGAGCATGGTGAAGTGTGCAAGAGATCGCCCAGGGAAGCTGTTGCATCTCTGTTACTACAGATCTGTAAGATTAGGACAAAAAGCTATTTATCAGGAATGACAAGGGTCCTGCCTTGGGCAGGAGGATGGACTGATGAGATCCTGAAGTTCCTTTCAGATCTATTTTTGCACAGCATTGCTTATGAAACATAGTTGCTGTTATTGGAATGCAGAAAGATGTCTTTTCCAAAAGCCTTCCATAATCTCTCACAGCATTTTGCAAGGGACAGAATCCTGTCAAATTGACTCAGCAGATCTCACCTTGTTTCTAGCCAGACTACCCCTAAGCCTGAAAGTCAAATCCTTGAAGTGATTACCAGCCTCCCCACCAGAAAGGGAGCTGACTGTTGCATGGCTGACTGTGCCAGTCAGTGTAAATTGAATTAAAGTTACATTCCTTCTTATGGGCATATTCTATTAGATTTTTTAAAGCGAGATTGCTCCTATGGATGTCCCTAAATGAGCTAAGTCAACTCTGCCCCTATACAATGCTTACGGTTTCTTTGTGGGTTTGGAAGGGGTTTAATTTTTAGGGGGTATTTTTTGGCCAAGGTGAGGGGAGGAGAGTCAGGGAATGTCTCTGATACCCTGCAAAAGGCTCCAGGATTACATGAGTTTTGTTATTTTAAAGGTCAGTTGTATTTCACCACTCTATGAAAATCCTTTTTGGGCCAAGACTTGAAAAACTGAAATATGGAAAACTGCTGATACTGAAGCTTCTCACACTTACAAGCTTCTACTGGTATTTTCAAGCCTTCCTTCAAAACTAGAAGACAAAAAAATATAATTGCAGAAAAAAGAGAAAGTGAGGTATGCTTATACCAAGATCATTTTAAGAAGCAGGACTTCATATATACTTCAATTATTCACAAAAAATTCATGAGATAAAGAGACACCAAAAGCCATTCACTGCAATGTTGTGAAAGTCTTCATGCTCCAGTTATGAAATATGCTGATCACATTTGACAGCCAGCATTTTCACAGGCACATTTAGTCCTGTTAGTCTCTCCTTAGTCCTTCCTGGAAATACAAGACCTGTTGGGAGGGCAACTGCACAGAAGATCCCTTTTTCTCCTGTCATCACGCTTGATGTTAAACATTAGATAGAGGAGGAAAAAAAAGTGCAGATTACAGTAATTTTCTCCTATGCCCACTCAGGTTTGACGTGCACCATAATGTGTGTACTCCTAGAAGGGTTTGACAGCCTTACCTCAGTAGCCATGGTGATGAGAAAGGGCAGAGATATTAGGAAAAATGTTAAAGTTTCCATAAGTAAAAACAAAAACACCATTTGCAGTTTGGATTAAGCCTGAGCCACAAATAACATTTAAACTTAAAAAAAAATGAGAACATGGGAATGGGCACAGAAAACATATCAAAGCACTAAGGGCAGATAAGAATCACTGAATAGCAAATGCCTCTTAATAGCTCAGTTCTGCTTAGTAACAAAGCAGTTATCTGGTGAAAAATTATTTGCTCAGGTAGAAAGTACAAAATGCATGAACTACCTGTGCACCAGGGCAAGCAGCAGGAGCAAGGCACTCAGTGCATGGCTCAAAGCATCCTGATATGCACAGCTCAGAGCTGGAAAACTTGCACCACTTCCAGACTCCTCTCGCTGGGCTCAGAGCTGCCACGGGGAGTGGAAAGCCCTTCCTGGTCCCCAGAAGCCAGGGCTGTACAGCAGAGCTGTGTCTTCCAGCATGGGAAGAGCAGTGGGATCCCATCATCTGCTGCTCCCTGCTGTTGGTAGTGCTCATCTTTTCATCACTGAAATCCTGAGAGCACCATGCAGCCTCCCTACAGATATCCCCAACTTTGTCTGGCAAAGCAGAAAGAAGGGATTTGAGGAAAAAACCTCAAGGCGGTTCCCAGTCTCCAGTGCATTTTCACACGACTTTCAGGCTGGAGATCGCCTGAAGGACTACCTACTCCTTCCTTCCACAAGTTAAGCACATGTCCAAAAGATCTACATCCTCACTAGCAACATAAAAATATGGAATAAATAATTATAAATTAGTAGATAAATGTACTAAATAAATATGCATTTCCTCTACCATGACCTCTCACAGCGACAAATCCTGTAAATTTGCCTAAACCCGTCCTGATGGAAGATGAGCATTTGAAAGGGAAGCCATTAAGAAAAGCAGGAAGATTTCACTGTTCACATAACATCCAGCCATGTCTCTATGAAGGCCTGCCCTAGGAACATCAGCCTGGTGGGTAATGTGACACTGTGCCTTCAGTTGTTGGTTCAGTTTTGGTCCTGTAGAACTTATGCCCATCTGCAGTGAATGGATGTATGGCAGCTGGGCTGCTGTCTCTTTTGTTTGGTTGAGATTTGGGTTTTGTTTTAGTTTATTGGAGGGGCTCTTTTGTCAATAGGTTTTGTCACACTGGTACTACTTAAAAAACAAGTCTATTGCTATAAGGTAACACAAATCCTGCTGGAAGAGCCAACAATCTGCCTGTAAACCATTGCAGTGGTTGGTGCAGAGGAAGAAATCACACAAATTTAGTCTTACTACAGTTTGCTCAAGGAGATCTAAGCAGACATTTCAGCACGGATCAGAAACTGCCCTGATATATTCTTGGATTTGGGCCTATTAAAACGAACAACCAACCAACCACAGAAAACTTTCCAAATACTATCATTTTTCTTCTTCTCCAATAGTTGCACAAAATATTGAAAATTAACAGGCTGATGATAAAAGAACTGTTGGAGCTCTGATTCTCTGTTACAGTTGAAGACTGATACATTATACAACTTAAATTTCAACATTTAAACAAAATATGGCCATAAAAGATATTCCACGTTACCACACTGTTAAAAGTACAGCTGCTGAATATTGTTAATGTTGTAGCTGTACGTTTCAGATTTCTTCTACTAAATACATGATGCAAGTTGAATTTTCCATAAAAACCTTTAATAAATTAATGATATTATGAAACCCAATAAAGCAAAAATTACAACACAAAAAGTAAGTTCCTCCAATAACTTAAATACACAAAGAGTTTTTTTAAAAAAAAGCATAGAGGTTTTTCCAAGACCATAGGGAATCCAGGCCCTTCAGGGGAATGAAGGGTTCAATTAGTACTATAATACTATGCCTGGACTGCAGGTCATAAGGCCAAAAATTATCAGGAAATGAACTATTAATATCAGAGAGAATACACAGAAAGTATTTTCCGTTGGGAGAAGTAGATACTTCTCACAATATAAATAATTCAAATCAATAAATGGAGAAGCTAAATTAAAACTACTGTCTCACGTAACCTTTATCACAAAAGCCAGTCGGTCGAAGTTCAGTATTTCAAAGGATGATTCCCTACATGAAAAGTAAATCACTATTTAATGAAAAATGTGTTGATTCTCCCAATGTAAAAGCTGAAGAAAATAATTAGGCTAACAAATTCCCAGTCAGCAGAGTTTGCAAAGTGTCAGTGACAACAGCCCGTGATTAACGTCCCTGAAAGGATCCTGGGGGAATGCAAGCAAAAGAACCAAATATAAGATGAAATATCCACAGTAATAGAAAAAATAATAGGAAAAAAAATGAAAAGGGCATCTTTTCACTAGGAACTGATCTTTGTGCAACCAAGAATCACTGGGGGCCATGAGAGACAAACAAACGTTTATATTAAAATGGGGTTCAATATGTAAAAACAAAAATTGAACCCCTGTTTGGCAGGGTAGGAATTGAAGCCAGTATAAGCTTTCGGGAAAATTGACAGAATAATTCTTTCAGGATGCTGTAAAATGCTGTTTGGGACAAGCACTTGGACTTCTGCTTCCTGAAAATACCTAATCCTCGAGAACAAGGATACTCACCCTTACCAGCTCCTTTCCTTAGAAAAGGTGAAGACTCTTAAGCAATGTCATCTTTTTAACAAATGCACAATCTTAAGATCCTCAGAGCAGCTATCAATCTTACTATTCTCCCTTTTCTTCAAAAAGCATTTTTAATGAAAGAGGAAATTTAAGAGAAAACTTGTTTGACATGCAGAAGTCCCATATTCTGCTTAAGGGACTCAGGACAGAAAAAGTGTCAGGAAAAATAGACTCAGTACAAATGAAAACATGTGCATGACATACATCTATCACACAGCAACTCGAGCAAAAATTTTCAATACCTCCATTAAATTTTCTGCCCAAGTCTTGACAGTTATAAAGTACTTACACAGTAAGATACGATTTGAGCAACTTTAAATATTTGTCAGACAGTTTGTCCACAGCCAGGGAGCAGAATAGGAAGAGAGAAAGCAGGGGCTGTTACTGATGAACAAAATTAATTATGTATTACTACTTCAGGCAATTGCAATGATTCATTTCTAGAAAAGCAAATTCAAATGTAATTGTATAATTATGGTGTTTTCATTTAAAGTATGTTGATAGTGGGTGCCTGCTGTATTACTCTGTTTATTTTGTTCTGCTTCACAACAAATTCAGAGTAGGAAACACGTCATTTCAAGATCTGTGGGCCAGTTGTCAGGTCCTGAGTACTCAGACACAGCCTTCACATGTGTCCTTCAAATCACACTGGAAATTCCTTCCTTATAAACGCTTTTAAATTCAAAATGCAACCCATAGGCTCAAATGCTGCTGCTAGTGTACATTCCTACCTGCAAAGGGAACAGGTGCATCTTTATCCAAAGCAACCAGGGGAGGATCCAGAATCACAGTGTCGTTGTTTTCAGTTATGATTCCATGATAGGACGTCTCAATCCAGGGTTTGTGTTTGTTCACTAGAAAAGATAAAAACCACGCCTAATTAATTTGGTTTGTATTTCATATCCATTTAGCTCATTTTATCTATAAAGAGAAATTATTTAACATACTTCCAGCATTAATGGTATTACTCAAAAGCCACTAACAAGATCCCCATAATAAACATTCAAATATAAAAGAAAAACGCACATTGTACTGCACTGATGAGAAAACCAACACTTACAGACATCCCTCCAATTAAGACACCAAAATAAAAAGGCAATTTGCAAAATATTTTTAATGTGTTCTCAACTATCAGCATAATTAGGTTCAGACACTTCTGAAGGAATTACTTTCAGTAGCAAAGCTCTGGTGCAAGCGATAAGGCATCCAGAGAAACTCAACTTGAGAAGACACAAAGGCAAGCAGAAGGGTGAGTGAGAACACTTGACTCCTGGGCAACTTCTCACTTTTTGTATCTTCAGAACAATACCTACAATTGTTTTTGTGTTCTGTACATTGTAGAGAAAACAAACTTCTATATTTTAATCACTGGTAAAAGTCTGCACTCCTTTTCAATTTAACCAGCTGTAGGTATGCTTAAGCGGGATCTGAAGTTTTTCTGGAAAAATCAGTCCTTCAAACCCAGCTGTGGAACATTTGGATATCTGGTTTTGAAGCACATAGGAAGATCATACAAAAAGACAATCTGAGGAGAGGATACACCACATCATCAGATTGTCTTATTCCTGAACCCTTTCCATTTACATCCCTCTCATCATCCATCTGCTGTTGATTGGAAAGTACGAAGACACAAAACAAAAAGGAATGGGGAAATGTAAGAGGCTTAGCTTTGCTCTGCTTATAAATTGTGCTTTCTTCCTGCAGGCACAATCTGAATGTTATGTCACTGGAGCTCCTACATAAGCAATACAATGGTGATAGCTAAACGAATTTCAGTTTGAGGAATGTACTCCCCCAGGCAAGAGGGAGCACTGCACCAAGGAATATCTGCCACATTTGCAGCAGACTCAGATGCAAGGTAATTTCTATACCTATTATTTAGCTGTGTGTACCAGACGCTGAGGAAAATACCTGGTGAGTTAACATAAATCACCTCAAAGATGGAGAGTTGACACTTAGAGTGAAAACAAATTTAAAAAACAAATTAAAATGACAAAACCAAGCAAAATGCACAGATATAACCCTAAAATCTTTCCTGCCTTGTCTTCTGTAAAACCCCCAGCCACCAATAAGCTTCAAGTTTCTCCCTTTGTGAAGAAAGTGGCAAAAACCACCAAGACAATAGGGAGGGCTCTGGCCACAGGTGAACGTGGGCAATTAACAAATTATTTTTTTCACCGGCTATTTGGAAAAAGCATAAAAATACATTTATGGCAAATTGAAGTTCATTCTTTTCCCTTCTTGCTTCTTTGTTTAACCATTAGGAAATTGTGGACTAGGGAAGACTGATCCTCTTAAAGCTGAATTATTTTATATTCTAGCACTAATCTGGGAGCTCCGAGTTCATTTCTATGTTGCAATATATCTTCTTTCAGAAGAAAGCATACTTATCTTCACAGTAGTTGGTTTTTCCCATTTTTGCAATAACTAAGCAACAGGAAGATTAAACTGGGGATGTGTCAGGGAAAGGTGAAATGGAAAATAGGGATCTCAAATCTCTTTATCTTGTAATGACTGTACAGCCAGAGGAGAGATTGGTGAGTTTATGTAATAGATGAAGGCCAAAAGTCTTGTCCATGTTGAAAAATGAGAAGTGATGGATGCAATTTCAGAGCTTTTTATGGCATTGGGGATTCTGGTTTGCAGGGCAGCTGAAGTGTTCTGCATTTGTTATTCGAATACGTGAATTGCCTGAACACCCAGACACACAAATGTGCTCCACTGGCACTCAGCTGGGACTCCAAGGCTCTGACTGACACAGGCTGCACTGAGCCAAAGGTCATCTCTTGATTGTGTGCAGATACAATTTAACCATAATGAAATAGTAAACAGGAGCTCACATAAAAAGGGACTTCCTTATGCAACTAAAATTTCAAGTACCAAATGCTTTTCATTTCCCCTGACTCTGTTAAGCTCTTAAAAAATAAACCATCAAACAAAAAGCCCAAAGCAAACTAACAAAAACAACACCAAAACTTCCCTCCTATGGATTCCTACAAATTACTTTTGATGACACTTTTACTTAAGAAACTCTCAGGATACAGTGACTTCAATCCTACCAGCCTTGGCTTTCTTCAATTGGTGTCCAATGAGCAATAACAGCAGTGAAATGAGTGACAGCAACATTACTCCTTAAATTATATAAGGAGGGAAGAAAAGAAAAGTACATTATGAACAAATGCTACAGTTTAGACCTAGACCTTCGAGACTGGTATTGAGAAGAAAAGAACAATAAAGCAAAAGCAAAATAAAAGAAAATTTCAAATCATTTGCAAGCTCATATCTTGGAGATACAGCCCCAAATGTAAAAGATATGGCTAAATAAGCTGTGTGTAACCCGTGGTGTGGAAATTTTACAAATAATGGAAAATATCCACGCTCTTGGGGAGTGCAGAGCAATTCTTTTGCATCAGATGATCCATCACATCGAAATATTTTCACATCATTAAAATTATTGATCCTTTTACACTGTTTCGTATACTTGCTTTAAAATAAGAAATCTCTAATACTGAAATGAGAAGCTGGTGTTTATAGCCCTGCAGAAGGCTGGTAAAATGTTACCACAGAAATAACTGCATAAACCACTCCGTCAGCTCTCATAAAAGAATAGGTTCTGAAGGAGAAACCTTCATATGGACCAGGATCAATGAATACTTTAAGTTTCCTACTCTGAGACAAAAGGACAACTACAAAATATTAGGCTGGTTCAAATCAGTATTTATCTACAGGTTGACACACCTCTCAAATCTCTGATATTTTCCTATCCCTATGCAGTGTCTTCAAAAGAAATAGGATTTTCAGTATTAATTCAAAAGTGTTTTGTCTTGTCTTATTTAAGCAACTGATTCTACTTCAGGATATTGGAGTCAGATTTTAGGTTTCCAGAAACACAGTAATGCCACACTGCATTTATTAAAACACCAGAACAAAAAAAATTTACCATGCTGTCTATTTCAGGCTATATGAAAATGTATGCTTAACTAGAAAAGAAAAACAAAATTCACTTTTTTTAAAAAAGTTCCATAATTCTGATTATATACAGGGCTTACTAAGATATTTTAAAGGTTAAAATGTATCCTTTTTGGAATTCTTCAAAGTTTTAAATAAGATGGGAATTTTTCATTTTATCTTTACAATGGAAAAGGCAGGAGTGGTTAAAAAGTATTTCAGAGCTTCTCAACAATGCTTACAATTTCACAGCACTCTATAAAGTAACAGGCAAACTACTTTTCTTTGTTTTGCATCTGCTAAAGATGGTGGAAGAGATCTAGACACAGATTTGTAAGTGAAGTTTCAGGAACTAAAAAAGCAGAGCACTACACAGCCAGTTAAGCTCAAATGAGCAAATAAGTTGGACAATCAGCAGATAGGAGTTATAAATAAAAAAAACCTTTTCCCTCTTAAGGCATATTAAGGTGTAGTACACTGATATAATTTCTAAAAATAGAAAAAAGATAAAAGGTTTTGTCTTTCTCACAAAAGATCTTCTCTGGAAGCATTTATTGTCTCCTTTATCCTTGCATTTGTCTAGCTGGGTGGAAGCTGGAATAATCAGTACAAGGCTTTCATGTATTCAAACGTATTTAGTTAAGACATAAAGATAACCATGCTGTGGGTTGTAATTTATTAGTCATTCATACAAACCCTAATATAAATCATTTATAACATCTAGGATAAGATGTTATAAATTATTATCTTCCTTTATTACAGCTCGAGGTCCATCTATTAAAATTTGCCTGCACCATTAACAGCACATTTTCCTGCTCTGTCCCCCCAAAGGTTGTGATTAGAAGCCTTTGGATGCAATTAAACCACTGTGCTAGAAGTGTCACTCTGTGCTCCCTCTGCAAACGCGCTTGGCACGCAAAGCACCTGAGCAGAAAACGGCAGAAACCCCGTTCTGAAGAGTCTGCAGGAAAGCTCACGCCCCCAGGACTGCTGTCCTGAGAGTCACTTAAAGGACAGGCCCCAAAATGAATACAGAGAAAGGCCCAGACGATGCTGAGAAGCCCCAGA
Organism: Oreocharis arfaki; assembly: GCA_013398015.1. Lineage (NCBI taxonomy): Eukaryota > Metazoa > Chordata > Aves > Passeriformes > Paramythiidae > Oreocharis > Oreocharis arfaki. The sequence continues at coordinate 933,860 of VZRR01000615.1, read as the reverse complement.
ACATGCTGACCTCCCACATTGTATTTAAGACTGCGAGACATGCACGGCGCTTTCCGAAGGCAATCACAGGCTGTGCATTAAATCTTCCAAGTCTCAAAGCCTGTGAGCAACAGAGCTGCAATTTGTCAGTGCAGAAGCATTATTATAACAGGACTACAATAAGGACAAAATGTATGAGGACCTCATCTTATGAGGAAAGACATCTTTTCTCTAAGCCAAGAGAGACACTTGTCTGGGCGGGAGGAGAGGGGGAGTGGGTGGAAAGCAGCACGTGCACAGCACAGCACAATGGTATTTGCAAAATTCAGATGGTTTCAGACTCAAATCATTTAGAAAATGTCACTGATACAAAAATAACACATTATAAAAGAATTATGAAAGAAAAAAAGTGACTATTAGAAGGTTTACCTCCTGACACTAGGGCAGTTTCAATACTGTCAGTTGATTTAACTGCTGATTTCTAAACTCCAGGCAGCTAAAACATGAGGTAGCAAATTATAATGGTTAAGAATTGCTTTATGAATGCAAATGTTTTCTTTCTTTGTCTCCTCTAAATAGCACAATGGATTTATTTTCTATTTAATTGTGTTGATAATACGTTCTCTCATCTCCAGGTTAAAGAGGTTGTCGATTCCAGTAAATTGGCAGAAAATTTCAGCTTTCTTACCACCTCTTCTAGCTCTAAGTCTTTTCATCTGCTAAGTTCAATGATCTTCAGCTCAGCCTGCTGGAATCCTGTGTAAGTGTCAAAGGCCTTCCCCTCAGAACCAGCCAAACTGAGGATGCTCAGGAAGCCTTTTAGACACACGCAGGAAATCCCATTAACTTCTGTAGAATGTCAGAGACTGAACTTCCTGCCTTGTGCACTCTGCAAGCACCAGTGCTGCTGGAGCCCTGTTAGGGGAATGCTGCACAGCAAATGTCCAAGGGATGCAGCTGCCATGGGGACAGCTGCCAGGCACAATTCTTCTGGCTGGAAAAGCCTCCAGACCCGGACACCACTGACCTGGCAGTCACTCCTCCCTGGGGGCAATACTTCCCTGGGTAAATGCCACAGCGAAACCTGTGGGATCAGCAATGGCCAGAGCTCTGGCTCATTTTTCAGGTGTTTCAAAGGAAAAAGCAACTAAAAATACAATTTGTCCATTGTTGAATTCCTGTGACCTCTTCTCTGGAGAGTTTTAACAGCCCTGGGCTCTGGACCAAGAAGGAGAAACTTGAAAGAGGGAGAGGTCAGAAGATGATTCTGACTCACAAGTGTGGCTTGTATTGTGTTCATTCTTTGATGACCAAGCAAGAAGTTTTGAAAACTCATATTCTTCACAGAAGTTTGGTGGCATCTCCAGTAACTCCAGTTTCTGGCAACTGAAATATGTCAGAGATCGTGGTTTTTACTAAACAAGTCCTCATCACATGGTTCATACACGTGACTGCATTGTGCACGTCTCACTTTGTAACAGAGTAGACCTCAATTCCCCCAAGGCATGTCTTGAGATAGAAACCTGGATTTCCAGAATGAGCCGGGAATAGAAACCAAAGATAGCAGCAAAATCCCAAATCTCATAAAGGAGCAGCTAAGAAGAAAAACATTCAGAAGACAGGCAGATTTGAGGGCTTAGGCCACTAAAGAAATGAGGATTGGAGCTTGAGAAAGAATTTAAAACTTCCTCTGAAAGGCAGAGAAAACAAGGACAAGGATAAATGCATTTTTGAGGAAAAAGAAACTAAGAAAAGTGGAAACTGAAAATGGCTGTGAAGTACGAGAAGTAAATAAATGTTTGCATTTTACAGGATTAAATCTTTCTTAGCATTAGGAAAAAAACCCCCATTGAGTAGCTTTATCAGGAGGAACTGTGTTGCCCTACCTACAAAAAACCCTGAAAACTTTCCAGAAACTTTCACATATAAAACACACTTTTTATACTTTGTCAAAGACAAATTGGAAAGAAGAAATTTATTCTGTCCCACACACTTCATTCTCCCTGTGATGCCATTGCCTGAATCACTGAAATTCCAGTAGTTATGTCCTGGCTTTATTTTTAGATAGACAACTTTAAACCATAATGCTTTATGTGCTTTTACATAAAATAATAATGTGAAACTCCTGCCCCAATTAAGGCAAAGTGAGTTTTGACACTAAGATCAGTTAAAGCAGAATTTATACGATTTATGATATGTGATTACGAGATGGGAGCTCTTTGGAGAGCATTTTAACTGAGCAATACATTATGGGCAGTGCATCTCAGCAACATGAAATTACTCAGTGGAGCTTCTGTGGATACCTTGGCATTGCTTTGATTGTGCTGCACAACAAAACCTGCTCTGCACCAAACACACTGCACAAAGTTTTCTGCCACAAACGCATTTTCTGGCCCCCAAAAGAGACAGTTCCCATCAACAACATTTGTTCTTATATTAAAAAGGGGGAACATCTCAAAAGGAAGATTCTTTTGTTAGTAGCTAATTCTTATTACAAGCTAATTTGACCAAAAGCACCAAGCCTAATAGCCTTGATAATATCAGTAGTTACTCTCATGTTGGCTATTTCTAAAGTAAAATAACATACTCTGTACTTATTCTGATGTTGAGATGTTTATGCAGCTATAAATATGCTCAATTCTCTTGTAAATCTGTTTGGTTTTTTATCTGGGGTTTTTTTGTGAGTGGTGGAGAGATACTTCTTAACACTGACCAAATTAATATCAAACATTTAACAGGAACTTTGTGAATGCTTGGCTCAACCCAAACCTGTACTGTCCAGGAAAAAAGTCTAGCTACAAATTTTGTAAAACTCCACTTACAATAGCAATATGTAGAACTTTCAGCAGCCTTTTTTACTTCTGACCTTTATTTCTGAAGAGCACATTTTGAATTTTCATATGTATACAAGAATTAGCCTTTACACCATGTCTCATTGCCATCTTTCAGGTAATGGACCACATAGTTGTGGTCTCTGGGCCTCAAAGCACCTTTAAGCTTAAAAGTTACTTAAATTAACACAAAAGACATATCAACTCCTTCATCAAGGTGTACTCATAAATTTATCTATTGATAGTTGTCATAACAAACAGACTTCAGAGAATGCAAACCTGAATCCTGAGCTACCACGGTTTCCAAGCCTCAGCATTAAGACCAGGAAGCTGCGCATGTACCGTACCTAGGGAACAAAACTGGAATTAGGGGATGAGTCTGTCCCACAGCTACCCATGGGAACTTCAACAGCACTCACTGATTGCATCCTCAGACACAAAAGTTACACAGTTAAAAATCTTGGGGAAAGTATCTAGTGGTTTAAAAATGGTTTCATTGATGTCACAAGGGCACAAAAAAGTCACAAACAAGGTGTTTCTCTATGTATCTACATGGACTCAAAAAGCATTTCACTTATCTTGTTTATCAATGCTGATCTTTAATTCAACATTAATTCCTCATGAACAGCTTCATTCTCATTTACTAATACATAAAAGCTTGAGATACCCAATATTTAACCCTTCTATTATTTAATTTAACTTCCTTCAATATTTAATAACTCCATGCTTACTATATGAAGCTGCCCCGATCTTACACACTTTGTCTTTTGTTTGGGCTGAAAGCTGTTCAGAACATGGATTTATTTTTCCATTTTGAGCATTAACAGCATGCATTTTAAATTAACCTGACTCTAGTCCTTATTCCTTAAATAAACAAGAATGGAGGGTTCTCTGAAGGGTTCTGTCAGATCCAAACAGGGCTTCCAACACAGTTGTTTCACTGACTGGGTACCAACACCTTGCAAATGCTCCAGACATTTCAGGTAATTCTGAGGAACACACAGATCTCTCGTGAGCATTTTTATCATGACTGTGTTTCCATAGGAAGCAAAAAACATAAAATTCAATGGTTATGCAGAAAAGCAAAAGCAATCCCCTAACAGCACCAAAGACAGACCTCACCGAGGAGCTACAGGATGCCCTGTTTAACTAAAGAACAAATTTGCATCTATAATATCCCTCTTACTGCCTGAAATACCAAAAGCAGGGGATTCCAATTGCTGCTATTTCTTCCTATGAGTGTCTCAATTATGACACCTCTAAAGCGAACATTGCAGCTACTACAGAACTCCAGACATTTTTACACTGGCTGAGCAGATTTTGAAAGGTTTTTCAGCATCTTATCATTGAGATTAGCACTTTTTTCTTTGTAAATAGTACCTGGAGTTGAAGTTTTAAAAAAGAATATTAAAGTAACTTAGGTTTTATGCAATTATGTCTCAAGAGTTTCAGCAATACTTTGTAGCTGAGAACAGTATTTTGAAAAATTCCAAGCTAAAACCCCTATCAGATTATAAGGCTAAAATAAAATATTAAAAAATGGTAGCCTGTATAAAATTTCATGCCACACTATTTCGATAGCACAGACTCGAGTGCTATCACAAATTTAATCTCACTGAAATCCTATGCTCCTACATATAAGCCTACACATTTGGAAATCTTGGGAAACGAGATAAATCCTAATGCCATGGATTTTAAAGGAGTAAGTAGTTCCTTTCTTTAAGAAATAAAGTATTGCCGTTCATCTTTTCATTATTAGTTCAAAATTACAGATTTCCATACAGCAGGGGCTGAAGGGTATTGCAGTAGAGAGAAGCTAAATTTGCACAGGACAGGTCTTGTTTCAAATTACCCGTGCTTTACTTCATCCAGAGAGACGGGCAGCCAGCATCTCTTGAAAGAAGGTCGTGATCTTTTTCTTTCGTATGGCCACCACTGTTTCCAAATGAACCATGCTGGTTCTGAAACTGTGACTGCATCATAGAAGAGATGCTTTATTCCCTGACGAAAACCAAGAAACTCAAATTCTTTAAGAGGGAATAATACGAAGAGTGCAAGAAACTGAGAAAGACTGATAAATTCTAGGCACGTTTGTGTGGGCAAAAGCTCATGAAGCTGAAAGGTTAAGGGAGAGATGTGAACACGCAGAGAAAGGCAGAGCTGGGAGCATAAGAACCCTTTAGAGCACATATCCTCTGATTGTCGTGCACCACTTGTGGGTTATGGGCAAACCACAGGTAGACTGCCCGTGTCACGTTCCCTGTTCCACTGCAAGTTGTTCACACGTTGGGGGGCACACCTCTGTTCCATACAAGTCACAGGGTCATCACAACCTGCCCAACAGCCATGGCCAAATCCATAGATTAAACCATGAAGTGTGAAAATAACTACCAGTAATGCAGGCAGAAGGGCACTAAAGAGAAACACAAAAGAAAGTCCATTTGCAAGCATTTATTCAGTGTTCACATGTCTCTTGAGTCAAAATGCACCTCTAAATAAATATATCAACTGACTTTCCATTTTCACTCCAAACCTCTCAGAATTTGCCTTTAAATGGCATTTATCACATGGTCCCATACATTAATAAAAGAGTGATTACAGAAGTTTTACTACCATCAGTGCACAAGGCAGATGCCAGCTGATGGTGCTGCCCTTCTCAGTCACAGCAGAAAGCAGGAATGCAGTAAATAACACACGGGCAGGATAAAGATAACTCTAAAAAACACACTTCTGTACTGGTACGATTCAGGGGAGTTCCATCCATGTTGGTCATTTCCTACAGACTCTCTATTATCTCCTGAAGAACAACAGTTTTTTGGGACAGAGTCCAGCTTCTTTTCCCTTTTATACAACACCTCTTATCAGTTTGTGGTCCTGACTGAAGCTTCTATACACTCCAAAACAAATAGTGATCTGTCTACCCTCCAAAAATCAATAGCAGTGTGGGTGTTCCAGACATTGTAAGAGTCAAGACCTCTGTGTTTCAGCTCTCCAAGACAGAGAATGCCCGTAATCACACGGGCTATATAACCCACATGGTGACCACACTGACATCCTGCGTTCCTGTACTGCATTCTTCAGACATATTCTAGCTACACTTTAGTTTTTTCTACTTGGTTTCTTTTAACAGCTTAGTCTAGACCTAGGAATTGCCTGAAAGAAATGTTTTTAAGTTTTGATGCTGTTTCTGATTATAAACAGCTCTGACTTTATAACACAATGCTTAATTTAATTGATTTTTATGCACCTCCTCATTATCAATGCAGTCTTTATATTTTCCAAGGCAATCTTTTCTCTCAGTACATTTTCTACAGATTTAAACCTAAAATTACCACTGATCCTATTTGAATGGCTTATTCTTCCCTCAAAACTCCCTCCCCTCTTTTTTTTGCATTTCAACCTGGAAACAGGCTCTTATTTTTCTTTCTTCCCTCAACATCCTCAAGTGTCTCCTAATTGCTGAGTGTTTTGAAACATATCAGTCTATTTACATAGAAATTATACTGCCAACAGCCATGTCTTAAAATGCTACTCTTACATTAGCAAGTACTCCTTCCTCATATCCACATTTATATATTTAAATACTAAATGTTGAGCATAGGCAGTGCTCAGAGTTAAAGTGTGGCAGAATTTGCCTGCATTAGCAGTCAGAGTTCCAGTCAGAGCTGGACCATGCCATTGCACCAACAAGTAACACATTCTTGTCCCCATATGGTTCCAACCACAGCACCAGGATGCTTTTTGTATTTCAGCCTCTTTAGAAATGAGAACAAACTATCGAATTCCACAGCAACTCTAGACAGCTTTCCAGCTCTCTTAAATCTTGACTCCAAGTAACCTCCCTGTATAACTGTCCCTCTCATTTTAGCCTGACCATATAAACAGGTGAGGAAGGAGACATCCAAGTACAGGAAAGTAAACCTAGAGGTCGCCTGAATGTGTGGGTTACCTTTTCCCCTCCCTCTGTTATTAAACATAACTGAAGCCAGCTTTCTGGGGCCTGCACAGCCTTTCATCAGATACCAATAAAAATATCACTCCGAGGTTTCTTCTGGGGTTTTTCCTTCTTCAGAAATTTTCAGTTCCTGCCTGCGTTTCTGCCCTACTCGGGCAATGCCAAAATGCTTTTAGACCTGGGGCACACAGTCCAGGAGACCCCACAGCAAACAAAAAACTGTGGCAAGGCTGACCAATCTTCCTGACCATATAAAACCACATGATTAAAACCACCTCCTCCTCATTAAAAACCACATCAAGTCTACAACTGGGTTACACGTGGGAGATGACAAGGCAGCAGGTTCCTCTGCTCCGCTGTGGGATGGGACATTTCACTCACTTGCATGGCAACCAAGTGACATCTGCTACAGTGATGCCTGCTTGGCAGCTCTTCCCAACAGCAGGCACGGAGATCCACCACCTCCTCGCTTCCCAGCACAGCCCTGCTGCCTGTCAGGTGACACTCCCAGCCTGGCCACGGGGGCCCATGAGCCCCACCAGAGTCACATGTGGCTCATGAGTTATGGGCAGCCCCTGGGGCTGCTGACAGCACTAAGGCAAATGAAGGAAAAATCCAGTGATGATGGAAAACTGCTGGTTTGACTCTTGATGTAAAACACTCTACAGTGTAACAGGCTAGCAAGCACACAAACGACAGTGAGATAATCAATGGTCAGCCAGACAGGAGCTGCCACCCTCGGGCAGCACAATCCCAAGGAATGCTCACTGGGTAGGTGACAACTTAGCTGCATTTCTTCTCCAAAAATGAAAACACACATTTGGAGGAAAAACCTGATTTTGAGAAATGCTGGAACACTCTACGCAATCAGTACCTTTTCCTCCACAACAGGTACTATACAATTCTAAATAATTAATTGCTCTCAAGAGCTTGATATGAGTACTTGCATAAGATACATTCTTTATGTCTATAAATTAATTCATTTCTGTCTGTCTAATCTTAAAAACAGCTAAGCTTCCATTCATTCCTTATCAGTATTCCCTGATAATTAAACAGATCATTTCCTAATTACTGCTGTCTGCTGTAAAAAGAGTTTCCAAGGCTCCGGCCAGTGCACAAAAATTTGTTTGTCAAAAAAAGACAGACTGATGGGAGAAAAACAAAATTACATTTTCTACCATTTGGGGGTTTTTTTGGTTAATTGGCTAAGTCTCATGACTAAATATCAAATACTGTTTTCCCCATCTTCATCACTTGGTCCCTAATTACCAAGCACCTCTATGAATTGCTAATATGAATGATTTTGGCCCGTGACATCTCAGCTTTTGTCCTACAGTACTGCAGATGGGACACATTTTATTGCAAATTTCATTTCATGCTTTTTATTGTGAAAGGTATGGAACACTGAACGATAATTATATGTTTTACAGTTCATTCATTTCCAACTGATCATTTCATATTCATTACTCCAGTGACAGACATGTCCTGTCAGTTTTACCCCTCATTATGCACATAATATCTGCATTTGAGCAAGCAACAGAATTTTGAAAGGAGATTGCAACCAAGTTTCCATTTAAAAAAAACCCACCAAAATTCAAAAAAGCCCTGCCAGCTTATCTTTAGGGCCTGCTGTCACAGAAACCACTGACTAAAACCACATTTCTGATATATTTTACAACCTGGTTAAAAAAACTAGGTTTGGGCATAAAAATACACAACTATATAAATCATTCCTACAAAATCTCAAGAAAAGGTTAAAGCTCCTGGACATATTTTCAAGAAATGAACTTGGACTTCAATTTTTTGTAGTATTTCAGATCTCACCAAAAAATCATTATTTTTTGTATTTCAAAAAGTCACCCCAGTGATAGCCAATGATTACTTGAAAATGTGTGTAACATAAAGGAGAACTTTTTTTCTGTGCTTCTTAAAGCAACTACTTCAGCCAATTTCTATGTTCCAATTTTAAGTAAGAGCTCTCTGGATACTCTTTTTTTGAGGCTCCTTTCATCAGAAATAATTGCTGATAATCAGAATCTCTTCATCCATTGATTGCCTGTTCAATGGTATATTCAAAGGACATTCAGCCCTCACCAAATCTGGGTTGCTAATACAAAATTGTTCAGCTCTTCCTTTTAACATCCTGTAAGAGATGGTCTGAGGATCCCTCACCTGCCTCACGATCATCGCCACGGAAGGACAGAGACTGAGACCCCAAAACGCCACAAAGGGAAAGAAACTTTGCAGAGGAGTCCTGGGCAGACCGAGGTGGGATGTCTGCCAAGTACTGTCTGCAGGTGTGCCCACGTGGGGACTGGTACACATTCCTGAGGAAAACAGTGCAGGTCCCGGTGCACTGCGTCGTTCTTGCTGCCACAAGGTGGGAAGGACTGCGCTGAATGTCCTGTACACCTGTCCTGTACCCATTTCCCCAAACAACGGGCCTGATTTCCCCACCTCTTGGCCAGTTGCCCCTCACTTTTGAAAAGGCCTATAAAGAGACTTTCTAAATTAGCCAAGACGAGATCTCCCCACGGAAAGAAGACGAATCTATTGGCAGAGGACCATGAGGACTTCGTCTCATCCGTTGGTAGCTATTCCCCCCTCTCTTTTTTCTTCTTTGTTTCCTTTTCTCTCTCTCTCCTCTATTGCATCACCATGTTGTTGGCACTAAATAAAGGTGCATTTTGTTTTGATTTAAACTGAAATCCCCTTTCATCTTTTGCACTCTGAGATCAATAAACGAACCCTCACGACCCCAGCTTGTATCAGCGGATCATGACACGGCCCCACGCAGAGGTTCTGGCTCCAAAAGAGGAGGTTATAATGTAAGAAATATGGCATGTCAGCTAGAAAATACATGGGAGGAATGAGTACAGCTGGAAAGCAAGCACCCATGAAACGCCAAACCACATACACCTCTGTACAAGGCAACAGAGGGTAAAATGAAGCTTTGTGATAACCACAGCTGAACCACATCAATGACCGAGCACTTACACTGGGTAACGCCAAATGGGACCAAGACAAAACAATCTGTTCACTCCCCAGCCTGGTGAGAACCTTCTCTATCAGTTTGTGCAGCACAGGCAGGGTGTGGCAAAATCAAAATAGTGGGTGCACATCAGACCACTCAGATTTCCCTGTTAGAAGCCAAGATCTCTACAGAACAAGTCAGCCAGGATGCAGAAGAAACTGTCTGCAGCTACTTAAACGCAGAAAAGACACCATATCATATGCAGTAAGGCAAAAAATCTGTATTTTGAAGGGGTCAACACTGACAGTTGTTTATTACCTGATTTTGAGAGACCAATGCTGGAAAGGACAAAAGAAGGAATGAATTAAATCACAGTTACAGGCTTTATTTATTTATTTGCATTTTGCAAATAAATAAAAGTTCTGAAGACCTCACCCTGTGTGTATTACCCCCTGTGCAATAGCAGAAAGGTCTGAACATGCCATGTCCTCAGCTGAACTGTACAACATTGACAAGTTTTATCCGATCTAAAAGCACACTTGTAACTGCCCAGAGATTGTCCTGGATAAAATCCAAAATAACTCCTAACAAAAACCCACATAACTCCATGTTCTTTGTGACTTTGAAACTTCATTCACTTAAGATCCTCACACAGGAACTTGACAGTCACACTTAAAACCACTAAAATTGTTATATATTAAAATACAACAAGAAACAGTGGAGTTCCTTCAATGTTTGGATCACGCTTGGGAGGCCAGGGAAGTGCCTGCAGCTACATAAATGCAGAAATGACACCCCATAATCACATAAACATGAATTTAACAAGGCTGACGCAGGGATTTGGCAATTGGCTGTGTTTGTATCAGCACATCTTCTACACTGCTCATCAACCTTTACTGTTACAGCAGAGATTAAAGAGGCAGGGGAGAAAGAAAAAAAAAACATCTAGAAATCCAGACTAACTTGCCTTTAGAAATAATATATATTTTATGTTATTTGTGTCAGTAATAGAATCTACAAGCTCAGTTAAATAAAGTCACCTGCCTGGCAAGGGTCAGAGGACTGCTCTGGTTCAGCAAGAACAGGCGAAAGGGGCCACTTCTGTTGGACTGCTCTCACATATGGGTAGTCCCCAAACACAAAGGAGGAAAAACCCTGCTGTCAGAAGGGACATGTAATCGAGTGCTGCTTGGCAACCCTTCAAAAGCACCTTCCCTTTGAAAGCAGTACTTTGAGTGCCTTTACATCGAGGACGCCAACTTGAATCTCCCGCCAGCAGCAGCAGCAGTTCCGTGTCCCCGGTCCCTCCCGGGTTTGATCCGAGCCCGGATCACTGCGTGCTCGGATCACGGAGGGCAAACAGCAGGGCCCACAGTGTGAGAGCTGAAAGGCTCTGCAGGACACGGCCCTGGGAGCCACTGCCTCTCCCAGATACACATCACACACGATTATCCCAATGCACTTAATGTGTTCATACATTTTAACAAGATGCAGATGACAGAGGGAAACGATGACAAGCAAGCTGCCCTAACAAATGCTGCACATATTTTCATCAGTCTTACCATTGATACTACACTGCACATTTGCATAACAAACTGTAAAAAAACACGGGCCTCGTGCTTAAATCATTGTGAGGGGGAACATGGGAAAAAAGTCACTGAATTTTTTGGTCTGGCCCTTGTTAGTTAAGCAATACCACAAATAAGAGCCATGATAACCAAATAACTTATCTCTTCTCTCCTACCTCACACCAGGATTCCTTTCACTGTTCCTTGTTAAAATTAAAACTGAATTAATAAGAAAATTTTAAGATTATCAAGCAGATCACATTCTCACTGGTGCAATAAGCCAAACAAGAATTTAAGCAGCTGATTAAAATGTAACAAATATATAGCCACTATGAGCTCCGAGGTTTGCCATACTTGCAGGGCTAGAGTAGAACTGCATGGCTGAAAGTCCTCTGCTCTACCTTTTGCCCCATGTTTTTGACAAATAACTCTGCTTCCCCAAGGCTGGGACTTGGCATCCCACTGGGAATCAGCTCCTGAAGTACTCCAGACTTTCAGCTCAGTGCATCAGTTTTGACAAGATCTCCCTGCAAAGTCACAGCTCAGCTGCTTTACACATTTCCTCCCCTGCACCACGACCCATCACTACAATCGAGAGCCCACCAACATTTTCCAGTCTAGGAATGGGGTGAAGCACGAGGGACGTGGTGAAGATTTTTTTTTCTCCTTTTCTTTCTCCATGGATCAAAGCTGAAGTGGTTGGTATTGTAAAGCACTGCTTTTAGGAACAGACCCTGTTCAGAGAGCTTAACAAAGCAGGAGCACTTTGAGCAGGCTCCAGCCTTCGCAGGGAAAGCACTGCCAGAGGAAAGTTTTCTCCTTTTATAAGAGTATAATATCGTGCAGGCAGCACGGTGAAGAGGTCCTGCCTTTTTGGGGGCACAGATCTGCCAGGTACCTGCAAAATCTGAGAACAAAGGGCTGAGGGAAAAGGCAGCTCATCTCTGCACTAGTAGCTTCTAGTCTTTTCCATTGAATGTAGCGTCTAGTCTTTGCCACTGTCCAAAAAATAGAGTTTAAAGAAAGGAAAAAAATGTCACATCAAATATATTTTAACCATTGAATTTAAGAAGGGGGGGAAGTATTTTTCTGTAAAAATTACCCATGGCAGTTGTTTAATTTGTTTTGGTTTTTTAATCAGTCATATTCTATAGAGAAATGCTGTGGCCAGGTTAATTACTAAACCTTTTTTACCAGAACAAGGAAGACTAAACCTATGCAAGTCATAATTCGATGGACACTTGAAATCAATGTAAGTCAGCTCTACTCCAACAGTTTCACTGGCTCCTGCTTTTTTGCAGCCACTATCTCGTACCAGCACCACCCCCTGGCAAAGATACCCAAAACAATGTACAACAGTGAAATCCTCCCACTCCCCCACACTCTGCCCTTGCAAAGGCATCTGTTGGGAAGTCAATTTTTTTTGGAGGATATAACAAATATCTGGTGAATTGTGCAGATTCAAAAAGTTTCTGTGCAAGAAACAGCATCACAAAATTCCACGTCACAACTGTAGCAGAGCAATCTGATACAGTATCACAGACTTCAATGAGATCATTCCAGTTTTAGGCCAATAACCTGCCTTGGTCATGTTTGCACACAGCTAGGAGATTGGATTGAAGAATTTTTGCTGAATTAATCCCAGTAAGACCCAAAGACTATAAATAAATTAACTTTTCAATGTGTTTTCTTCCAGCTTCTGATACTACTTCTGGGTTTATTCTGTGATCATCTTGCGCTGTTTGCAACAGAAAGATCATGATGAAAAACAGAAGTTCTACTCATCAGTTTCAAATGCAGTGGTTACAAACTCCCCCCGGGACAGCCTCAGCATTAACCTTAACCAAAATGTGTAACTGGGTTTCTTTCTGAACCAAACAAGGTTAAAACGAAAGTTCATTTTAGACAAGAGATTATGAGTGATGGCACCTGGCCAAGACAGGGTTCAGCTCCAAGGACCATCACAAGTGTCCATGGTGCCATTTACAGCAGAGCACTTTGCCAGCAGGGAGATCAGGACACAGGAAAACATCACCATCACAATGGGCCTCACAGGACTGAGTGTGCAGTGCACAGCCACGATCACCTCTGCTACTCACCAGTGTTTACACAAAACAATTCCACAGTAGGCTAAAAATCTAGTAAGGTTCACAGGTTGGGGCTTTTTTTTGCTTGGTTTCTTTTTCATTTTTCTGTGCCCTAAACTTTTAGACGGTAAAGACAGTGAACTTTTTCCTGTATATCTGCCAGTGTTTGTATTCACTTATCCTTGTCTGTTTCTGGTATCGATCACAGTGTATTTACTTTTTTCCTTCTTACTTTTTATATCAATATTTTCAGTTATTTCTTTTTTTATATCTCAGTTTTCACATCCTTTTTTATAATGGCCACAATATATCGATATAAATTTCTCCTTCCCAAGGAAAGGTGCACATTCAGAGGCTAAAGCATATTCAGGGCTCCACTGAAAAGAAAAATGGATGAGCAATAGTTATGAGTACTCTTTTAAACTTTTAAAACATCTTTTATGAATCTTCATCTAAGACAGCAGTTACTGCAAGGGGCCACATGCAGACAGAAGACACCTTTTTCCAGGTCTTTCCCTAATTGCTTCCTTCAAGACATTTCTCAGAATGCAGGATTATAACCATAACTGTATTACACCAAGCCTGCACTGCAGATCTAACCCTCCAAGCAGTCTCATGGCAATGCTGAAGTGAACAAAGCATTTATGAATAAAAAAGCTTCTAAATTATGAAAATTAAGCATATATTGCAATCTTCAGACTACAATACACAATTCTCAAGGTTTTCAAGAAATCACTCGAGCTGTGATTTACGAATGTGAATTTATGAATGCTCCGAGCCATTCCAGTGCAAAGCCAAAGCTTTATGAAATCACAAGTACTCATGGGCTCACTTCTGCCTCAGCAGGGAAGCTGCAACCACAAGTGAAAGGCAGAAGTGTCTGAGCCACAGCTCAGCTTTCAGAGACCCAGTTCTAGCAGCCGACAGAACCAGCACAGACTCAAACCCAGCAGAACAAGGCAACACCTCTGAACTCAGCACACACGAGTATAAAGTTACCACACCCAATGACTCTGCCTAACGTGGGGATCTGACCACAGAATACAATTCAGCAGCCCAACCCCAGCCCTGAAACGTGAGTATAACTCTTAATGTGGCCTCAGACTTCATCTGTTTCTGTTATCAAATGGCTAAAATCCGGACAAGAGAAAAAAATCTGCAAGAAAAGCAAACCCGAGGTGGCTCAGAGCTCTCAGCTGAGGACAGCCCGAGCTGGCTGTCACAACCCACACAGGTGCCCAATTCCTTGCCTTTGGTTTAGTCTTCTAAAACTATTTAACCACTTACAGGTGTTCTCAAAGCCCTAGACCACACCTCTCCAAAGTCCAAAGCAGCATGAAAAATGTATGAATTGTATTTCAGTGGCACGACACAAATATTTTGGCTGAACAGTGACTGGAGCTTAAACTTTGGAATTTCCACTTACAAAGCAAACATCAAGAACTGACCCATTCCTCACAACCTCTTTGCTTGCCCCACGTAACTTTCAAGTCTCCAGCTGATGTTTAACCTCTAAAGAAACACCACAGCAGCACTTTAATGTATAAGAAGAAAAAGATGAAATTAAGATTAATCCATCACAATTCATTCATTGTTTCCTTCATAAAGTGAACCTCTCCTCCTTCCACAGAGCATTGAACAGTCCCCAGAGGAAAGGCTGTTCCTCCTTTACTCTCTCCCAGTTTAAATTCCTGTTTTTCCAAAAATGGCTTGCAGGTGCATCCATTCTAATTCCTGAAGAAGCTGAATGTTCCTTTCTATTAACAATAAATGATAAAAAGGCAGGTACTAGTAGGCTTCGGGAGTGTTGGGCTGCCCTGGGCTGGACACAGTAACAGCTTAAAACAGTTTAAAATAAGCAAATTGAGAGTATAAATCCATTTTTTATTATCCTTTCTCTGTATAGCCACCCTATTTCAATACAAACACGTTCTCCTTATTCTTTTGTTTGAAGACAGCACAAACAGCTTTGCAGCTGTTTGCAGTTCCTGCCATTCTCCTCAGAAATTTGCAGATCTCCTCGGCCCCCTATAATTTAAATATCACTCTTTACACCTCTTATAACAATGAAAACAGAATTCTGAGCAACATTGCGAAGTGTGCACTCAGTAGCCCTCAAATATTCCTGTAAAATTATTTTATTCAGACAGCATATTTTTTACAGCTTTTATTTGTAGCCATAATTCTGTTCCTTTAAGTAGTATCATCTCCTTGATTTGCCTGCAGGTGTGACCAAATGAGGCTTTTAAAAATGAGGAGTACAATGCCAGTCACTTTCATAAGACCTGTAAGTCTTAATTCCATGGAAATATATGGTGTTCATAAATTATTCTTTTAACTGACTGCTTTGTTACGTTAAGCAGTAGGAAAAACTAATTCTATTACTATTTGTTATAACACTGGCATGGATTTTCTTTTTCTGAGATGTGGAAGATTAGAAGCAGAGAGACTTGTCCACTCAAGGCTTTTTCACAAACATGAAAGAGTAGAGTTGTGTCACTGATGAGGAAAACGTCTATTAAGTTGTCAGTTATGATATAATTTGCCTTAATAATGTGTAGCAACTGCAAGCTCAAGAAGTGACAGATAAGGCACAGACATGTCACAGAAGTGAAATACAGAATAGCAATTAGCACAGAATGAAAGAACACGGAGATGAAAATGAGAAGAGGGCTAAAATCTCACACACAGGCAGGCAGGGACTACAGATGTGTAACAGGCAAAACCCAGGAAGGATCAGGGACCATTCTGTAACCACTGCTTTGCCAACAGATAAAGAACCTGCCTGCTTATATTTTGCTATGGACAAAGACCTTCCTTTGGGCTTCTCAGGCCATTTACTACTAAAGATGGGGTTATTCTCACCCCCTCTGTAGCAGGGGAACACAGAGGAACTAGACAGACACCAGGCATTTGCTCCTGGAGAAGTCCAGACACATTCCCCCTGGAAGAAGAGAATGTTTGTAGGCAGCACCACACACTGAAGGCTCAGGTATAATCATTTCTGGCTGACAGTGCAGGTCCTTCCCTTCCACCTGGTTTTCAGATAGAGGAATTAAACTGTTTTGCATATGCAAAGTGACAGTCACATGAAAGTACTCCCAGTAAGAGTCTGCTTTGAAAACTAACAAGATTATACAACCCACAAATGTACAAATACTATTATCTCCATTAGTCCTATAATAATAATATTTTTGAAATGGGTGAATTACAAATAAAAGCAGTAACTTGCACTTGCAGGAACTTTTTAATTGACAGTAAGGGGCAAGGATAGCAGTCTGTCAGTGATAGGTCTTATCAGCCTCTAAGCTACATCTTTCTTTAGGAAATACAACTGAAGTAGAATGAAATGCTGAACTGAAAAAAAAGATCTGACATCCCTTTTATAACAGAGGAAACAATTCAGCCAGAGGAAGTGACCACAGGATCTACTATATACTAAAACTAAGCAACAAATGTAACAGTCCCAATCATCCCAAATTATTAAAAGCAATGACATGTTAATTATTTAGAGGTGGTTTTTAGCTTAAAACTAATACTTTGAAAATTAGATCCATGCCAAGCAGAGGAATAGTAAGACAAGTTCCACCTCTGGTACACATTCCCAACTGCATTTANTTTGAAAATTAGATCCATGCCAAGTGGAGGAATAGTAAGACAATAGGACAAGTCCGATCTCTGCTACGCGTGCCCAACTGAACTTGCAAAACAGCAATAGTTAGAGCTAAAACAAAGAGAATATTGGATCTTACCTAGATCTCATCCAAAATGGATTACATAAAGCTAATAAAAGAAATGCATGTTTAAATAGTGCTGGCCAAAGAGGGTAGAACACACTCAGCAGCGAAAGTTCCAGTCTGAAGTCTTTAAGATGAGTTAATTGACTTATAGGTACACACCTGTATATTTTCAGCCTATTGAGACAGACGAATTCCCTGGATCAGTATCTGCATAGATTATCTGCCACATCAAGTGCCAAAAGTGCCAAATGCAGAAGAGAAGCCTGGCAGAAGCAGCTCTTCTTGCATCAAGAATAGGTACAGAGGTGTTGTTTGTAATGAGTCCTTCATACTGGCCACCCTTCGTGCTAGATTGCGCCTGGGTTTGTTTTCATCAAAACTCTGCACGCACAGAGTACTTTGGGAGAACTTCTCGAAAGGAGAAGAGAGGAGCACACAAGTCCAGAGGCACTGAGTATGTATTAAGCTGCAGGCAGGGTGCTGTAAAAACCAAAATAATTCACTAATTCTTCTTTAACTGCTAAGCTACGGGGTCACACCACACACATGCAGCTGGCCAAACAGCATATAAAAACAAACAAACAAACAAAAAGCCAGATATTAATACTCACAATATAATCTATGCATTGGTTACTTCAGTTCTCTCCAATGCATTAGAGTAACTGCTCTGATCTCAACATACTAGATGTGACTTTAATGACGTACCAATACAAAACTGACCAGTCACATTGAAATCCATTTCCCTGCACTATTATCTGAGTAGGTTTACAGAAAAGACTTGATTTTAATAAGGAAGTTATTTTCTAACAAGTTACCCCTCTCATGGCAGTCACCTTTAGAAATGAATTCAATTATCCATTCAATTATTCAGTTAGTCACAGTCACACTTTCCTATTTTTCCTCAAGCAGAGGGATGTTAACTTTGACTAAATCTACCCCACATTCACACATTTTCCACAGGGACAGAACTGGGTACATATGGCACTTTCTGCTTGCTTACCCCTACAGAGAACCATCATTGCATCATGCTGTGAGGTCACACTGTAGAAGACTGAGAGAAAAAGTGTTATTTTTTACCCACAGGATTTTGGAATCACATAGAGCACAATTTTATACATGGAATTTGTGAAACACAGACTAGATAGTTCAAGAAAAGTGGCTACTAAACAAAGCTGGGCAGAAAAAGGCTCAAAACCAGTCCAGCACCATTACAATAACCCCACAGCAAAATGAGGACAGTACAGGAATGAAATGCAGAAGCAGAAAGTACTTGTTCACAACAAAAACTTTCTTAAGCTTTCCTACTGATAAAAACATGTTACAGAATTCTCTCTCGAGAGTGTCTGTTGTGCCCTTTCCCCCCACCCTGAGGCCCCATTTATATTGTCAGACAACAACAGATTGCTACAGCCTGAAGCTTTTTAACCTCACGCTGACTGCAGAGACTCTGTGCCACAGGGGCCTCAGTCCCCAGGTCACCCTCTCACCACCCAGCCCGGACCACAGCCACCGCACTAACACAAGAAGGGAAATCTTCACCTTCTTTCACTCCTATTTCAGCACCCTGGTGAAAGCTGCTGGCAAGATTCCCTTCTTCCTTCACAAAGAAAGAATGAAAATATAGATCTACTGTAGAGTTACAAATAAACTCCAGAAAAGAGAACCAGAAGAGATTATAGCAATCACTAATTTCAACATACACCCCATGCATTAGTTCGAGACAATAATCAACTTGATTAGTTACAATTTCATAACTAACTTAATGCCATAGATGCTTTTACTCAAAGGAGCCAGAGATACAAGTCTGCAATTGGAGACTCCCACACCACATGTACCTTGTACTTGCACCCATCTACAAGAACCACCTTTAATGAAAATGCCTTTAGTTGATAAGTCTGAGGGGAAGCACCTCCCTCTCAAATCCCCACTCCTTTATTTTAAGTGAATAACTTTCTATAAAATATCAAGTATGATGCTTTCCCTTGCTCAGCCTGGCTGAGTTGTAATTTGCCATCCCAGACACCTCTACAGCCCATAAAATTCTGTGCCTGTATTACTAAGACTTAATGCCTACATGCCAAAGCCACAAACATCTGTGCTGTGGGATTACCTGTATCTAAGAGCAGTCCTTCAAAATAATGGATGCTGTACATCATCCCAATGAAAAATCCATAAGGAACTGTCATTCAGAGAAGCACTTAATCTGAGGGGATAGAGATTTACTCTCCTCGTGTTTGAGGCACTGCTTCCCATGTTTGCCATGTTTACCATGAAGACTCATTTACCTCCTTGTTTGATTGTTTTCTGTGTGGAGATGGGAGAGTCAGACAAGCCCCTTCCCTTTAGTGGCAGGGGGATAATCCAGACAGCAAATGATACAAGAGCCATATAAAGATGGCAAAGAAATAGTTAACAGATTAAGGAAAATATTTTTAAAAATCTTCTATTTTATATCACTAGAAAACCCAAACATTGTGTTGGTAAAAACAACAAAACCAAACAAAACCAGAAAGCAAGACAAGAGCACAGATGACATCAGGAAGACAGCTTTAGCATGAAGGCAGCTCCAAAATAATCATTTGGGATACAAACAAGTCACATGAGACTCCGAATCCCACATATGAGGCTAATATATTAATCTCTAGTCTATGGTTCTCACTTTTATCAGAGACCTGAGGAAATACTCCACAAAAGGCTCATCAAGGCTGGCATATTTCCCTGTAAAATTTCACAGTCAATATATCAGTGTTTCTGATAAAGCATACTGAAAAGCACATAAAGTGCTGAAAAATTATCATCTTCTCTTATATCCTTCTAAAGGATAACTTGTTTCTGCAGTAATGGCTTGCTCTGAAAAGGTGAGTATTTCCACTAAAACTTTGTTTTCGTCAGTGCTGAAAGGTGCTAAAAAGATGTAAGGTATTGTGCCTACCACTGGCATAACAAAAAAGCAGCTTAAAGGTCATGAACAGAGAAACAACGTACTCCAAATTCTGAATATTCAAACTCAAAATCCATATGAAATTATTTAAGCCCATGACAGAGATAACATGGTTTTCCAGGCCCACAACAACGCATAAATCAACCTGATAGCTCCCCCAGTGTCACCACCACACTCCGGCAGATGTACCCTGCAGTGACTGAGCTCTGGTTTGACACCATCCCCACCTTTCCCTGAGCCCACAATCCACCACAGCCACCAAGAAGTCCCAAAGCAGTAAAACCTGTCTGAGTTACTGCCTCCCTGCCTGCACTCTTGATTAATGGCCCAACCACAAGTTAAAAACCGACAGTGGAAAGAGCTACATGAAAATTGCAAGTGATAGTAAAAATGTTTCCTAAGAAAGTAGGCTGTGTTTACAAACAGGTAATTTAATTTCCTTGCACTGCTTTGTAAACTGAAGATTGTGAAATTAAAGTGAGATTTGTTTTCATGCTAAAATCCACTGGGAGGCTGATTATGCTGAAACACACTTCACCAAGTGTTGAAGGAACAAAGAGGAATGCAAAGAATGTTTCAATATATGGAAACCGCATATTAAGTAACTCCTTGATTTTCCTAAATGAATACACTAAAATGAAAAAAAAACATTTCTCATAGAGCCAAATTAAGATTTACCACAGAGTAATGAGTAACTGCAAGCAAAATTATAGCTCTTTAGCCAGCTCACTTTATGTTAATTTCATTTCTAAATACTTTGAGAAGAATTTCTTATGCAATAATTGTGTTGCTCTCCTTCCATAAGGTAGGTGTAGGTAAACTCATGCTGTGGATCTGCACAAGTCCCAAATAAATTCTTATCATCATTGCCGCAATGATTTGACATTATCTTCACATCCCAGTCACCCATTTTTCCACCAGTTTCATCCACATATATATATATATAAACTATCAAAACATTAGACAAACCAGAACAAGAAAGTTCATTGGACTCCGAGACTTTATTCATCATCACACTAAGAAACAAGTTGTTCGACTTGTAGGTATCACTCATCTGGGATCAAAATGAAGACAGAAATGCTCGAACCCAGACAATGACACATCAATATTCAAATGATTAAGTTCTGGAGATTTCTTCCCATTTGAACTTCAAGCAAAACCAAGAAAGGGATATGGAAGAAGCAGCAACAATTGCATGTTTCACTTGAGCCAAGGCATTCAGTACTGCAGAGGTGCAAGGAATTAAACGCTTTAATAACCGTGCAGTAGTGCATCCTCACCTATAGCCTGTGTGGAAGATTGGTTTCACAATCCTGATGGGAGTCCTTTTCCCATCCCTCTCTCTCTTTCAATCACAGAGTGGGAGAAAAACCATCACTGCTGATCTCATGAGCATATCTCAAAATGACATCCAAATCATGTGCATGCACAATGATCTCACATGATATCAAAGTTGTTCATGAATGAAAATTTCAACCAACGTTTTTGGTAAATTTCTACGAATGTGAAGCTTTGGGCTATTTTAAAACAGTACATTTTGAAATGTTTCTCTTGGAAAAGGAGAAAAAGTCCTCCCAAGAAATCCTGCTGGGTGGTTCAAGTCACAAAATAGCAGGGATGTCTCACCCTCACAGAGTTACAAGAGTTTCAGCTGAGGGTATTTCCTTTCAGAAGTTTTCTAAATCTCAAATGAATTAACAGGAAAATGGTGCAGGCATTAACCCCCTGGAATTCTGCACTGCTTGGGTGCTTCCAAAAAGCCTTCAAAGACTGCCCTTAGGAATCTTATCATAGCAGATGGATTTCACTCAAATGGCCCCATCTGTCATTTCTCATTCGTGTGGCTGCAGCTTGAACTCCAAGAACACCTAGGGCACATTTTCATCAAAATGCCTGGCTAAGCAATCCAAGAGATGAAAGAGATAAAGAAGATAACGCTCCAAATCTAACACCGAGCAGAGAGTCTGACCCAAACAAAATGAAATTCTGCCAGATTCGTTCAAGTTAAGAGATGGGAACAGAATATTCCCCCCTGCTCCCTTCACCCAATGAGCTGCAGAGGTATTTGGCAGAGGGAATTTTCTCCTTCCTGTCATTTCCTATTTTCCAGGGTTTGACCATCTGTCCACTATTAGGCCCCTCTGAATGACAAACCAGTTTAGAAGCACCGAGTCATTTTCACAACTGTTCTCTTGCAGGGCAGATAAGGATAGAAAGGGATGATTAAAGCTTTTGCTGGCTAACAATAAAACAAAGCAGGAGGAGGAAAAAAGAGCTGATCTGAGTCTTGTGAGACAGAAGATGGCTTCAAACTACTGCTGCCCATAATTAGCCTGTCTGGAGGAATGGAATCCACCCCACACTTGGCAGCACAGCAGTTCCATTTTAAATGTAAAGTACCTGGGTCTATTAAAATGCTGTCATTTCAAGCGCATCCAGTCAGATGCAGACGTTCAATTTCCAGTAAAGAAGGTGAATAACACAGATGGTGCACACAGCTCCAGAGGACAAACCTCCACCTTTTCAGAAAGGGGTACCAGGTGCTCATCTCTCCCACAGAGTTCCCCTCTTTCTCAGGCAACTCAATATGTTTGCACCTAGTATAGACTATTTTTCTGCTTTTCCTTTATTTTCTTTTTTCTCCTGAGAGTTTTGTCAGTATCAGTGGAGACAGTTATCAAATGCAGCAGTAGGGAAGGATAATACAAGTTTTCTGATAAGGCAGTGTTGTCTGTATCAGGACAGTCTCTGGATCACAGTGTATTAGTGCAATGAAATAAAGAGTAGATTTCATTTGACTAGAACAAAGAGCTTAGGTGTGTTTTTCAACAACACCTTAAAAACACGAAACACCAAAACCTGTTCAAAAAGTAGTGCTTTTCAGAAAAATGTAATTTATTTAACAATAAATCTGTGAGTTGCCAGACAAAATCCAACCACTTACCTGACCAGCCTTTATGTCATTATGAATTTAAGTTAGCATCTGTTGATAAGTGGCACAGCAATTCTGCAAGATTTGTATATATATCAACAGTTAGGAAGCCCAGGCACTCACTTTTGAAGGGAGCTGGCCCTGAAGGAGCCCTGCTCCCATCCCCAGGTGAAGAATGAGGCAAGGAACCTGCACTGTTGGGTGCTAACCACAGCAAGGAGCTTTCTCCTACTGATTAGGGACTGCTGGGACTCTTCCTTGCATGGGTCAACAAATTCCAGACAGCATTCATGTCTCTCCAGTTATGCCAAAGCACCCTTTTTTCTCAGAAAAGAACCATACTCAGATTAAAACCACATTTTGACAGCAGTCTCAGACACTCTTTTTCCTTGACCCTCTACACTGGCACCCTAATCACCCCCTCAGATTTGAATCTGCACATCAGAAAATGTGTGTGTCTTCATACCAGAGGGATGATGCAAATATAAATTCAGAATTTATACCGTGCTGAAACTGCAAGGCCATAAGAAAGTTGCATCCTGAAGAGAACACGATGGAAAGTATGTAAGAATTCTCAGTGGAACAATACCCTCACAGAAAGCAATTCCAAATGCTCTGCATTAATGCAGAGAATTGCTACCAATAATGGCATTTCTGTTGGCATTTTAAAGCTATTTTATATGTAGAACATTTTATACAGACACATATTACACTATAATCAAGCCAATGCCAGTAACACTTTAGTGTGACAAGATCAATCACAGGAATCCAATAGCTTGGGTAATCATTCTGTTAACTCCAAAGAATTGGCAGAACTTAGTGGCTGTGCTTTCCCCCAACTTTTTATCACTAAGCCACATGATACAGAGCATCTTGAGATGCAGAGTGAAACTCACTTTTATGAAGATGAGAGAAGCAAGATGAAAAATAGGTAGGGCAAGAAATCACACAGGTAAGATCATCAAGAACTGCTGAACTACACAAAGAGCTTGCAAAGCATTTGCCTGCAGCAGGCCTAATCCCAGTAAGCAATATCATAGTTTATGAATAGTTAATTCCCCTCACACTTAAATAAAATATTTATAGTTTTAATCGATTAAAAATGTAACTCTATACAATGTCTCTATGTACACATATCTTAGATGTGCATCTAAAGAGACTGCTGGTGACAGAGACACGAGATTCACAACACTGAGGTGAATCACTTTACAAAATGTACTTACGAAAGCTCAAGAGGGAATACCTTGAGTGGTGGGTAATTGCTTGTTCCCTCAATAGTGCTGAATTTAGAAATGAGCAGTAGTAATGATACTCATTATGAAAATCCCTTAACTGTTTAGAGACCATTACTCTGCATACTATTTACTAACTACTGTATTAGTGATTTTTCACAGGACAGGGAATTTCAGCATAATTTTTGTCAAATGCTACAGTATTTATTCACTTAATGGCTATTTTCATGCCCTCTAAGCAGGCGACTCAGTCTGAGGAAAAAGTTCATACCATAAAGTTACAATAATCACAAAAATTCATTCACCATCAATTTTGGCAGCACACTCTCACGCCTAGAGCACCTCTCAAGAGCCCAGTAGGAAAAAACAAATCAAACAGCTGAGAAGTCTGGGCCACTACCAGAGTCAGTGGGCAGGTTTAAGGTAACACACTGAGACGAGGAGGAGGAGAACAAAGCTGTTTAGATCAGCTATACCTCATCTCCTTGTCTAGAGGAAACAGAAGCAGCATCAAGCAGGACTTGGGATAAGGAGAAGAAAAATCACTTTAAATGTGCACTGATCGTCATTGCAAGTTGGGCCCATCACCCTCCACTCCAGACACTGCCCCAGACACATTTGCTGCTGCCCACTCAGCAGCTCTCAGTCCATCCCCATCCTCCTCGGCTGCAGCAGCACAGCGTTCTGCCAGCCCACCCCTGCATCCCATCCGACTTCACGTTCCCTGCCTTTTCCTCCCCAAGGCCACACCTTCCCTTTCAGGATTCTGAAGCACAGCTTAAATTAGGAGGGTCACAGCACTCTATCCTAGTACACAGCTTAAATTAGGAGGGTCACAGCACTCTATCCTAGTACAAATAGCATATTTGGTACATCGGGATATTGCCTCACAGCACGAGAAAGGTTTGCAGACAGACAGACACGGTTCTCTCAAACAGCCCCTTCACTCAGTTGCTGCAGAATACAGCACTGGGATGTTCCAGGGATTTGCCAGTAAAGATTCAATCAAGACTGAAAAAAACCTCATAATTTTAAAACCAAGGCTAGCACAGGCAGCAAATACTCAATTACAACTGTAATTTCCAATGAAGATACACCTAATTATTTCATTCTCCCACTTTTTGTTTTTAGCATGATTTTTTGCTGTATGTTAAACTCAAAACAATTAAAAGGACATTGCAATGGCTTTCATCATTCAGTAGAAGAAAAAAATATAACTTAGAAATAATAATATATGTTTCTCAGAATCAACTGCACAAGAATTTCACCACCATGTATGACAACTCCTCGACTGTAATTTCGTAATTAAAAAAATTAAAATTCCCGGCGAAATACTATTAATGGTAACCCAAAACATCATTTTAACAGACAACAGAATCTCAGTGTCTCACACAGGTTCAATAGGGGGTTGCCCAGTAATCAGGTCACTGTTGAACCAGATACAGGAAAGATGATAAACACTGAATTCTCTCTCATAAACCTGCTATTGCCCACTGAAAAAAACGTTTTAGCACAGAATCACAGCAATGATAACAAGGCCAGATCTTTTAATCTTCCTATTATATTAAAAAAATTAAGTAAGCTTTACTGTGCTATTTTAAACATGGAAAAAATGTGACAAGTGTACCCATTAAAGGTCAACACTATTAATTACAGATTCAAGAGCCACGTGAATTAGGAGCTGACTCTGGTGACACAAATTAGTCCTGGTGCACCTGACTGAGTGGGGTGGTCAGGACTATACTGGGGGTGAATTTAGGGCTTCCTGGCTTCATGTCTGAGACGACACTCGGAGACAAACAGGCCTGGGCAAGCAGCAGATCAGCACAGCAGGCTTTGGGATGCAACATCTGTTCCAGAGACTCTGTGCTCCAGCCCCAGTTTGAATTTCTTCTCTTACTTTGTAGGGTCTCTGAAGCCTAAACAAAAGTTAGAAATACACCAAGGCTTCGTGTGTGCACACTGGAAGAAGTCTGCAGCCTCACTCCACAGGATACAAAATCTATCACATGGGACTAGCTGTACACAGTGATGTATTGCTATTTCCTTTATCATCCTTTGAAAACCACCATTTCAGTCCCTCATGTAAATGTGTTCTGATCCCCATTTATCAAACAGCAGCAATGTCCTCTTCTGCTAAACTAAACTGCCTAACGTGCAGTGGTATCAGCCTTCCCCACAGCACACTGAACAACCAAGTGAGCACACTCCAAAAGACCTGACCAAAGAGGATAAAGGATTTACCTCAGACGTTATCAAGATAAGACTTTGAGATACAGTAAATGGATAATTTTGCTTATTATGGCTTGTTTTCGCCTTTTTAAGGACAAGATCTAGAACAAGAGATTAATTGGAATAAAATGATAGGATGCTGATGAAGAAAAAAATTATCTAATTTTAAAGCAGATGTAATTTCAAAGATTTCAGGATACAGGTCTAAGTCTTACTTAAAAGTTTTTCTGTGTAAATAAAAGCAATGCTGTGATTTCAAGAGCCAATGCAGAATATACTGAAATAATTTTCATTAGCACAATACTAAACTGCTATCAATACATTTTTTCAGTAAACATCTCTTTCATGTTCAGCCTTTCCATCTTAGAGGCACTGAGATAATTTTCTTCAATAAAACAATTTAATTTAAAGGATTTTATCCACATTTCACAGTCTGCTCATGACCTACTTCTTTGTATTTGAACTAAAACTAATCATACTTCCCATGCATTTTACAGAATAATAAGATCAAGAACCGAATATTGGAGAGAATAGAAAAATACAACAAAAGATGCTTCCACACTGCTTCAAACAACCTTGAAAGCTCCATCTCCAAGTCTGAAACACCAAGTTTCTGCTTTGGAGGCACTGAGAGCTTGAGTTTTGAAAACCTGCATAGGTTAATTAACACAGAACCCGGCCTAAGCAAAGTCCAGCAGCCACAGGAGGGTGGAAAATGCCTCACAAACATCATCACTGCAATCACCAGGAAGGCAGCACAGCCCTGGCAGCCTTGTGCCTCCTGCTCCTCTTACCAGCGCTGCTCCCACTCCTGGCTTCCCATTCCTGGCTCCAGCAGGCCCCAGCAGCACCAGCCCCAAGTCTCTGCCCCACTTCCAGTGCCCAACACCAACATGCCCAAAGAGATGCAGCATGGCTGCCTAAGCATGGCTTATTCCCATTTTGGAAAGTCTCAGCAGGCAATCAGCACTCCTGGTCAAGTTGAAAGGTCTAAAAAGATTTGCAGATTTTGACATTCTTACTTTTTCCAAAGGGCTTGCTAGTTAGGAAATTTAATGGGGTTGCAGTCTATTAAACAAACAGACAATTTGAGATTAAAATCTTGCAAGGTATGAAACAGCATTTTTCAGCAGGGTATACCATAACAGCAGTTCTACTCTTAAAAATTTAAGTAAAATAAATTAAGCAAGTTTGCTAGAAAAAGTAGAAAATACGAGAAACGTAGTTTACAACCCAGGGTTTTTCCAAAAATAATTCCAGTGAGCAAGTCCAACGAGCACCTTCGTTTCAGCAGTATCAATAGACACCACAGACACATAAATGCCACTCTCAAAACTTTCTGGTATCTCCTCATTACCTGATAAATAAGACAGTGGAGTTTTTCAAGCATACCCTTGTTTCTTTAAAGCAGACACAAGAGCAATCTTGACATTTTAGATACAGCCTCTGTCAAGCTGATCAGAGAAAATGTCCAGCCAGTTGATCAGTTCCTGATTTTCACTGATGATCTGAAAGGCTGATGATTTGTATGTGCTGAACCCCTACTGAAAGGCTCCCCAAACTTCAGACCTCTTATCATCTTTAAAAGGAACTTTCAGACATTTAATCATCATTGCTACATTTTGCAGATGAAAATGCAGGGATGCTGGGTTAAAACTTCCTGCTCCTGACAAGTCAGACTATGAGCTTTTCAGAGCATCGTGGTGACACAAACTGCTGTGCATTACCACGGTGGACTGAGTGATTTATTCATACCTCAGGCTCTCTTTTTCTGCCCTGTATCAAGCCACAACAGAATCTACACTGGATTGCAAATCATGATGACCTATGACCAAAACCCAAGGGCAAAGCTGCCACTTTTAGAGATACATAAATGATTAATAACTGGGAAAGGAAAGAATCGCATGTATTATTTGCTATATTAAATCATCTTTCTTAAGTGTGTTGTATTTCAGCTTGCAACAAGTGAAATCACAGAGGAACACAAAAATCTGAGCCTGCTATTTCTGCAAATGCAATAGAGAATGAGAGCCTATGGACCAGCAGATTCCACATCACCACTCATGTTCCCATTTTCACTATGCCAAAAGAACAAACCCTTCAGACTCCTTCAAGCTTTCTCCTCAGCCTTCTCCAAAGAAAGAATTTTAACAGCAGAAATAACAATTAGTTCAACAAGAAATTAAGTATTTAATGAAGTAAAGCAAAGATTGTCTGAAATTGGATGTCACCTTTTGGTAATGCAAAAAAATGCAATTCTCTCCATCCCTGCATCAGTTTTACCAGCATATGAACCCGAATTTTTCAGGAAAAGTAACTTGATGTGCTCTGTCTGAGGCACAAGGAGCAGCACTTGCCATTTCAGAACTCTACAGATGAGTCATCTGCAAGTACTGGAAGAACTTATACCAAGAGCAAGTGTTCATCATCTCTCTGCACATCATTTCTCAGCAGATTGTACTCTACCAATGTAAAACAGCATACTCAAATTATGTTTTAAATTTCACCGTGTTCACAATTATCTGTAAGTTATTTATTGTTTGCTACAGTTAATACAGGCAGGAAGTTCAAAGAGAACAACACAGAGCTACATGAGTCGGTTTTTATCCTGTGGTGTGCTACAAGGATGCCCACAAAGCCCAACTAAAAGCTTTTAGTATAAAGCTTGAGCTTTTGATCCAAACTGGCAAGTTCAAACATTTCAAAACCACACAGTTTCCATGAAAACACGACTGGTACAACAACAGGATGAGCTTTCATTTTTAATCATTTCTGTTTGGATGATAACTTCCAACAGTCTCTACCACCACTGCAGCTGATAACACGGCACTTGCTGAGCTCCCTCATTACGGTTTTCTCCAAACTCAGCACAGCTTCCTCTGGCAACAGAATGCAGGAATCTCATCCCACTGCTCCCAGGCAGGGATGGGGGAGCAGCAGTCACATGAACACAAGACACATGAGCTGTCTCTCCACTGATCAGGGCAGGAACATGATATTAATCAAAATACCGGCACCGAGGCAAAACACCAGACAAGGATCCAGATGGAAACTCTGCAAAAATTCCAGAATGTGCTACCTGTTTACAGGGTGGTACTGCAGTCTTCTGCTCAGAGAAGATGAGTATATAACTGTATGCCAAAATAGGTTAAAAACTAGAGTATTTCAGGGAAAATTCCTCTCCCTGAAAACAGGAGGATACACATACAGAACAGGGGATTTGTACATGCCAGTGTTCCTCTTTCTTCTGCACTACCCCCAGTCATTCTAGTCTGGGAAGAAAAAGAACCAATTTGATCATTCTGTGTGCCCTGACCAATGAAGTACTAAGGCATTAAGGCTGTCAAATACCTCTGTTTTCTAAAAGAGCATCATCACCTCTCCATATTAATTAACCTCATCCCCAGCTGTAATCCCAAACCAGCAAATGAAGCTAAGAAATACAGAAAAAATTGAGTCATGTGGCACAGGAGGAAACAGGTAGAACAAATGAAAATGTAAATTATTAACAACCTATTCTCAATCACCTCTCACTTCTTGGAGTGTTATTTAAGGGAAGACAAGAAGGAAAAACAAGGGGGAAATCCCTACCCAGCCATGTGACCTCAGGAGGTTTTTTCCCCCAAGGCACCAGGCAGGGGGGTGTGTCCCCCCCTCACCAAATGAAGGACGTTGGCCTTTGCATGCCCTGCAACCATCCAGGGAAAAAGCAGCCACTGTAAGATTCTGCCTCCTGTGAATTTTGCCAGGCAATGGCAATCACATCAGAAACACTCTGCAAAGCTGTTATTCCTTCTTCAGGAGTTGGCACAAGTTTACTTCTGAGCAGCAGCAAGTTCTTCTTCAAAACCCTCTTTCTGTTCAAGTGGTTTTTTTTAGTTAATCCTACCTGGTGCAGAGGGACCACACTCACCTTCTAAAGCCCTGACTTCCCCACGTAGTGATAATCCACCAAAAGGAGATGGTTTGGATTCCAAAGCACTCCAGTCCCAAAGTGCTGGCCTAAATCTGCCAGATTCGGTCCCAGATGGAATAAAACCAAGCTGAGCCAAACTGGGAAGTTAAACTGCAAATATACTCCCCTGCCCCCAAGGAGTGTTAGTCCCCTGCTCTGCTGGGGACCAGGTTGCAGTTACATCCTATTATCTTGAAATTGTCTGGGTTTTATTTCAAACACTAATATTTATAGGTCTACAATATTTGTTTAGAGTTTAATGTTTACTTGAAATACACAAATTTTAGTTTTGCAGAGTCTCAGTTATTAAAGCTTCTTCTCCCATTCTCTTTTTGTTTTTAAGTCCCAAGGAGTCCAAATATACTCTTCTGAAACTCTAATCCTTTACAATTCAAACCATGCAGAGTGTGCCAGTCACAAAATTAGTCTGTTATTTGCAAAGGAGGCTCAGCTCAAAAACAGGAAAGAAAAGCAGCATATGCGATGATTACTCCATTTAAAGAGGAGGTGGGCAGAAATGAAAGCTACCACAAGATCAGAGAACCTTTTATATTGATTAGAGTTTAAAAGGATAACAAGGATAAAGAAGGCTGTGAAGAGTTATTAGTACAGAGTAATCACCACTAATGAGTTATCGTTAGAAAATGCATTCTGATGTCGTGAGGGATCTCAAGCACATAACTCCAAGTACAGAAGGAAGGAGGATTTCTGGAACATGGCTATTCACAGGAATGGGGAAGTTTACCCACCTCAATACCAGATTCCTCCCTACGGAATAATTAGGTAACGTCCATTTCTTTTTTTATCTCTAATCAAATGTTTCTGAAATTCTTTTAGGACAGCTATTCTCACAAAAGCACAGTAAACAGAAGCACGTGCCTGTACAAGTTCTACCGTTAATTAGCTTTTACACATCATTACGATTTCAGCACACCAAGCAATTGCTGCTAACTTTGTGCAGAGCAGATCAATGTTGCCTTAAGGTAAAAATAACTGATCAGCTCCAAAATCTGCATTGAGCTGCAATGCAAGGCAAGCAGCTTTTATGCAGCGTCCTTTAGATTGTGTGATGCCCTGGGAGGCTTGGATGTCAAAACGCACTTGGGTTAATTAAAACCAAGGTCAAATTAACAGTGTTTCTAGTTTATTTTGTAACTAGGTATTACATCAAATTTCCTAATATCAGCAAATTGGGTATCTAAATTTGAGCTTCAAAATTAGTCCTAAACTTCAGATAATTTAATAAGGGTCACAGAGAGGTTAATATCTATTTAAAAGAAGAAAGTAATAGTGGGTGCTACACTTTCTCCTGAACCTCCTATACTGTGTCTGAGGCTCCTCAGCTTCCTTAGCATATTACTCTTTTTCTTTCCTTTGTGGCAAGAATTGCAAATAATTAACAGGAAAAAACAATTTATAGAAAACAGCGCCATGTGCACAGACCAGAGGAAAATATTTATTTTTCCAATATTCTTGCAATAACTACAAGTAAGAGGAAAGAGTGAGTGCTCTAAAAAGTAAAATACAATGTAATTACTGGCTTATTTTCCTTCCCAGGAATGCTTCAGAGTCTGGTGTAAGCCTGGCTTCATTTCTTATTGTGACAATAAGAACTTGTAACACAACTGAAGGTATGCAAAGCTCTTCAATGGTCTGATTGCTGTGGGCATCATGCCAGCTTTGTGGGACACTGCCACATTTGTATAGAAAGAGTTGAATACACCAGAGAACCAATGGCCTTCAGAATTTGGGAGAAAGATGTCTCCCTGAATAGATTTTGCCTCATACAGGGTACCTACTACATTCCACAGACACATCAATTTAAATCTCAGGTCTGCTGTGGAAGTGCCCCAAATCACAACAGTTTTGACAGACTTGTAGCTGTGAAGCTTCTCGATGGGATTTGGGGCAATTTTGAAAGCTGGATCTGAGCAGTATTTACAGAGTACATTCAATACCTTCCTTACATTACTTACATTGGTCAGCTCCAGTCAAAATCTCAGGAGTGGCTGCAATAACACAGATTTGAGTAAAACAAGCCTGAAGTTTTCTAAGACCTCTAAATACAGAAGAGACCTTAAAAACTACTTGCATTCAAATTACAGACTCAGTTAGGGAAGGAAAAGGATGATGGCCTCTGCTGCTTTTCTAAGTGAGGCTTGGTTTATTAGCATTGATGAAGGGGACTTAGCCCAGGTATCCACAGAAAGATAAAACCAGTATATTTTTCTCAGAAAAGATGTCCTTTAGTGACCCGTGTTGGACAGATCTTCAGAACTTTAACTTAAAACCTGTAATTACAGAAATAATGGTCCTTCAAGATCTAAAAACCTGACAATTTATTACATTTGTCTTAAGGAAATGCTCATGATACATTAAAAACTCACAGTACAAAACAACCCTCTCGCTGCACCCACACAGGCTGTGGGAGGTCACAGGACTTGTGCTTTCAGGGACTGCTGAAGACATTCTCACTTCATTCATCACTTCACCACCACCTAAGGCTGCTCTGGAAGGAGGGTCAGGTTCTCCTACATTCTGTTTTGGGGCAATGCTGTGCTGAGCTCCCACAGAGATTGGGTCGTTCATCAGCCTTCCAGCCTGGGATGTCGGTGACCGACGGATTTCTACTCTCACATCCATCTCAATCACCTTCCTTTCTTCCTGCTTTAAAAGTTAAGTTATAGCTTGATGTCACTAATTTTGGTTTGGCTTTCTTAAAAACTCCTTCCTTCCAATCCTAAAAAAATAAGAAAAAAAAAAAACACAAAAAAACCCTAACCTCCATAAACCCAACACCAAAACAAAGCCCCCAAACACCCCCACCTGTCAAACCTCCTGTGTCTCTATTCTCCCTCACACCTCAAAGGTGATGTCTTGGTTTTGAGCTGCTATGCCTGTTTTCATATTCTTTAGAGAAGCAAGTACTTTTGTCATCATTCAGCAGAATTTAATTTCCCTAAATTCACAGTCCAAAGCAGAAACGTCACGTGAACGTTCTGCCAATTTGATTTTCAATTCGAAATTCATCATTCCCAAATTCATAGTGAAGCCCTCATTCAGTTAAAGGCTCTTCATTGACTTCAATTAGACCAGTATTGATTCTGTTTCTTCCCTCACAATTCTACCATAATCTGGTTACTTCATGCTGCAGCCATTATATTTCTCCTTTAAATACTTAATCCCACAGAAAACTTTAAATATTTACATCATGCAGACTAAGCAGTTATCCCAGTGTCGAAAAAGGAATGGAAGAACAGCACAGCATTGCCTGTTCTTCTGAGCAGATGTGGGAAAGCCCATTGCCTTTCTGTCACCTGGAGGGCTGCCTTTGGGTTCCACAGGCACTGGACACTGTCATGATAAGCACTCTGTTCCTCCAAAGTTAAAACCAGATCACTTCAGTGGCCATCCTGCACTCCCAGCAGGCAAAGCATGGAACTGCTCAGTGACACATCCACAAGCACCACCTGGGACAGGCTTCTCTGCCTTAGGCTAATAGAAGTCTTTGAATTAAACACAGCATGTTCAGAGACTAAAATAAGCCAGTTTGGTTCCCCATTGCCTTTCCCCCTCTTCTCTTTCTGTCTAGATGACATCCCACATCAGAGTGTGGGACTCAAGGTCTCAGCTACAGCTACTGCCCCCTCACTAACAGAGGTTCCTTTCTTACAGCGCATTTCCCAGTTTCAGTTTGAATGTTTCAGGTGGTAACACTTCCCCCTCAGCAGCACTAAAAGCATCTATTTACATTTTTTTCCCCCTTGGTGTTTGTATTAACGATACCCCTTTATTGCCCTCCTCACTGCTGAATGTGAAACAAAAATTGAGTTCTTTATATGTGCTTGCACAGAAATATGTTGACAATTAGATTAATGATATTATACATGTTCTGCTTTTCATAGTTCCTTTCCTTATAGTCCTCAAAATTATCCCTCCCTTTATCCAATTTTCTGTAATTTTTCACTTATTTTTGCTGTAGATCTGAAACTGAATGTAGAAATTATTCCACCCTGTGTGGAATCAGAACTGCCTATAATCTCCCCTGTAAACTAAACTCACCATGTACTGCACACCTACTGGTTTCTCGGATGTTTCTTTTAGAAATCCCCACCTTTCCCTTTGTTCTAATTTTACCTGGTCACAAAAGTATCCTTTCAGACTTTGTTCTTATCCAACGATCATCTTTCCCCCCCATTTTTCCCATAGATCTATTTGATACCATATTTTTCCAAGAAGCAAGTAATTTTGATTTCTACACAGATACAACTTCAGGTTTAAATGCACTGAAAGATTTGTACTGTGAACACGCAATCCTTCTTCTAGAAGCTTAATAAAGTTATGAAGTGAGAAATCACCTCATTTAGCACCTCACAAGACATCCACGAAACCCTACCAAACCACCTTCCTCTGTCTGTGATCTGGTTTTCCAGAACTGAAGCTGCCAAGCAGCGAATAAGAGTGAGAGCACACCCACAGCCTCGAGAGACTCGGAGACCAAAGGCAGCAAAAAGACTGGTTTTGAGACAAGGAGTAGAGAATCAGAAGCAAATACTGTCAGGTTCACCAAAAAAAATAGAGATTTTGCTTGTATTTCCAAATGTGGAAAAGAACAAAGCAATAGAAAAGGGGTAAGATTTTTCCCAAGTTACTTTTACTTCTGGTGCAGCAATAACTAAGTTTTCCTGCCCTTTAATCCTGTGAACAAAGAAGGTTTTAAGTGGACTTTAGAGCTTAAAATTGCTACTCTTTCTTTGATGGATTTACCCTACACATTTACAAGCTGCTGGAAAACCAGCAGAAGTAGAGTGGAAGTTTTAATAAAACAGAAGCCTCATCCTCAATTACTGCAGCAATTAGAGCAATTATAACCAACTGTCAGTCTCTAACGAGTAAGCAATGGCAGAGTAAAAGCTGTCGGGGTGCACAGTGACCTGTCACATCCCCTCTGACTGGGGAGGAACCGGGGCTCTGACCCTCCCGGATGGGCGGAGTTCCCTGATGGATTATCTGTGCTGCAGTTAGACAAATCAAAGCACCAGCACAGGCATTGCTGCCTGGCTGCTCCTCACACCTCCCTGAAGCCAGACAAGAGCAGCTGCCAGCATGGGGTGAGAGCAGGTCACACCCAGGAGACACCTCCACAATTCCTAACCTCAGTCCCTTGGCTGGAACTTGCTGCTGTGATCAGCAGCAGTGTTCAGCAACACGCTCATTAAGCCAGGAAGCAGATATAAATTAAAACTGATTCACTATTAATTAATAAAAACATGTCACCAAGCAGCCCTCAGAAGTCCTGCAAAAGCATCTACTTGCAAATTAAGCTGATTGAAGTGGCTGGGCACATTAAAGCCACAAGCTCTCCAGACTCCAGGCAGCAATCATGAGGCCAAGCCACAGAGACACAGTGAAGTGGAACCTGCAGCAGGATATTCCGAGCTGGGCACGGCTCTCAGACCTGCTCTTGTGCTCTCTGCTGAAGGACAAGGACCTGCAGAACCAGTGGATGAGTAACAAATACATTGCTCCCAGTAATCTGTTTAAGCGAAGCCACTTCTGCTACATGTTGTAACAGATGCCATGGAGGTCTTGTTAGTTCATCAGTATCTAACTCTGAAATTACAGCATGCTGTAACCAAATTGTGCTTCAAAACAACCTATTTGACCCATTTCTGTTTTTAAAGCTTCCAGTTTAGAGGCTGTAAAGATATAATACCTCTTCAGTGTAAGTGAACAGTCTCACTGATTTGAGGTATAAAGCTAATAAAACAATTAATCCTTTACAGAATCAAAAAGTCGATTCCAAATTTAGGTTTTTAATTTAAGACCTGAAGTGCTCTGCTACACAACAGATGAAGGGCACATAACCAGCTTCAGTACCTAACATCAAACTAGAGATTCAAATCTTTGCTTTTCCTTTCTCTGGTGTGATTTTGTGTATCTGCAGTTATATAATTGGATTTATTGACTTGAATTACTAGAGTGTAAAATATGAAGTTGTCTGTGGTGGTAACATTCTTTTAAAAAGTGTTATAATTTAGCTGGTAATAAAATGTGTTTGTATTGTGAAAATCTTAATAATATTCCAAAACAATAAACATCTACTTTCTCAGATAAGAGTCACCAAGTGACAAG
Source organism: Oreocharis arfaki (assembly GCA_013398015.1). Taxonomy (NCBI): domain Eukaryota; kingdom Metazoa; phylum Chordata; class Aves; order Passeriformes; family Paramythiidae; genus Oreocharis; species Oreocharis arfaki. The sequence goes on along the minus strand of VZRR01000615.1, from coordinate 897,299 downwards.
ATATCACCTGGAAGACGTATTGACAATGGTAGAAAAGTATTTTATAGAAAGTAAGAACACAAATTCCAAGGAGATAAAAATATTAAACTGGGAGGTTTGTTATTACTATTTACTTAAATAAATCCTATTTTCCCTCTATGTGCCTCTCTCAGGACAGGCAAGGAACTCTGTCCGGAACCTCCTCAAGCATTCCTTCCTCAAAATTTGAAACAATACTTACTTAATGAGTAAAATATGCAAGATAACTTTGAATTTTGAAGACTCTCAGGGAAATGTTGCTCATTTTCATACTCACAGCTCAGGCAGGGAGCCTTAAAGCAGCACTTCTATCGAATACTAATACCAGGCATTGCAAATGGGCCTCTTACAGTCCAGTCCTTTGTCCTGCAGACCTTTGTTTTTACCTGCACAGGACAACATTTACCAGCTGGAAATCACTGGATACACACCCACTGTCTGAGCATCTGAGCTAAACTTTCTGCAAAGGGAAGTCCACTTCCCTTCCTTCCTTTGTGCAAGAAAATGAACATTCAGATTTAACCCAAAACCTGCACTCCTTTTAAAAGATTTTTTTTCCACCTGGATTCTCAGGTAACCAGGTCTCTCAGGTAACCAGCTCAGGCCTCAGCAGCTGCCTCGGGCTACTTTCTTTCAGGAAAACATGGAATGAAACTTAGCATGGTTCTGGACTTGAGTATTATCTTTTTGGAAGGACCAGCCTTTGAGGTTTGTAAAGTCAACCAGGTACGTTTTGCAGCCACTTGTCCTCTGCTGCTGTTGGCAATTTGAAACAACCCAAGTGACAAAGGCAGAGAGCTGGCAAGAATTCCAGTTTACAGGAGCATCCTGGGCTGCAGAGGAAAGCACAGAGGTGTGAAAGCTTCATTTCCTTTAAGGGATAGTGTGTAATATACCTCCAGGATATTTAGATAAAAGCCACACTACTGACAGACTGGTTTATTGTAGTTCTCCCAGAATCTCAGGGAGATTAAGAGGTTGTCAGAAAGATATCACGGAGTTGTTTTCTTTGATAAAGATTTTACAGTTTGGATCAGTGGAAAAATAAGTCAATTTTGCTCAATATCAATTTAGTCTCTGTTTGGCAATCTCTTTAGCCTCTAAGCACTAAGGTAAGTTGCTTAGTTCATCTTTGCAAGGAGCCAAGCAAATATTCTTTGATAATATACCGGTTATGAAGGTTTCAGCACAATAAAGAATCTGAAAGGTTATGCAGCCCTAAAAAGTAAGTTATTTTCACACAGCAAGTAGATAATGACTACATTTATTCCGAATTCAACCAAAAAACCCACCAAGAATTAGTTAGAAACTATGCAAATTATTTCCATTTTCATGGAATAATTAATGCCTATGAAACTTTCCAACATTTATCATCACTTCAATGTACAGTCAGATGAATGGATAACAAATGCACTGTCTGAAAGCAGGAAAGTTCTTATAAATCATCTGTGGAGTTAGATCTGGGCGTGAACTGAGATGGTTGTGCAGTAGAATTACTTAAGAATAAAATGGGATGTCTTCAACTTTTGTCCTAGCAAAAACAACAGGTTCAATATCAATTTGGGTAAAAATAATTATGTGCTTTCAGTAATCCTGTCTTTCCTAATATTTGGAGGGGGTTTTCTCTGGCTCATTGGGTTGCCTTCATTTTTTACTGACACATTATTACAACAATTCTCAGGATAGGGAAACTGAAAGGATTGAGCAGAGGAGTTTGTTTGGAAGTTTGCTTTAAAATCATGGTTTTTAATTTAATTTTTTTCCCAAAGCACACCCCACCTCACCAGGCCTTTGGAGTGACCCTGTAAAGTCTCATTCCAGAACAGAGCAAGAAATTCCCCCTAAGGAACGAGATGAAGCTTCAGGTGAACAGGGAAGCTCAGGCTGCCGTCCTTCATACGCACTCCTGAGCTCCAGGCTTGGAGTGGGAGCAGACTTCAAGGGAGGAAAAAGAAAAACCATTCAGCCTGAAGCTATGAGGGGGAACTTCAGCTCTAACAAAGGCACAGGAGGATCATCATCTTCCCAGGATTAACTGTGTGAGAAATGAGCTGCGGATGGAGAAGGAGCCCTTACAAGCAAAGTCACCACACAACCCTGATACAAAAATACTACAAAACAAATGGGGGGCCCTTGCTGAAGGCACACACTGCAGCAGCTATTTCAACTCTTAGCTCTTCACATGCAAATTACTATCGAGAACCTACATTAGTTCATTCAAGCCCCTTCAGTTAAGAATATGTTAGACATAAAATAGCAGCCAAATTAATCAATTTTAAGACTTTTCCTGCTGCTAATCCATACAACATAAATTACCAAGAATAAAATTCGGCCCTATTTATGTTTCTGTGGCAAAGTGAGGGCTGCTGAGGCCAGGAAGCTTGTTTGGTTATATGAACTTTGATTGCCCATGTCACGCAAATGGTCCCCAAGATATTGCCTACAACCATCTTCGTGGAGCACAAAACCAAAACAGAAATTATTTCAGCAAGGTAGGAATAGTGTTTTACTCATTTAATTCTTCTAGGGATTTTTTTGTAATGTTAAATTTAATTTTAATTTCATATCAGCAATTGCTCCTTCTTCTCTCAGCACCCACTGCTGGAAAGGGCAGATGCTGAAGGTAATTAAGCCATGAGTGACAGATGAATATTTGGGCAGTGCTCCATTCAGGAGGCTCTCCCAGCACTGCACTCCTGCTTGTCCTACCTGCCCACTTCACTATGGCTCCAGCAGAGAAAACTCACCCAGGACCAAGGCACCCCGTCCTCAGCAGAGCCAGATACACTGGGAGAGGGTGGGGAGAGGGCAAGGGGGCATCCATCTACCCCAGAACACAATGGCCAAAGTCTCTCTCACCCTGCGCTGTCCCTTCCTCCACTGTTCTTTTTATGCCAAGATCACTTTCTAATTTCTTATTTTGATTTGTATGGCTTCGGTATTACCTAAACAATGTTGTTAAGCGATGTAGGATTCCTAATTTTCTCCTGATTCTTAAAACAAATAATGGGAAAATAGCATGAGCCATTTTGGCACATATTTTACTTGCTAAATGTGGTTTCAGGTATGAAACACAGCAACCTATTCATCAGCTTTCATCTCATATGGAACAAGGTGTTGAAGAAAAGCAGTTCAGCAGCTTAGATAGCAGGGAACACAAGAAGTTGCTCATTCTGACTCAGGTTATGTAAAAGACAACAAGAGATGGGCAGGCCTTTCAGCCTGGGAGCTGGGACAGAAAGATTCTACTTGTGAAATCCCTAACAGGTTTGCAAGTCCTGAAAACCAGAAGTGAGACATTAACAGTATAAATTTCCTGGGATACCGTTCAGATTTTTTTAGGGTGTTTTTTGCTGCTGCTGTTAAAACAGGAGAGGATGCTTAAAACGGGAAGAGAGCTTTCCAAAATTGCAATGTTTTGTAACACTGAAGATGATTTATAAGATGGCTGATCATAAAATACACATTTTGCTTTCAGATCCTACAAGACCAGGTGCCTGTGCTGAACTGTGCCCTGAACTAATTACAAACCAGCATTATGAATTTGAAATCTTCCCATACAGACTATTGGCACCTTCCACAGATGTACAGGGCTAAGCAAAGAGCATTACTGTCTCACAAGGCAGGGAGACCTGAAAACACGGGGTTTTAAAGCACATTTAAACCTAGGCACACAAAATCCTTCAATTCATGTAGTAGCCACCCCACACAGACCAGAAACCTTCACCTTCAAACATGATTTATGAAAAACCTCATGTCCAACATAACACAGCCCAGATATTTGTTAGTCAACAGCAAAATGTGCTTGCAAACACAGTACCTTTGTATTTACCATTGGTAACCTGATGCTAAAACCCAGCTGTTCACTTAGAAAGTGATCCAGCAGGCAGTGGGAAGGCGTTTTCTGAGGGGATTCTTCAACCTTTTGCAAGAAATGAGCTCTTAACTCCATGACCTTTTGCAATATTTTCTTACCCAGCTGCCAGAATTACTATTTTCTTTTGTCTTTTTCTGATATACCCTTTTATTTTATGACTTCTGATCTACTGAAATGATAAACTGTGTAAGAAAAAAAGAGAACTAACTACTTCCTCTAAATTTCATTGTGCTTTCTTTCATGTTAAAAACTCGTCATTTTCACAATTACCATCCTGGAACAATCACAGATAGAACTGAAATATCCTTTTTAGAGGAGTACAAAAAAGCTCTGAATTCCATAAAATTAAAAGTTCAGTTTTACCTGTTCAATATTGAACTGAAATCTGCACTTTTAAAAAAGTATTTCAATTTCAGAGTTTCAAATCAAAAGTAGAAAGGAACCTAAAATCCTTGACTGCCCAGCTCTGTCAGCCAGGGAGGAAACCCATTTTTGTATGAATAAACCCCGACAGGATGCTGGCTTGGCATCTCCCACTGAAAAGCATTACAGTGGGAAGAGTCTACTTAATCCCATTAACTGGTTCTAACATCCCTTCATTTCAATTCCTAATTCATCTTCAAATTGTAATAATTGGATCCCATTACTGCTTCTGGGGTTTTTGGTAGATTAGAGAGCTGCTAACTATCATGAATCTCTCTCTCTCTCCCCCCACTATATTGGCAGCTACATAATCAAGTGACCCCTTATTTTTCTACACCATAGAATGCAAGAACAGACTGAGATGATTGTAAGTCTCAGCACAAAGGACTTTTCTTACACCTTTCTCCTGATTGAAAGGACTGATATCACATGACAACTGTTTATTTGTGCAGCTCAGCTGAGCCAAGTCTTTTACCCAGCTATATCTAACACATCACCATTCCTCATCCCTGCCTTACCTCCCTTTCGCCTTTTCAGATAAATTGTTAAGAAAAGGCAGAACACAGCTATTTTGTATCTTAAAAATGTCCTTTTTCCCAGAGGAGGCAGCTCCCAGCCCAGCCCAAGGCAGGAGGTGCTGCAGAGCAGCCTCCAGCCGGGCCCTGGAACACCCCTGCGTCCCTGCCCCTGCTCAGGCAGCTGCTCTGGGGGATGTCACCACCACCTTCAGAGCACAAAGCCACGGAGGACTCCCAGCAGAAACCTGTCACAAACCTCTACAAAGCTCAGGCCTCTGGAGAGCTGCCTGTAACAAAGCAGAACAGCACTTGGAGCCACACATCCTGCAGCAATCCTTGCCTTGGTAACTGAGCTGCACTTCACCTTCCAGGAAATAATCCTGATGGATTTTCCTACCTTCAGGAACTACTCACAGCAGTACCAAAAAAAGGCTGGATTAGTGACTTGAGGGACACTTTTCCTTTGAAGTGTCTCGAGGGATCGACAGTCCATGCATCAAGAACACATTTGTTTACCAGAGGTGCCCGGAAAAGAGGCACTTGAGACTGCAACTCACACACACATCAATTATCTCAGTGGCTCTCACAGTTCTGAACCTTTCCCATGCTCAGTTCCACAATCCCCCAGCTGCCATCCAGCAGGGGTATTCCAAACAGCAGAACAAGGCAGGATACACATCAGGAATACCATGTATTACTTTCTTGTTGGGTCATATCAAGACTAAATGTAATCTTTTTTCCTTCCTTGCCCCCCAGAAAGAAATAATTCATGACTTGAAAAGGCCCTTTTGGGAACAATCCGTTTTAACTGCACTAAACTTCTGTAGGCAGCAGAGCACACTATGGCAGGCATGGATGTGCTGGGCCACGTCTAAATTGAGTGTAAGTTTACATAATAAACTGATTTATTATATATTAAACAAGCAACTGAAAGTACATGGAATTAGATGAAACTTTTATCGTGTATCCTGAAAAAAGAAAAACAAACCAACAATTAGTCTTCTCAGAGAGCAGCTGCTGGCAAAACCAAGCTCTTGGTAAGGAACTGTTTACCCTTTTCTAAAGATCAACAAGCATTATTGACAGAAGTATTTAAATATGATTTTTTTTTTGTATATTAGCAGTTATTTTCTGTAGAGCAATTAAGACGAAGCTTGATTGCAAGGAAAGCTTCATTTGCAAAGAGAAATGCATATTTCATGAAAGCTGATAAGGTGTTTCTAATTGTGGAAATTGCCTTACCTCCAAAAAATGCTGTAATCTCTTCTTTTGGGGAGGAGAGAGAGATTTTTCTATACTCTAAATATCCACTCCTTTTGAACTAATCAGTCAGTGATGCATGAAATTAGACTTCACCTGTCAGGGTGACCTTGTAAAGGTCTTTTGGAACCCATTATTTAACAAACACTCCAGGATAATTCATCAGGGAGGTCACAGGACTGGACACAGGTATCTCACACCTAATGAACAAACACGTCTGGATTTTTGGTAGCTCCATATTATTACAGGAGCAAATCACATTTTGAGGAACCTTCCATCGAATCCTTACTTTCATATGGCTTTAAAGAGATAGAAAACTAATTAAATATAAAAGCTTTCCAAAAAACTCCTTTTTTTAAAAACTTGATACGCCTATATTACTAAGCAGTATTTGATATCTACATTGATCAGATCACCAGTTGCTACACTGAAATCCATGTGGGTAGAAATGAGTGACATTACAGCATCTTGCACTACTGAGCTTGCACGCAGCTCCTGCTTCTCCTTCTGGAACAGGAAAAAAGCTGGGAAACAGCCCTAGTGAACAACCACAGAGCTCAGAGAGGAAAGGAATCAAGGTCACATTCGTGAGTCAAGCCTGCACCTGGTTGTCTGAAAATCCTACACTGGGTAACTTGGACTGAGACAGAAAACCAAAACTCACAGTACTTTCCATTTAAATGAGGAGTCCTCTGGCTTTCAGTAGGAAAGGTGGCTGGGTTTTTATTTGTAGGAAATAAAAAGGAAGTGGCTGCCATAAATTTAATTGCAAACAACCAAACAGAATAGCTCAAGCACCCGATATGACAGATAAATGATTAGCTGATGAACACTGTCTTTAATCTGGATCACAGGAGTTTCTTGCTGGTGGACACAGGACACACAATTTTGACAAAACACACACAGCCATTGGTTGCAACACACCTTTACTTTTTCAGTGTGTTTTCTGCCTCTTCCGTGCTTCTGTATAATCTGACACAAACTCTGTGTAATTGTTTCCATCTACTTTAAAAGGCTGCCTGTCTCCTACGATTGCAGAGGACATTTAAATGCCAAGGGATCAATCCAACACAGAAAAAATGTGTATGTGTGTGTATATATATATATATATGATCTCCACTTGTCCTTAATAAAAAATTAAGAACTCTACAAAAGCAAACACAACCATCTCAGATCATCCACTTTCCTCATAAAGCTTCTTACTTATTGAGTTAAATGCACAGAAAATTGATTTATAAACTAATCAAAGGGTAGCAGAGGAAGAGAGAAGATAAATAAGCCCTGACAGCTTTTTTTACTCTTTTACCCAGGCAGTCCCCGTTTCTCTGCAATGACCCATCCATCCCAGCAATGTGCTGCAGACTGCCTGAGCAGGAAGATGAACTTCAGTATCTGTGATAGAACACGCAGCTTAATCACCAAACCACCCCCCTTCATTCTGGTTATGATCTTGTGTGCGAGCTGGAGCTTTCTAATCAGACGTCACACATCAACAACAGATGATCACCCACATTAAACACTGGCACATGTAAACCATTATCACAGCATTGTGCCTAAGTTACAGCTGTTTCTCAAGTGAAGCATTTCCCAGGAGATTTGTGGGACAGCCAAGTGTCAGCACTGGCGTGCCAGGTGAACCAGCACACAGCTCTCAGGGCCAGGAGCTAAGTTAACTCAGCTTTCTGCATCACTCCAGTTCTCCGGGGGACTGACAGGATCAGAGAGTCAGGCCTGCAGACACTGCTGCTCTGAGCTGCTCTGTCGGGCATCTCTTTCTTCCCCCAGGAGAATGGCTCAGAAGGAATATTGCAGGCTGAGGCCCTGGCTGTGCCAGAGGGTGTTTCATGATGAAAGATTGCAGCTGACTGTGCAGATGGCCATTATCAGAGTCCAGTCAGAGCACTGCACTAACTTACTTTCCTACTGCACTGACATGGTTTAACTTCTAGCAAAGCAGAATTTATTTAAAGGGAAGACTGAAGAAACTGGAGCGAGTTTGGAGCTGACTGGATTCAGTTCAGCACAGACAGAATTCTGGGCAGAAATGACAGAATCCCTTTGTGACAAAAGAGATTCGAAAAAAAAAAATATGACAGAAATTTTCATCAACAGAACTTACTGTTTTCACCCAGCTCCAGATGTGCTAAAACATCCTGTCAGCTGAAATGTGGACTTGGGGAAAACGCAATTTGAAAATGAAAAATACTTAGATCATTTTTTGTAATCTTTAAAAACCAAAAATTTCATATGTTGAGGAAAGTTAAATGCCTTTATTTCACTCAAGGCTAATAATACACAGTCTGTCAATGATCACAAAAAAGAAAAACCCTGAAGAAATTTCAGAACCTAGCAGTGCAACAGAATCTCTATAACTCCTACAAATCCTCATTTTTATTGACTCTTGCAGCAATATCTTTGAAGTACAGCCCCAGAAAGGTGCATAGAAAGCTGAGTTTCCTTATACTGTGAAGCTTGAATGGGGAATTTTCTAAACTTACTGTATGTACCCACAGGGGCTATGAGAAGAACCAAGCCTGTTACGAGGCGTCCCTCCGCCTCCCTTCCACTCTCAGACAAACACCGACGGTGGCAGAACCAGAGGCAGAGCAGAATCAAGACTAAATTATAATGGTAGAAAAGTTTTCATTTCAGTGTCTCCTTCACAAACTAATCACGTTGCAGACTTTTCACTTCTGGGAAAAGGAATGATGCTACATCACCTCCCTCTTAAAAGTCACTCCTGGGCAAGTCATTCAATGAGGTAAAAAAATTAACAAACCAAAACAACCACCACCACCACCACGAGAAAAAAGAAAAAAGCTTCAAGGAAAAAAAAATCAGCCATGTTGTGCCCCCTCACAAAGAATAATTCATTACATTTCAGTAAATTATGGCCTTGAGACCACTGAAGTGGTCGTGAAATTACCAGGCTGTACTTATTCTCTCCATTTATGAAATGGAGGAAATGCTGCAACACAGAAAGGCTTTTCTACGTTATTAACAAATAAATGCTGGGTTTGTATTTGGAATTTGATAAAGATTACCAGTGTAATTTCACAGGTTTCCAGTGACACGTTCAAGGAAACTGTTTAACAGGGAACTAAGCTGACATTTGGCTTGCAAAGCCTTTGAACTAGCGAGTACATTAATTCCATTGCAAACATCCTAAGCCCACAAAGGCTTATGCTATTGTTCCTGAATTATCCACAGGCTTTGAATCAGCACATGAGAGGCCTCCCAGAGGGTCACAGATCATTGATTCTGCCTGGACGAGTCTCAAGCATGCTGATCAATGAGAGACATAATTGGAAGGTCTCGAATAATTGGAAATTTCAAAGCACTGCTGCAACCTACAACACACAACTGGTACAGAACCATATAAAAATACCAGAGTCTGAAGGGACTTTAAAACAATGCCCTACCTTCAGTTTTTAAAGACTTTGCCCATTCAGAAACATCCTTCTTCATCATTAGTAGGTGGCAATTCCAGCCATAATTTTCTGAACAAAATTACTTCAGGTTATGAATACCCGAGATTCGAAAACTCTCTTCTAACTTATACTGGAATAGCACTGTCAAACTTCTGGGGGAGAAAACAGAAATAGCAAATACACTTCGAGGATTTTTTTCTTCCTTTTTTACAGAACTGGCAAACTTCAAAGTAAAATCAAATCCATACAAATGAGATTACACATTTCATACAAGATTTACAGTACATCCTGGTCTTACTGAAGTATCAGAGTTCTAACAGTAATATTTTTCCCTGTCCCTGCTCTGCCAACATAAGTTTATCTGAGCTTTGAGCTTGGATGACATCTGGGATATGCTGGTGGTGCCAGAGAAAGCACAGGACCTGAATTCCCCCATCATCATATGCCATTACAGAAGTGCAAGAACACCAACACCACAGTGGGTTTGGTGGGAAAAAAAATGAGCTGCTGATGAGGTGTTACCTAATTGCCAGAACAAACTTCACAGGTTCCACCAATAGTGTGGAATGACCTACTATTCAATTCTGTTGTATCTCTATGCTATTTCAACATAAAGAAGAAAAAAAAAGCAGAGGTCCTGCCTGTTCCATTTCTGGACTTTTTACTGCCTGTAATCCTGAAGGGACTATCTTCTGTCAGTCCCACTTCTGAAATGCTGCTCTTCAGCACGTTTTTGGTTTTGTTGCTAAAGCCTCAATTCTTCCTTGAGAAGATCAGACAACTGCTCATCATCTGCTTGAATGCAGATCTCCATGTGAAGCAGGGATTAATTGCCAAGGAAAAGACTGCACACTTTAAGATGGTTCATTTCATGTTGCAGTAGTCTGACAAGAGCAAGAAAAAACTTCCAGCAGAGACCTAAGCAGAGGTCAGACCAGCCACAGAATAACCAGCCTCCAGTGCAGGTCCTACGATTTGTCACGCCGACAAATGAATATTTCATGCTGCCTGGGGGTGCCATCAGGAGCCAGAGTGCTCAAACGACACAAAACACTTCTGTCCTTAAAAAACTTCCCATCCAGGATCTGGCAGCTGGAAATGCAGGCAGGCAGGAAGAGGCGTGTGAGGCACCTGAGGCAGCCACGCCAGGCAGTGCCAGCCCGACCGCCCTGCCTGGGCTCGAGGTGCGTTTGAGTGTGGGAAGGAAAAACACTTTTCTCCCTGCCCTGGGAGGCAGAGGGTCTGGAGCAGGGAGGGGACACAGGAAGTCTGCAGGGACCTGAATTTGTTCACTTCTCTGATTTACACCTGAGCAAGCCATGGGAAGGCTCTGCCACAGCTCTAAGTTCAGCACAGTGACCTGTGCAGAACGTGGAGCTGGACACTGTCCAAAGGCTCTTTCCTGGCTCCCTCCGCAAGCGCCCGGAAAGCTCAGATCCACGCTCTGGGACAAGAATGCTTTCACATGAGAATGCCAGAGAGGAGATTCAGCTCCCCACACAAATGAGAGCACAAGATGGAAATGCTGTGCACCACAGGGCAGTGGCTCAGGGCCCTCCATAAATAAAGCTTTCTCCAGGAGTCAATGGAGGGCAAACCATGCTCCGAGCTCCGAGACACACAATCGCTGTGTCCTCACTTCACATCCACCACAACTCAGGACTGCATTCCCTCACTCATATCAGTGAAAGAGCTGCACCCACACTATCATACATATCATATGCTGTATTAGAGAGTGCTAATCTACCTTGCAGCAAGTATATGTCTTTTCTTGATAAAATACACAAGAGATTTCATGAGTTAAATATTACATTCCACTCCATTCTAGCAACAGGACTCCAAGAGAAAAACAGACCAGCACTTCCAATACCCTCAGAAAGAAGAAAAACAATTCATCTCTTGGAAAGTTCCTAACTACCGTGCTCAACAGAATTTTTTGCTGGACTATCCCCTCTGGAAGTTGCATTTCAAAGAACTGAGAGGATACCTAAAACGAAGAGCTTAAAGTACAAATCTTGAAACTCAGCACTTCTCCATGTTTAACCATCATAAATTCATCCCAAAATACGGATCAGTCAATAATGCAAAGCAAGTCAGTCGTGTAACAGGAAGCAAAAGAGAACTAGAAACAAGGCCCAGAAAAATCAAAGAAATATCATATTTTTAATATGACTGTGAGGCATTTTAAAATATTGAAAGATAGGTAAAAAAACCAGCCCAGTTGTAATTATTTGTCTGTGAAACTATAAACACGTAATTTTTATGCGTTTCCTGACAAACCTTTTATTTAGCCATTGATACCATTTTGCAGCTTCTCTCTCTGATAACTTTCAATGCCCAGCATCTCACTGTGACAGCAGCTACGAGTTTTCTCATTAAAAGTAAAGCCATGTTAGTAGCCAAATACTCAAAAATGTGAAACATTAAAATTTAACGATGGGGAAAAGACTTGTTCCAACTTAACAAGACCTCAGAACTTGAAGTTTTTCAGAAAGAGCAATTTGCTATTATTTGAAAGGAAAAAGTTGTAGGCGTTAAAAGGCTTATCAGGAGTTTACTAAATTGCCAAGAAGTTGAGGGTAGAAGGTCAAAAAGAACAAAAAATGAATTACACAATCACCACTTGCAGGACAGCTCTAGGCTGTGAAAAATCACCAGCATCCTCTGTAAAACACTTTCTCTGACCAGTGTCTTTTTTTCCTCTGGCCTCTTATGGTACAATTTATTATTCCTGTTTTGCTTATGTTCGTTTTGTTTGGGCCATCCCACTTGGAGGTTTCCCAGTGAGAAAGAAGCTGTAAAAGCACACAGAGCCTCCATCCATCCATCCTTCCCTCCACACGGTTCTATTTAAGGCAGCGACAGAGAACAAACTGCACGCCAGGCTTAACAGAACCAGGGCTTTGTGCTCAGCAGAACAAGAGCCCACTCTTAGACCCAGAGGAGGTTCCAACCAGATCTTTTTTCCCTTTGAGGACAACCAAGCTTTGGAGCAGGGGCCCAGAAGGGCTGTGGAGCCTCCTTCCTTGGAAGTTTCAACACCCAACAGGACAAAGCCCTGAACAATCTGAACCCAGAGCTGAATCTGCTCTGAGCAGAGCCCTCATGGCCCTCTCCAACGTGAACGATCCCATGGTCACAATTCAAGTAACAAACCTAAATTTGAGAGCAATGCTGGATGTCGAGAAGCTGGAGGTCTTGGGAAGAACCTGAGCTTCTTGAGGTCACTTCAGTGCACAAGAAATGCACATGCAGCATCTGAGAGGACAGCTCAGTGTGCACTTACTGGTGACCCTTGCCCTCCCTCAGGGACGTGGAGCCACAGTTTCCCATCCAACCTTCACATCAACATTTCCAGGTCAAAGCATTTAAAGAATTCTCCATCACAACAGCTCCATTTTTCCCCCTAATTGATAAACTTCTTTTACCATTTTCAGTTTGTTCCACTGACATATTCAATTCCTTTCATGGACTTAATACAAACATTCTAGAGAACCAATTAAAATAGACAAACAATAACTTAATTATTTTGCTTCAAATGTGGTGTGAAATATTTTAATCTCCTGGCAACATTCTAGAACAAGTTTAGTTTTATATAAATAAACTTTTTTTTCCCCTGAACACAGCAAGAAATTTAGTTTGCCTTTTTTTCTAAAAGGCCCCACCTTTTTATGTGTTGAAGAGCTCAATTAGAAAGATTTTTTTTTTTAATTCTTAGAAGAATAACTAAAAACTACATTAATTACACTCATCTGCTCTATCGCACTCAGAACACAGAGTGAATGGCTAAATAAGGGGATGGGGGTAGGAGAAAGTTGGAAATACAAGAACAGACTTATTCCACATAGAAACACCATGACAAAGGTATGACACAAAAATAGTTTTGACTGAACATTGAGTCTTTTTAAAGAAAAGACAAATCCCCTTCATTCCAATCCCCAGCTGAAGCACCTGTGCAAGCCACAGCCCAGGCCACAACAACAGCCACTGCTGTGTGACAGCACCTTAAATCCAACAAATCCAAACCCTCAGGCCTCCTCTGCCAACAGCTGCCAGCTGGGAGCTGGGCCATTCAGTACTGAAAACTGCTTAATAAATGAAATAATCACTCTCCAGCAAGGTCCACAGACAGGACCATCATACAGACACCCAAGGTGATGTGAGAGTAAAGGAGGGGGGTCACCTGGGCTGCAACTCTCAAACACAGTAGTGTCAATTAACTGGGGAGAAAAAGTAACCCACAAAGCAATTAATGAAATAAAAATTCTAGTAAGTGAAAGAAGCATCTTGAACAGACCCCTGGAGGAAGGTAAGGGGAAAACACTCAAAGAAGTGAAGCTGATACTCTCAGCTGATTAAACCCAACATCCCTGTTAGCCTGACATCCCTCTCCATTTTCAAGAACCTTTCATCAAACATAACCAAAGAATAAGCAGCATTTGCATTCTGATATTTATTTCTGAAAACAAACTGTCTTCTGAGCACTTTTCAAGTCTTATCACAGCCCCCTCAAAACCATCTTATATTCTGAGTCAACCAGGTCAACCAGGATCAAGATTAGAAAAGCAAGATTCTGAGAAAAATACTGTAAGAGACAGACCAGAGTTTGTATGGTATGAAAATACAAACAATCCTCAAGGATTTGCTCTGTAAAAAACTTGTGAGTGCAAGTGCTCCTGGAACTGCCTATTACCAGAAGATATCTCATTCTAATGGACATTCACTAAATCTTTCAGTCCTAATAGAAAAACACTGCCTTTGGGGGATATGCTTTTATGACAACACTATTTCTTCAGAAACAAAACTCACCTCATTCTTACTCTAACAAAGCAATTTTACTTGTGCCTGGTTTTCTTCGGGTGAGAAAGAATAAAAGGCTACTAAAACATTCCAATCATCAGAACAGCATGGTGCTAATCAGGCATACCCCAAGCCATGCAGCATTCCACCTCTTCCCAACACAAATGCAATCGCCCTGTATTAACCACCACAATTAAGTATTCACACAGGTTATACATTTGATCAAGTTCTATGCAGCCCAAACTGATGTTTTAAAACAATAAATTATTATTTCACGTTGCTTCTGCCTCTCACATCTGATACTAAGAAAGCAAGCATTAAGGGGAAGCAGGATACAGTTCAGAGACATTAATTCAGGTGACAGAATCAATAGACAATATTTACTGGTCAGCAGAGTATCAGCCTGAGCTTTACGACTACAATCAAAATTATTGACAACAGCAATTCAAATAACTTCACCCCTCCCAAGCATCAGTGGAACTTGCTCTCCTTTGGCATTAATTTCTTTAATGGGAGCTTTGGGAGTTCTCAAATCCAGATGGCTTATTTAGGTGTTTAATTTTAGGCACCTGCACTCGCTGTGATCCAGGCTTTGACAAAGATTTGTATGCATCGCCCCAGTTCACTGAGTAGAGAGCAGGATACTTTGCAGCAAGTGTTTACAGGAACAATCTCCAATACTTCCATTCTCATTTTAATTATGATGTCTAGCTCAACACACTCTGCCTACATAGATATTATAGCTTTTGGTCTAAAAACACAAGTCCTAGAGTGGATTTCACACCAAGGAGCCTTCAGACTGCGCTCAGACATCATGGCCACATGGAGTTGCTGGGGCACAGGATTCCAGCAAATCCATCTCCGACGCAGAAGTCACCTTTAATTTTCCAGAGTCCCTAAGTGTATCTACTCCTTCATCTATATGCCTGAAATAAGATGGCTGCTGCTCCTGCTTTTTTTCCTCTCCTTCTCAGTTAGCTCGGTACTGACCTGGTCACAGCCCCTCCTGTTCAGGAAGGGGTATCCCTGGCTCTGTTCCAGGTAACAGAGCATTCCCTCAGAAGCATCCCAGCTCAGCTGCAGACACTATGTCACAAACTGCAAAGTTAAGACTCTACAATATTTCCTGTTTATGTTTATTCCACACTTTTGTTGCCTGACAGACACTTTATTACACTGGTCTGTGTAGTTCCTCTCCACAGAAAAACAAATGCAGTATTTACAACTAATCCAAAACACATTTTTCTTTTATTCCCAAACAGATATTCTAGAACATTACTTATTTTCGGATAGAACAGCAGTTTCCTATTTTGTCTGTGACATGGTTTTTAGCTACAGAAATCCACTCATAACAATTACAATTCTGTTTTAAACCAAACTCTACCATCAGCCACAGCCTGGTGTCCTGCTACTCTCTCAGCCTTTACCCAGAGGAGCAGAATGATAACATTTAAGCAGCAGAATGATAAAATCATCCCACCACATCTCAAACAGAGCCTGCTGCAGGAGGCACAGCTCAGAAGGAACACAACTTGTGCAAACTTAGTCATCAAGATTTGTCAGGTACAGCGCTTTGCTCGTATCTGGCATTAATTCAGATATCTTTGTCTTTTTAAAATCCAAATGTGAAGTCAGGGGGGGTTTGTCTGGACAATACAAACTATTCAAGAAATTGTACTCCCCTGGTTTTATTAAAAGGGTATTTTATACTCCAGATCAAAACCTCAACAAGTTACTGTCAATAAGCTGATCCCTGGCAAATTAATTGCACAACTTCTAAACTCACAGTGAATGTGAGGTAAATTGACTCATCAAGAAACCACAATGCCCTTGCTATGAAGGCTGACATAAGTCATGCAAGAAGAAATATTCATCTTGAAGAATTCATCTTATTCTTCAGATATTCTACAGCATTCTTTCCCCCCAGCATGTCCCTCTTTCAAGCACTTTCAGGCAACAGCGTCCTCCCCACCTTTCTCACCATTAGAGATGAGTGTACACATGTAAATACACACTTTAATTTATTTATCTGGTTGGCTTTTGCCAAGTAGCTTTTTAAGCTTTTGATCTATTTCAAGTTGTAAATGACTGCTACCTATGCACTCTACAATATATTATCTCCATTAAAACCTTACTTAATATATCAAGGCACCTCTGGTTCATTAGCTTGTTATCTGTGTTCAGATGTTCACAGAGCACCACACTTCCTAGAGGAAGTGACAGAATATAACCCGAATTTTATATCCTTTACTATCTACCAGTGTAGATTTTAGCTTAATATCATTTAGACCAACAAAACCTGTTTTGTGCTGTGGAAGAAGTCTTGCTCTGTCCTGATGGGTCAGGTAGATCCCTATAAAGCCAAGGCAACCAGAAATGTGTAATTTTCTAGGACCAGGCTGTTAATTCCCTTGGGGGACAGGGGCAGTCACATAGTTGAACATTTGGCCTCCAGGAGTTCTCACAGTGCTTCACAAGCCTTACTCTTGCCTCAGAAGCGGTTACAGATGCTCTCAGACTGTTAACAGCCACGAAGCCCAGCTGATATTTGAGTTCTGGGGACTGTGGTGTCCTTGTTGCTGCTGCAGAGGCATCTCGGCCCCAGGCAAAGGCAGCCAGGCTCACCCAGGCGGAGTTTGTGCTGAGTGCTGCCTTGCAGCTGCAAATGCACCTCCTCTGACCCCCGCTCCTGAAACCAGTGATTTCCCCTTCAGATCTGTCTAAAATCTGCCAGACTCTACTTTTTGTAAAGGATACCACCAAAAACAAAGCAACGAAATCCTCCCTGGTTTTTTAAGAAATATCTATGACGGGAATAATCCTCTGCCTCCAGGAGTTTCATACCCTCACTGTCACCTTCACTTTCCTCAGGTAATTCCAGCCACCATTCTGGGGTTGGGCCATACTCCACTGCTGCTCCTGAGGTTCTGTATTTCTCCACCAGAGATCATACAGTGAGAGGGACAGGGTGAAAAATAAAACAGGGTTATAGCTGTTCTTCCAGTGAGGACACACGGATGAGACTGGGAACCCTGGGTCCCGGGCTTGGTCTGGGAAGGAAACTGGCCGGTAATCAGATAAATGCAGGAGAACAGCTGTGATTTACATATGAAACAAAGTAACAAAAGCGTCACTCGTAACAACAAAGGAAAGAATAATAAGTATGACAAGAACCAGAGCAACAGTCTAAATGCCAACACTCCCATCCCCAGCTCAGCCTTCAGAGTTCTCCAAAGCTGCTTTGGATGCTCAGCCAGCCTAGAAAGCAACCTAGAAAGTTCCTGGTTTAAAGCAGGACACGCATTTCTGCTGGAGGAAGTAACAGAGCCTGGATTTCTAATCTCAAGTTTTAACCATGAAAAAATAGTTATTCCTCAGGACGCAGCACCACGCCACTGCTGCTGCTTCTGCTCATGATCTGCAAGCGTTTTCTTATTGCTAAATTACACTATTTGCAGTGTGCCAAATGTGCACACATGGCACTGCAGAATTTCCAGCAGCTTTGAACAGTCTGCACAATTACGACATGAAGGGCTGATTATGTTTTACTGCAACTGCTCTTTCTAGCAAATGCCTCAGCAAACTGCAGTGGTGCAATTACAATATGTTGGTGATCAAGTCTTTCACACCGTCCCAATGTTTTAGGAAGTTTCATCCGTTTTTAATTTATTTTGTTGGGAAATATGTAAGCAACATAATTACTTAGCCTCCTTTTGTCCCTTCAATATCAAATTAACTGTTCACCCCAAAAAGAATACCAGCCTGTACATCTTTTCTGTTTTCCCACTATTCAGCTCTATCAGCCCAGACTAAATACAGTGATGGGAGTTCTCAAAAGCATTTTCTCTTTCAAAGCCATCAAACCAGCTCAGCCAACAGAACTGTTATTGTGGTTTCACTAACCACTGTCACAAATTTGATCTTGGCAGTTTTCAGTGTAAATGGCAAGGTACAACTAACGCAATGTTTCGCATCCAAGTCAGTTTTGAAAATGAAATACACTTGCTACTGGTAGTATTTTTATACATAGGAACATGGAGTCATAGAATAAATTAAGTCATAAAGAACCCTTCAGGGCCATCTGCTCCAGCCACCACCTCAAATCAGGGCCAAATCTGAAGCTAAATACACTTGCTCATGGCTTTATACACCCTGTTTTGATTATCTGCAAGGATGGAGATTCCACACCGTCTCCTTTCCCTCATCTCTCCTACAGCGAGAGAGGGAATCTCAAGGGATCTCAATGTGCAACTCCCCTTAGGCTTTCCTTTCCAATTTTATGTTTGATTTCGACACAAACAGATACACTTTTGGGTACTACATTTGGGTATTTGGCCTAGAGCCACGTTAGAAACTCATAGAATGTATGAAACTGCTTCCAAAAGATATTTTACTTTCAGAAGCAGCTTACATTCACAGCGTGGATGTACTGAGATGGCTGGAAAGCAGGCAGAGGTACAATTCTGCCCACAACTTCACCATGCCTGGTCATCTTCCAACAATGAAAACACTGTGTTGTGGCTGTGGAAGGACAAGTTCTCTCCAGGAGGCTCTGACATCTTCTCATCTCTCAGTTCCATGAGGTGGAACATTTCCTCACGGTGATGGATGTACAGAGGAGAGTTACCCACAGGGTTACAGATGAAGTATGCAGTAAACATCTGGGATTTTAAACCCTAAAGCAGATTTTAAAGCCCCACTAAATCCACACACAGTATTTTAATTTTGATGTTATTGATTCCAGAAGCTTGAGAACAGAATCTTGAAAACTAAAAAAGCACCTACTGTGATTAAGATAAGCCTGTAGCAATCCTACCTTATTCCTACCATGTCCCAGAACTTGATTTTATGGCACCTGCTAATTCAATTGCATTAAAATTTATTTTAAAAACATATCTATAAAGCAGTTCTTTACAGATTATATACCAGTCTGAGATGCAGAAATCGCACCTTTTTCTGAAGGATACTGAAGTAAAAGAAAAATTCCAAGCAAATAACAAGAGAACAGCACTGGCTTTGATTTCCTTCTTTCTCTTCTCAAAGGTTTTCGAAGCATGCATCCCCCTTCCTCCCCACCTAGAATTCATGGCCAACTCTTATCAGATCTGTGAGGAAATATGAGTTTTACTCTCTGCTCCACTACAAACACCTTCTGTCCTTGAGGATGTGATGTAGAAGGTACATCCTCCATGGCAAAGCCCCAAGCACCCACCTGACCCTACCACGTCCCTTAACAGCATCCTATTCAAAGGGCTTCGTCATTTTCCAGTGTCCTGCCTCTTCTTGCCACTGTGTGAGCTCACAAAATCTGAATCATGTGGATGAGGTCAGTTTATGCTGCTCCACATTTTGAATTTACAATGTCACTCGGCTCCTTTTGCTGATTCGGAGGTGAAGGACAAGATAATTGGATGAGGACTGGCTGGACTAAGGAAGGTGGGAATCACGTTCTAATTTTGCATTATGTCTATTAATGTGTCAGCAAACACTAAGATTAGATGCCAACTCAAATGCTCACTTTTAAAGAACAGATGACAAACCCATCAGAACCCTTGAGATTTTTAATTCTGAGATGAACACTGTCCCCTTTTCCTTTTCAAAACAACCTAGCTCAGCTTAAATAAAACTAAAAATGTATATATACATTATAGCCAGGTTACAGATTGATCACAGCTGAAGTCTTATATTCAACCACAAACACCCAAAACCTTTTTAAGCTCTCCTCCATACATAAAACTCCAGGATCTGCATCACAATTCCACCACAATGAAACTTTTAGTAACTACATGTAAAGCCATCAGCTTCTTTCATTACACCTCGGTTTGCAATAAACCCAAAAATAAATTGCAAAAATAAATTCGTAAGTATTTCTCAGTAAAACAGCAACAACAAACAGCACCTAAAATGAATTTGTAAAGCCATCATTCCATTCAAATTTATGAAATAAAATTACTTGAATTCTTCACATGCATCATTTTAGACTTAAAAAGACAATAATCCGTTTCCTTCTGTCTCATCATCACCAGAACCAAACGAATGTTTTCAGACAGATCTTAACAGAGGATTACATTAGAAAGGTTATTTTCTTTTTCACACAAAGAATTATTTCTAAAATTCTAAGTAATAGAGGGAAAAAACCCAAACTGTAAAAATACTTAAATCCTCCTTCAACCGACGTTTAGATGCGGACTGGTACAATAATAAATCATTAAAATCTCGGCTGATGCAATTTCTAGTTTGAAAAAACCTTGGAACATAAGTGAATCACCTTCATCACCCACTTGTACCAGGATTTCATACATTTGGAGCTCATTTATTGCACAGAATGAGGTTCTCCAAAGTCAGTCTTCCACAAGTCATCATTTCTATACATTATATACTCCCTCGTGTCAGGAACAACCACCCGTGACATATTTATCTGAATTATTTGGAGCCATTATGAGACGAATTCCTGTTACACCTGCTTAGAAATACTTTTCCAGGCCATATGCTCTCAAAATAGCCTCTTCTGTGTCGAGACAAGTACAGCATAATGATTCAGTAGAAAGGTGAAACAGAGTCTACTTGAAATTTGTTGTGCAAATGTCCTCAGACCGTCAGATTCTCATTCTGTTTGGATACATTAATTTATATAAGTTTTGTATTTGGGAAACAGTGGCCAGAAGAGTCTCTTTTGACCCAAGTTGTTTGAAATTTAGAAAATTTAATATTTAAGGGAAATTTAAGAACATTTATATCAGTGTTCATGTAATTTCAGACAGAAAGTATACATTATTCCTGTTCACACATCCACAAGAAACAACAGCAAGTCAAAACAATCATTCATGACTCCTGAATCCCAAGACTGTGCTTGGTTTGGCTACGAAGATACCACATAGAACATCATCTTCAAACACTTCATCGGGGCAGAACATGGGGATGCAGACAAAAAAGAAAACAAACAAAAACCCCAAACCAAACACACACAACTTCAACAAAAGCCTTTATAAAGCTGTTGATGACCAGGGTTTGTCATAATATCATTTCTCCAGCCTTTGAAAACGAAGAAAATGACAAATTACACAATTCTTCAAGTGCAAAGGGTGATGTCTAACACAGAACATTTTCCCCTTTGTTTAAATTGTTTCTGGAATCACTCAGAGCTGGAAACATGCAGGTAACATCTACAGCACTGATTCAAACTTCCCAAAAATTCAAATATCAGGCATTCATTGGATTGTTTGTCAGTGGTTTCTTTCATCATTACTGCAGTGATGTTTACTTGGCAAAAGCCAAGATATAAAAGAGCAAGTCATATTTGCTTGTTGACTCTGTCAAGTGCTCCCCCCATGAGAAATGTTGGATTAAAACTCACAGGGTCAGTTTACCTGCCTCTAAACCTTCATTTTAGAAGAAAAGCCGGATTTCTACTTATTAAAATTCATTTCAGCGATATAATAAATGCAGTTTATTTGCCCTTGCAGGCTAAAAATTATCTGAGGGGGTTTTGCAGTCAAGATGACAAATATACACACAGAAGGTGGCAATATTTGCAGCTTTATCTTTGTGAGTGCTGAGCACGAGGCAGATGTTGGAGAGCAGAAGTTGGAGGAAGCACAGACTCTTCCAGCCAATGTGAAATCGGAGAGGGTTCCTGATATCCAGGGAGCAGAGGACCATTTCCATGGCTATCTGCACCTCTATCCCACAACCCAAGAGATCCCACCCCTGGATTTGGGCCACACTGACTTGCCAGAGAAATCATCATGTTTTTCCCCGCTCCTGGGTGTGAGAAATGACACGATATGAAAGCACAAGTGAGAAATCACATGATTATCCTCTTTAGCACTGCTGTAATTTTACGTTACTGCTTCATCTTGTTTATCCAGTACTCCTCTGTAAGAAATCTCATTGAAAACGCTACCAGTGATTCTATGGAGGGAGAGAGGGGTCTGCCCTCACTGCCCTCACCTCACTGCCCATTTTTAGCTTCCTTAAGGCCAAGAATTATTTTAGCAGTATAAAGAGAAAGATGAGATTCAGGGTGAAAGAAGCAGAGCTTGGTTTAATCCCTGCCTAATGCTCTGTGAGGTGTTTTTCAGAACTTTAAAAGATGCAAGGTCTAAAAGACTTCTCTAAGAAAACAAGAACTTTACCTTCCTAGAACTAAAAGTATTGACTTCTGGATGAAGAAGTGTAAAGTGGTTTAAAATTATGGTATTTTTTTGTTCAAAAATACCCATTGCTGCTTAGAAATACCTAGAACTTACACACCCAAGCAGTCAGTTAACTGCTGCATTACACCCCCTTTATGCTCTTTTTTATTGTTTCTAACCATCACCTACATTTTTACTGTTCCAGAAGACAAACTCAGTTCTGAAGAGCTCTGGCACACTCTGGAATAACAGATCTATAATCTCCAGGCTGGATGGCACTATTACCATAAGAGACAGGTATATCAGCTAATCATCCCACTGAGTCTGGCAGGGATGGGGTTAATTGTCCTCCTAGCTGGTGAGTCTCGGTGCTGTGTTTCTGATTTGTGACTGAACCAGCCTGAAAACGCAGCAGAGTTTTGGCTGTTGCTGAGCAGTCCCTGCACATCATCAAGGCTTTTTTTTTTCCCCTTTTTCCCCACTCTGCCCCCACAGCAAGCAGGGGTGGGCAGGAGGCAGGGAGGGCACACAGCCTGGACAGGGGACCTGGCCATCCTGATTACAAAATTCAAACTCCCTAATTTAGCTCTATCTGGTGCCCCTGCGCCTTGCACAAGACAAACACCCACGGAAAATGCTGCAGTTCAAACCAGGGCTCCACACCTGTGTCACACCTTCAGGCCAGCAGCTCTGGGTGGCCAGACTGAGTTACACATTCCCAGCCACACACAGGTGCTGCTGCCAGCGTGGAAAAGGGAGGATTTCCCCAGGGGAGCAGTTTCTGGGTGGCTGCCTGCTAAAGAACAGTGACACAGCTACCACAGCAGTGACAAAAGGCATGGAAAGAAAGACAGCAGCTTCAAGTCTTTCAGGGCAGTTCTCAACACTGGCACAGTCTCGCTTTCCAGAAAGGTTTAAAAGGAAAAAAGGGGATAAAGAAAGGCTCAGAAGACAGTGTATTCCTCTGCAACCCTGCACTTTCTTCTTAAAGACAGGGGCAGGAAGAAAGATTTTCTCCCCCAATATCCCACAAGTATCTTTATCACATGTTTTTTCCTTTCTCTTTTTCTGCAGTACAAGTGAAGTCCTTGCTCCCAGTAGTCTTGGGAGCAAAAGAAAATGGGAATTAAACTGAACTGTCTCGCTCCTCCCCTCCACCAACCACCCAGTAACTCACCCCAAACACAGATGCTGCTCTCTTTCTCAGCAAAGCCAAGAGCCAAACCCTCTCTTCAATTCAAAGATCCAAACTGGTTTTGACTCAACAATAGCAGAAGTGATTTTTGGGTTCGTGTTGTCTTTAATACAAAGCTGTATTTTGGTATTACAGTAACTTCCATAAATACTTGGTACATTATGCTACAGGAGGGTGACCTTTCCCACCACTAACTTCCCCATTGGAATAAAGCCTTTAATTTGAATTTGCAGTAAATTGGCTTTTATGGCTGAAAAATCCCCTTTCATAGAATTATATTGACATAGAGTTTCTTTCTTAGATAAAACAATCTACAAATATGCATTATTGAAAAGATTGCTATTTGCGGATTTCAAAAGATAGAGCACAGATTACAATAACTTGAATATTTTTTGTAATGACTTAGCACATTCTTAGACATAGAACTTAAGCTCAAAATGAGCAGAAGTATAATCTCCAAGGGAAAAACATCATTATAATTTACAGAAAGAACTAAAAAAACCCCAAACCCATACATACTAAGCATGTAATTCTGAATCTGCTAAGTACTTCAAACACTCTTTCTACCACTAGGGCTTTCACGGTACATTTTCATAATTCCCCATTTTAAAGAAATAATGAAATATTTGTTTTAGAAAGTGCAGCGCAGCAAAATTTATTTCCAACTCCCTAATGTTGCCTGTGTGCCCCCCCAGTGAGGCCAAGGCCTGTCACTGTGCTTGGCTCCCCACTCCCTTTCCCGTGGGGAGCTGCTGCTGGACAAAGTCCTTGCAACCAGGCAGCAAACTCCTCTTTCTCTGCAGAACCAGCCTGGACAGAAGACTCACGGCACAGTAAAGCTACAACTTCCAAAAATCCCTGGCCCTGGAAGCCAGGTCACCTCCTCTGAGGCTTCAGAGGCTCTGATACCACTGAAGTCTAAGCCCAAGTCACTAATAGAGATTAATAATAGAGATTATTTAAATGGTGCATATATAACCAGACAATGCCATTAAACAAGGAGGGGGTTTTAACTCATTTTGCATCAGCTCAGAAAGCCTTTCATTCCTGAAACCCAGAGGGCTTTTTGCATTACAAAAAGAATCAGACTAAACCAAAAATTATTACCAATATATCAAGGTTATATGAGCATAAATTTCCTCTCCATCTTGGATTTGGAGGTCAGCCATTGGTATCCACCCATTCCTGACCCATTTCAAAGAGAATTTAGAGATGGCCAGAATGTGTTCCACAGACTAATTGCTTAAAGGAGAAGACAAGGACCAGAGGAGAGCAATATTATCTTTAATGCAGAGTCCTCTCTCTACAGAAGGTGAGAGGTGTCCAAAGAAAATGGCCAGCAAACCAAGGACAGACTCAAGACACGTTAATGAGAGAGAAGGAATGGAATGTAAATACACTGCAAAACAATTTTTATGTATCTGCAGGAATCTGGAGCCTATTTCTCTGTCTGGCAATAGCATTAGTTCCTGATCTGGCCATCACTGCAGCAGAAATTATTACTACAACCAGTAAATAATCAGACACGTAAGGACCTTGGCTCAAAAATACCAAGGCACTTGGAAACATGAAGCCAGGGAAAGTGGAAAACCAAGACAAAACCAGCAGGAAAACCAAACCAAGTTTCATGTCCACATTTTTAATTCTAAGACAAACCAGTACATGATGACCAACCACCACCCATCTAACAAGAGCCAAAACACATAGCTATTACAACCTAGCTACTTATTTTTAATGGATGCTAAAGAAAGGATTTCACTGTGTTTGTTTCTCTCCATGTTTTCCTAGAAGACAATCTGCAGGAGTATGATGGCACAAACTCAGTGTAACACTGATTTTTGGGTTAGAATAATACTCACAGATAGTATCTAAAAAAAAAAAAAAAGACCCCCAGTGCACAGTAAAGCCAAAACAACAATTAAAGTGGAATACATGTTGCCTCCTGTGTTGCCTCCTGTAGTGTCAACACAGGTTAATTTTAGAAGGCATTCCAGTTAAACAGGATAAATGATTTAAAAATCCACTTTGATCCCAGTAATTATATGGGAGGTATATTTTGCATTTGAGAATTAGTTTGAAACTGCAGTGATAATTAGACCATTCATTATCCTTGTAGAGATAATTTTTAAGAAGGCAAGGTGCTTTGAACACATTCTGACCAAGACTCTGCTCTTTAAGAAGTTGTTGAAGATGAAAACTGCAACAGAGGAGAACTACCAAATAAATTTTCCTCCAAATGTCCAATTAAGAAAGAAATGTAAATATGAGTAATGTGGTCATTAAAACCACAAAATGAAAATACAGTGCAGTTATCCCTGCAATGTGCAACTGGAACACAGGGATCTCTCACCTGAGAGCTCGAACGTGACAGCAAACATCATCATTTACTGACCTCTGCAGCCTAAACAGA
Organism: Oreocharis arfaki; assembly: GCA_013398015.1. NCBI lineage: Eukaryota > Metazoa > Chordata > Aves > Passeriformes > Paramythiidae > Oreocharis > Oreocharis arfaki. The sequence goes on along the minus strand of VZRR01000615.1, from coordinate 871,232 downwards.
AGACTTGTGGCCCCTTTAGAAAGTGAAAGCATCTCATTCTCATCCATCTTTTTCCAAATGACCTGTCACCTCACAACAAACTTGTACATTTTCCAAAGCAGCTGACAGATACGCTGAGACTCCAACCAGAGAACGCTGCAGGTATGCAAATCCCAAGGGCATTTTTTTCTCTTCTGAGAAATGAACACCCATTTTTCAATTCTTATTGGAGATGTGAAAAACAAACAGTCTACAAATGACAGCAATAAGCCTGTAGTCTCTTGAATAAATATCAAGGTTCTTTTTTTTAGTTATTAAATTTTGATTTGGGGGGGGGGTAAAAAGATATTCTTAATTTACATGTCTGTATTTGTCTGGGCAGCTGTTCCGGCACAAGAACGCTGCTCCCTTACAGAGGGAACACCAATCTTGTTTTCACATTCACATGAAATTTATTACAAATACTGGAGTTCTTTAAACAGTGCCTTCAAAATAGTTTTGATTAAATTTCTCCAGAGCCCAGAACAGGATTACACACTACTTCACAACTCATTTATCTGTCATTTAAACAGATCTACACTGAAATAGGTTCTGACACAATACAAATAGACAAAAAACACATAATTTGAACAGTATTTCTGGCAAAACATTTATTTAGTGCTTGCCCTGTTCCTTCGGGTACTTTTTATTGATTAGATGAACTATTTTAACTGCTATGGCTGAAGCAGCTGGATGGAGGGTGAAGATGTGAAATAAGCTACATGAATAAAGTTCTGGGTTAGATATGCACCACCCCAGTCCCAACACCAGCTGTGAAAATAAAGATGCTCAACATCACTGCCATGAAACTATGCAATGATTGAAATGATGTGACACATAACCCAGAGACATGAGAGGAGGAGAGAGGGGATACTGCAAAACATTTTCATCTTATTATACAGCTACAAAATCAATTCAAATCTGGTTTTGTGCGTTTTTTTAATATGCTGTTTAATGTTTCTCTTTGAAAATAGGTTTATATACAGCGCAGAAAATATTTCTGAGTAGTTTCCTGCCGTTCAGCAGATCTGCCATACTTTCAAGCACAAGGATACTTCAGTGGCAACAGGCATGCAAAGACAAAACGTGAAAAAAAAAAGGCAGACAAGCACGTGTGCCCTTGCCTGGTGGAGGAGGCTGCAGATTGCACACAACAGAAAGCCTGAGTTTCAAAGAAGAAGGTGACTTTTTGGCAATCATTCAAAAGAATTACATCCTATTGAGGGACTTAATCACTTCTCTAAATATTACTGGAACCTCCTTCACCTTACACATTAGTCACAAGTGCAGAAATTCATTTGATATCTTGACAGAGTAAAGGGCTTGAAGTGCAGGCAGCTGGGGGCAGACAGGCTGGGAGAGTCAGCCTTGACAAAGCTCCAAGTGTGTGTAGGTATTACAGAAGAACAGGGAGCAATTAGGCTGAACTACCCACTCCAAGGGTGTTACTAATATTGGATAAGTAGTCTGAACACAAAGGTGACAAAACCTACATCTCCTTTATGCATGTGAGGCCACACACAGCTTTTCCAAGGAGGAAGAAAAGGAGCTGTTGCCAAATTAGAGCAGCCCTAAGCTCACTCCTGCAAGCACTCCTCAGGCTGCCAGCCCTGGCTCTGCTCCTCAGCACTAACACCCCACCACAGGCTGGCTGCCAGCCCATCCTCACACTCTCTAACAGAAAATTTGGTGGGAAAACATCACATGATATTTTCCTAAAGGAAAATCCTAATGAACAAGTCCTTACTGCAGCTTTAGCAAAGAAACCAAAACTCTGTGAGAAACCACAGTTCTAAGACAGGCTTTAGCAGCTTGCAATGTGTTTCAATACCTGCTCACCTTGCTGGACTCTCACTGGGGATTCTGACATGCAAGAGCTGCCAAATGGAGGAAATACCCATCAAAAGAGGAAGCTGAGGTTTTACAGAAAAAGTGCTAAGTAGGATTGGACTTGGCTGTTGACTTTGCAGAAATGTTTTCCCAGCAGAACTGCTCACCAAGCCTTCAAAGCAAGGTATTTTGTCAAAATATTGCAACATATGCTTAGGCACTTTGGATAGGGCAGGATGGGGATAATTGTGGCGAGCAGATAGAAGTGACAGATTAAATCAATTAGATTTCAATCGATTCAGGATGGCACAGGGCTTCATCTTGACCATAGCTCTGAACAGTTACTAGTTGCTAGAAATGGCTAGGAACCAAGACATCCGAAATGTCAAGAAATTTTCCAAATTCTGAGATTCTAGTTAAGGCAAATTATGAAAAATCACGAAAACTTAAAACAAAAACCAAAAAACCCCACCACCCAAAACCTAAGAACTGAAATCTGTTCCTTTCCATGTCCTCCTGTTCTCTCTGCTGGGAGATTGCTGCAGAGCTGCCTGTCCCACATGTCTCCAGAAGCTACTGCAGAGCCCCCACATTTCTCCTGGCACACATAAAGAGAAGCTTTTCAGATGCTCACCACGTACTGCCAGGGACCACCTGACCACACATACATCAAATACTCATTTTTATCCGCTCATATTCTGTAGCAAAATCTAATTTTCTTGGGAATTAGCTAATCTCAGTTAAATGAGCTGTTGATGTTTAGTCAAAGCCAACAATAATTTTAAAAGCTGTGAGAAGAAAAACCAGAAATAAGTCTGATAATGAAACCCAGTTGCAGGCAGTTTGATGTAGCAGTTTTGTTCTTTTACAGAGAGAGACTGCAGGTAATAAAACCAAGCAGATGTCTTCATTTGTGTATATTTTATTTTGCCTGGAATTATATATATTTTTACATATATATTATATATATATATTATTCTTGTTAAATATGTCAAGCATTTAAGCAGTTTCACTAGGAACTATTTGCTGTTACATTTGGCACGACTGCTGCGACGTGTCTGTCCTACAGCAGGGGTGAAAAGAGTGTTTGAGATCTGTCCCAGGGATCTCCCAGAGGAGGAAGGAGGCAGTGGAAGTGCTCAGGATTGAGCATCTCTTGGGTTTCTGGGAGCGAACAGAACTAATGGCTCAGGAGGTGTTCGAAGGGTGACACCTCTGAAGCTCATGGTTTATCCTCAGGAGGAAAGGGAGGAGTTCAGTGAGCTGTTCTTCAGCAGACTGCTCCACAGTGTTTGAGCCAAAGCACAGCACAATTAGCAACACTTCTTCCAATTTCCTTCAATAGATTATGGATCAAATCTTCTCTATAATCTCTCACAAGACTGACTGACATTCTTCGAAGGATGAATTGAACCTTAAATGATTTCATTTTACTAACAGCTCTGCGAATACAGATATGCTATATTCCACAGGACTGAAGCTGGCAAATGAACATTTGCAAGAAGGTGCTCAAAAAAAATCTGAATAGAGGGTTTATTTCTTCAGCTGTATTTCACAGAACCAATTCTGCAGAGCAGCAGCATCGTAGATGAGTAGAATGTCAGCTGAAAGCCACAGTACAAGTTACTCTTGAGTGAAAAGAGCTAAATAATGTTACTAATAATATTACTTATAATTTAGGTTTCAACTACTTATTTACATCACTACATGCCACTGGTACCTGAACATTCTCTTCACAAGCAATGCATCTTTATCAGCAACTTTCATCCACATGCAGAAAAAATTGGGTATTTGTCTGATGTCAGTGGAACAGAACTGATGTTTCCTTTGCACTACGGAAAGGATGTGTCCTTGGCACAGGACATATGCTCCAGTTACCCCAGGACTTCAGTCACAGCAGGAGCAAGCCCTGAGTGCTCCTCAGCTCTGCTGTTCTCCCTGTCCATCTATCAAAACCAAGCCAGGAAGGCTTGTTCTAAAACCAAGGGTGAGAGGGCTGTCCAGGACTGGGTCTGTTGTACTTGTTACAGACAAGAGAAACAACCACTAAGATGAGGATTTGTTTTTAAGGCAGTTTTGCAGGTAGGCTTTGCCTGTTCCTAATCAAAAAGAGGGAAAAAAAAAGATAGAACCGAATATGTATCAACAGACAAATTCAGCTCAGTTTGAGACATGCACTTTGAAGAAGAAATACTTCAGATTTCTTATTGCATAGGATTTAAGTGTTATTTGTAGGATTCCATGAAGAGCTTGAAAAAAGCCTGCCATTGTATTCTCAAAAAGATACAAGTTCTTATGAATCAGAGGGGATTGAATGCATGAGAAAAGGCTTTTAAAATGTATTTTAGTGGTGAAAAAGAAGCTAGCAATAGTTAACCTAACAGTGAGAGTGGAGGGATTTAAAAACAAATATTGAAGAGGTGCCTGAAAATATTAATCTGAAGACATTATAAAGTTAGCTTAAGAGAGCCCACAGGACCTTGTTCCCCCTTAACTGCTGTCTGACTTGAGTATGCCCTTGCACCAGATGAGTGGAATGGAGGATGCAGTGTTAATTGTTTCCCCTTTCTTGTACCTTGCAGTTCTGTCTGAATTTTGCTGGCTGCTGTTTTCTTGTGTAAGATTTTGTAAAGCTACTTCTTCCTACCCTGAAGAGTTCCCTTTCTTGGAGTGATCCTTTTATGAGCATGGAATAACAACATACAAAGGAATTCATTAATCCCTCCAGAACGTCAATGCTTAGCTCCACATGCCTTTTGCATGGCTAAAATTCTGTATTTTCTTGTGCTTACTACAGATGCAGGTTCCAAAGGATAATTTTGAGACTACGAGGCATTTCATGGGAAAAAAGGTTATTTTAAATGAGCAAAGTGTCCTTCATGTTTGCATACCCAGCCCAAGACTAGAGTGTGCCACACTTGGATTCTCTGTATTGCATTTCTATTTTCTTTTCAGTAACAGCTACAATTCTGACCACACAATGCTTATGCTCTGTCTTACAATAAGTAAATAAACTTCAAAAAATACAGCAGCCAAGTCCAGCTCAGCAATGCCCTGTTAGAACTTGTACTACATACAGGCAGTACCTGCTCACACTGCTCTTCAGCCCAAGTGTCACCCCAGGGCTCTCCACTGATGGCACAACCACACTTGGTGAGTCACAAAAATTCCAAGTACTTGTTTTTAAAAAGGTGTATTTCAGTTTGGGTCTGGCTGCTGTGCAGTAGATCTACATCTGGCTTCAAGGTACTACCACGTTGCATTACTATTTCTGCAACTCCAATAGCACAACAGATTTACCATCTTACTCTAGCTCCAGCTCAATTTTAAAAATAAACACGATAAAGTAAAAGTTCTCAACAGGTCTGAAAAAGCTAATGGCACCAACTAGGAAACTTCCTTTTCATGAGCAATATCACTCCTGTGTGGTTTCAGTATCTCAGCCATGCTCAAATCCTACTAGACTTGTGTAGTCACTACTGAAACTCACAAGTAAATGCAAGTCCTTGCATGGAGCTGTGTGCACTGCGGAAAGATCCCTTCTGGGATTAACGGAGGTGCAGATTTAGGAAAGGTCTCAAGGCCAGTTAAAGAGGTCAGACCTTTTCGGGTGTATAGAGAGATAAGACATTTTCATTTCCTCACAATAATAATAAAGATGCAGATACACCATCACTAGAAGGCATTTCCCTAAGCCATAGAAAGGTAATACATTTCTGCAACATCTTCTCAATGTTCTTGGCATGGTTTAAAACCAGACTGACAAAATATACAGACAATCAGATACCATTGTCTCCTTGTTAGCTGAAGCACTGGGACACACTTGCCCCAGTACAAGGCTACAGAACCCAAAGCACTTTCTGTCAAGGGTGTGAACCTGCAGGACCACCATGGCCACATTAGCATGGCTCATCTTGAATGGGTAACTCCTGGTATAATCTTACCAAAACCAAAGCATGCAAGCTGTGCAAAAGGCTGAAATAACAATGGCAGCAGGGAGGTACAAAAAGCTGGTATTGAATTTTTCACAGACAGAAAAAGAGAAAAAAAAAATCTCTAAGTCAGAGCTGGGTCGAGATTGTTTCATCTATGGGGGAAAAGCAAAAGTGACAGGGCAGAGAAAGGCGTCTATGAAAATGACAGCAACCAATCCATAAAAACAAGATGGTACATAAGAAAAAAACCCTTGGAAACAGTATTTTAGGTACAATAATCTGGAGAAGGCTTTATTTACTAAGCACACATTTCATTCATGATACACACAGCTGAATTGGCAGCAGATTAATTTTGCATTGCAGCAAAGACTGAAGATAGCCAAGGAAGACATTACATATAACATGCTCCAGAGGCTGACCAAGCAGCAAGATAACAGCAGATGAGAGGGTTTTCCTTAAAAATAGATGGCATGATAGATATCTAGGTGAAGCACAGGGAAGCAGCATAATGAAGTACTGGAGGTTCTTTCCTGAGCAAGAGGACAAGACTTTACTTCTGGATGGTCTGGCATAAAAAGCAGATCTGTTCACTATTGCCCTTCCATGAAACATTTGCAAAGATAAGGAATAAAAAGTGTAAGTTAGAATCACCTGAAAAGACATCAGTTCATCACCACCTTCTCACAAACTGCTAAGACTTCGCTTTTGCATTTTCAGACTAAGGCTCTTCCTCTTTTCTCAACTGATTCCATTGAGGATATTAAATGCTATCAGCACCAATTCTGAGAATAAGGAAAAGGAGTTAACTCTTGATTAGGAGTTTATGTACTTTAAAATCCCATAACCAGGTATCACGTCTTTAAATAGTTTAGTTATCAGCAACTAATTTCTTCAGGCAACTTCTAAAATTCATTTAGCTCTTTATACTTTTCAACATTTTTAACAATCATCGGTGGTTACGCCAGGGATCCTACTCTACACCACACCATTTTTAACTTCCCTTTCCTAGGTTATCCCAAGATAAAAATAGAATGTCCCTTGAAGATCATTTCAGACACTTCCTTAGCTCTCACAGAGGAAACAGTTGAAAATAGTCTGTTCTGCAGGGCAACTTGGCCTGGATACGTCAGAAATATGAAATAAGAGGATGAAATACCTCATCAGCTTTACCTATCACAACAGCAAGACTGGCAGCTGTGGGGACTGAACGAGGGAACCATTCAGACAAAAGAACAAATTGGTATCAGCGGGACCCACTGCGAGAAGGTACTGACAAGACTAAAATCAGGGAGCTAAGTAGTCTGACATGTCCTGGGGGAATAATCAATGTAAAAGGCTGAAAAATTACTTTGGAAGAGGCTGGGCAAACAGAAAATGTAATTTGCAATCAAGAGCCAAAAAACCAGACCTAGGTCTGTGTGTCTTGAAGTGCACCTCAAATTGTTTAAGTCATGTCTTAACTAAATAAAAACTTTGCAAGAAAGAGACAGACAATGACCTTCATTGTGGTTACAGCTCTCAAATCTTTAGTTTTGGACAAATCCAAATTACCCTTGAAAAGGTGTTCTGGTTACATTTTGTACTCATACAAAGTTCCAGCATCCATCAGTGTAACAAAGGTGATGGTCCAGAGCTCCCATGGAACACCTGCAAAGCTCTGCCTTCCTCCGCAGCTAAACTGTCCCACAAGCTACAGGGAGTTTGTTGATCTTTGGTGATATTTCAGTGATAGGATTTATGTTTAGATGTAACAGAATTAACTGACAAGAAAAATAAATACAGTTGAGGTAGGCCAGACACTACAATCAAGTTCTCCCCTGCTTCAGGACCATCTGGTACCAGTGAGCCCCATGTGAAATACACTGATCCCCCACAGCAATATCAACATGTGCTTCTAAGCATTGATTATCATAAGCAAGACAAGGTAACTAAAACAAAATATATCAAGCTTTCTAAACTTCTGATTTCTACGTGTGTTGCTGTGGCTCAGATTGGGCAAAAAACATTTCTCAGAAGTAGTGAATTCACTAGGAAAAAAATAGATCTTTCAAGCACTTGGTGCTTTTTAGATGTTGCAAAATGAAGTCTCTTTGCATCTGGACAATAAGTGGGATAGCAGATTATCAGAAAAGTCAAAATACAGTAATTTCACCATTCCTGAGATATACTGAAGGAACTCACAATAAAGTAAAGTAACAAATTACTAAATTTACAGAACTGGAAGTTCATTTCACTGCATTTAGGACAGTCAAGATGCAAGACACACTCAGCTTTCCTTCACGGGTTCCCATCTGCTCTAAAAGTGTAAATCTACAGCTTGAATGAAGTGCCACGACCACTGTGCAGTGAAGTATCCTGGGACATCCTGCTCTCCTTCCTCCCACAGAATCTGTGCACACCTCTAGCAGTCCTTAAATGCTCAGTGACACAGTAAGAAATATTTTCATGCTGTCAAAAGTTACACAACAATACCACAGTGTGTACTGAACTGAGTTTAAAATTAATCGAACTCTCTAGAAGTCATAGAGTGTTTAAACACTTCCCTCCTCCCCTTCTAACACCACAGAAATAAATGCCCCCAGGTCTTCTGCCTCCAAAAGAGGGCTCTAAATAAACCTTCATAAAAATCACATCATCTGAGATGTTGGATAATGAAAGACCACAAAAAAAATTATAAAGCAACTTCTGCAATCTGGACTTCAAGGCTAAGCACAATATTAAAAACATCAATAATTTTTTTCTTAACTTAGGATATTCAAACCTGGAAGCATAGCTTGAAATTGTTCTTTTACCATGTTTTACAAATATATGAGCTGAAAACAGCTGGTGGAGTAAGAATCATCCAATACTGCTGCTAGAGCAGTCTTACATCACATCCCCAACATTTCCCCTAATGAGCACTTCTCATGGCAGCCTCGTCACAGGTTACCCAGGCAAATCCCAGCTATGAACACAACTGAATGAAAGTGCATGTGATAATAAGAAAGAACAATAGGTTTTATCCAGACCTGAGCACGGGCTGTCTCTCTGGAGCTCTGTAATCCCAGTCCTGGACAAGCACTAGGGTGTAGTTAACAATTCCAGTGCTGCTGTCTGCTTTGACAGGGTCACGGCCCAGGAATGCCCCAGAGCACGGTGTATAATTAGTACCACGAGCCAAACAGTATTTTTTTAAATCTCTATGGCTCACCACAGGGTGCTTATGATAAGAGGAGCTTTGCTTGTTCCTACACGGAAAAATAATTTATCAGTGTAACCTCTGAACAGAGTCCTGTCTCAGCTCACACATACATACCACAAACAGCTTTATTCTCACCACTGTGACTGCAAAGCATTGCTTGCTGTTAATACACTCCAGTGTTTTAAACTGATTTTTAAAGGCTCATCTATTAAATACACTCTTGCTAATATGTGAATACTCATGGTCCATGAGTCCTAGGATTTTGTTCTTAGACTTTTTTTTTTAAGATTAATCATGACAGCTTTGCAGCTCCTCCCAGCACTGGAGAGTACACTAGAGAAACCAGAAGTGTGCCCTCCATTTATGTCAAAGAAATGCGGTGTGTAGTTACTGAGAGCTCACAAGACCCTCTGGAAGTGCTGCACAAACAGCTGTCCCTCAGATTTGCAGAACAAACAGACTTTAGCAAATACAAGCTGTACAAGGCTCCACACACCTCACGCCTTGCCTAAAGTTATCACATCTATTCCCTGATGCCTGGGATCCAGGGACCGGGTGTGACAAAGCTATCTTTTCATCATGTTCTTTGGAACAAAGACAGGCTTAAGTTATTATTTCTATCTTATTCTGATCTGACAAACCTTAAGCCAAGGTTTGGATGCCCACAAAGTTACAGGAGTCCTCAAAGACCACTGAGCACCAATTCATGCAGCTCCACTGCTGAATTTAAGCCTTCCACCTTATTCCCAGAAATGCATTTCAGACTTTCAAAACCCACTTCATGGGTTTTGTGTAACTCCTTGCAGTATTGATAATCATACTGTTAATTCTTCACAACAGCTTTGCTCACCACTAGCTGTCACAGCTCTCAGAGGCCACTCCATGCCTTGAATATCTGAATTACACACTGGCAGCACGTTGGGTGGATACCAAATGGAGGTCTTGCTCTCCAGCTACATAAATCAGTGGAGCATTTCAAAAAGGTAACATGAAAGATTTATTACTCCATTTTCAGGGTTCACATATATTGCTTCCTAACAATAGTTTAATAGTGGTATATAAAATTCAGGTTTTGAAAATGATTCATCATATTCTGAAAGGGTTTCTGTTTGCATTCCAAACTAAAATCTGAAACTCCACTTCATACTGAAGTCTGAATGCACCTCCTCCACTCCGAAATCTGGTGGTTTCCCATTTTTAGACCTCTCCTGGCACACCAACTGCCATTAGTTCAGTGAGTGCTTTCAGCAAGCAGCTCACAGAAAACTGTCACCAGTAACGTGGCTGACAAACCACTGGGACCAACAGCATCCACAAGGAGCTGACATCCAGGATCCCACTTGTGCTAATAGCTACTGATGCCCCTCCACAAAGGTTTCTTACAGCCAATATTACTTCCCTCTGTTGAGACAGGCTCTCCATCCAAATAAGCAGCTCCTTGTGATTGCTTGCATGGGAAGGGCAGCAGCTATTATTTTCCTATGACTGCCTGAACTGAAAGCAACAGAACATGTGAGCACAGGATTGGTAGCAATCATCCCACACAAAACTCCACAGCACTCTAATGATCTATCCATCATCCAGAAATCAATTTTGGATATGTGCTGGCTTTAAAACGAGGTACAAAAGCCACACATATGAAAGCTTTAAGTAAACAGCTAAAAGCATTAGGTTCTACAAAACACACCTTTTTTTTTTTTAAAATCTCCGTACTTTCCTTCTCTCTTTTTTAAAATCACAGATTAACTTAAACCAATCACAACTACATTTAATAATCACAACCCTTTTGGACAAACTTTAGTTTAAAACTCAAGCATAAAACACTGTCTCTTCATAGCCTCGAAGACTCCCTGAACTTCTCACCTACTGTGCCGGGCACAAGAGGCATTGCTCCCCTTCCACACCAAGAGAAAGGGAACTAAGACAGCAACAATGGGCACAAGCCAAAGGACCAAAGTACAATAAAATAAAGAAATTCACAGATCTATACTCTCAAGAAGTATTTGGGGATGGTGAACACACAGAGAATAAAATAAATTCTGAGTCACTGTAAGAGCCAGCTGCTTTCTCTCTTTAAGTGAACTTAAGAGACTGCAGCCTGAACAGCAAGGAACCAAAGCTAACACTGGAAACAAGACTTCAAATATATGTCTACACTTTGAAAATACATTGGCATTTAATCTCTCTGATAATGCAATATTGCTACTATTGTTATATATAAAAAGATGCTGCAGTTAAGGTCAGTTTACCTCACTATTTCTCAGGCACACAAAACTCAATGCATTGGCCAATACACAAATGGCCTAAAAATGTATTATCATGCTTTTCTGTAGGCTTTTACTTTTTGGCAGCAACGTATAATTTCTGTCTGGAAAAGATCTTCCTTGAAGTGTGTTCAGCACAACAAAACTCTTCCCTGCAAATCTGTGTTCCACTACATGGCTGGTGGGAACACTTCATTGCAATTCTTCACCCAGCCAGCATTTTATGGCAATATAGTCTCATGTCAAAAACAGGGAAGATCTGCAACTTGAGCTCATCAAATACAGCACCAAGATTAGAAATCTAATTTATTTCCTATATCTACTGAACAGAGATGGAAAAGTGGTTCAGCTGGGTGAATAAGCCACTTATTTTGCTGTCCATAAGAAAACAGAGTAACACCTCAGCATAATCAGAAATTACATATTCAGTTACTACAACACTGAATGAACTTTTTGCCTACGGGTAGGAGCTGAAGATTCACACTTGTTCTGCTTCCTCTGTGAGTCTATGAAAGTATTGCTATCAGAGCTAAGCTATAAGATGCACAGACTGGTTGAAAAAATATGTTCCACATTTTCATGTGCAGTGCTAGATTAACAGTTGGACTTGATGATCTCAAAGGTCTTTTCCAACCTAAATGGTTCTGTGATCCATAGACCTTAATCTAAAGAGAATCACAGTTATCAGGGAAAACAGTGCAGAGCAATGTTCTGCATTATGAAAACAGGCTCCTGTAACTTGGAGTACGACTGAATTTCTATCACAAGTGCAGGTTGCTGCTAACTGGAAGTGCTGGGACAAATCCCCAAATGCCCAGACAATATAGGCCACAGCCACATCAGGCAAAGACTGGAAAAACAACAATAAAGCCATCTGCTACTTTTAGGAAAGCCTATGATGAAGCAAGCAATATTCCAGGGAATACCCCACCTGGGAAATAGCAGAGCACTCGCTCATTCGAGACATTCTCTCTATTTAAGTAAACACAGTTGAGCATTAATCAGGCTCTCCTCAGCCTGGGATTTTGGCAGCTAGAAAAACGCTCCTATATTTCTACTTCATCTTGTTAAGAGGCCCCTTAAAACAGAGAGAAGCACAGGATTAATGAATGGTTATTTTGCTTATCTACCTGAGGGCAATATGCACAACAGAAATGTTCTCAATAACAGGAGAAAGCTCAGCACCATGTTTCAAGGTGGCCTGGCTTTGAGGCAGAGTGCTAAGATGGCCAGGAGATTTACATCTCAACTAAGATGTAAATAAATGCCAATGATCTAATCCCCAGTGGTTGTTCTGAATAAATCAGCTCCATGCAGCAGATATGATTTCATTATACCAAAAAGCCCCCACGATTCATACTAACCCCTAAACGAACACTTTGGCACAAGGGATTTTCCTTATATGTCAACTTCATACTTTTTCAGAAATATTTTTTATATAAATTAAAAATTCAGACTTCATACCACAGACTTGGGAATAAAGCTTTCTTCAGGGAAGAGGGTTTTGCATCAGATGTGTGTCATCTTGTCCCTGTAATCCTACACACTTGCTCTGAACCCAGGTCATATAGGACATTACTGGAATTTGTCTTCCTTTTTCAACTGGACAATCACTGTATGAGCCAATTTTATCATTTTAATTATCGTTAGGGGCTGATTTGCCATAGCTTTATACTCAGTAACCTTTAAAGGCACTTCTCAAGCACGACTACAGCTGCTGGAAAAAACTTCCCCAGAGCTCAAATGCAAACTTTGGGCAGCACCAAAACCAAACAAAAAGTTGTAACTGGCAAAGGGAAAACCTACCTGAGACAGAAGACAGATCCCTGTGTGTGGGAATGCTAAGCAAGCCACTGAGGCAAGATCACTCACTCTAATCTGTCAGAGAGGATAAACAGTTACATCACTTGCTGCCTAAAATTCCAGGGTTTTCCTTCCATCATGTAGGTATCCTTTTATCAGCTAACAAGCACCTAATTCTCATGAGAGAACATTAATGACAAGACTGTCTTTATTCCTCAGTGAGAGGCCTGAAACGTGCAGGATTAATCTTGCTGGCAAGTAAAACAAGGACAGTTAATAAACTGTGCTCTCCCATTTCCCCCCTTCTCCAGACTACTGCTTTCCCCAAAAAACCCCAGCCTGTCGCTTATGTTGTTGTAGTTAATGAAACTTCACTGAACAAACCATGCACAACTTCCATGGCAGGTACATCCTTCATTACAAATAAACTAATTGTACACGTTGATTCTTACAGTATTTTGAGCAATCTAGCAATAAAATTGACTCTTCATTAGTGACATGATAAATAATCCCCCGGAATTTCGCAGAAGGCAGCAGTAACAAAGCTATACACCAGCTAATGTACATCAACACAGCCTTTCTGCAGTGATAGCAACCATATTTCCTTGATTTAAATACAGTCCTTGTCCTGATGATCTCAAAAAATGTCTTTCTACTCAGCTACAGTGGAAGAGTTTCCCCAGTTCTTATTTTTCCTGCAGCAGCTCCACTACAATGAAAAGATCACTTCTCCTAAACATAATCCAAGGCGTGAAACTTGCATAGAAGAATTTGGGATTCTGCCCCTCCTTCCCTTCAGTCAGGCAGTGGCAGTGCCAGGCACCAGCACGGTTAAACACTCCAGGAGCACAGACAGCAGGGCCTCAATAGGTATTTTGTAATTTTACCAAGGCTACTACGAGCAACAGCTTTGATGATGCCTCCAGACTCCACAGGCCATGAAATTCAGGGAAAAAAAAGTTTCTTTTCTCAAGTGTTTTTAGTAGACAAATAATATTCCCAAATATTAATCCATTCTACTTTAAACTATTTTTTTTATTTAGACTTTAACTTCTCAATCTTCTTTGAACCACACTTTTCTAAATTTATAGGATTCACCAGTGGGCTGGAAATCAAGAACAGACAAAAATTTCCTTTGTCTTCCTCTGAAATTTACTGCTCTGTCCCCAGGAAATCTTCAAATGTTGCATGACAAATGGGCCATGACCTACTGGCACTCTCACATACCACAAGGGTTGAAGCTGAAGGCTTTAAGCATTGCTGAGTCAGCCATGGGTGCATTAAAGATTTAGCAATTCAGAGCTGTAAACTACAGTTTATTCACTCCCGAGTCATAAGGTAAGTACCAATGCCTCAGCTCTGGGGTAAAACACTAACACTAGTAATACTAATAATTTTCACATTATAGTCTGAGTTGTTTATCTGTTGCTTACATGTAAAATTGCCATCAAATCCATTTCAGAAAGGTCGAAGAAACAGAATAGGATAAGGCTGAGCATTCTGTATTTTAAGACGAGTTTGAAAAATCAGTGTATTTTCTGGGGAAGCTGAAATAATTTCAGCCTCTCAAAAGGAGTGAATTTTGCTTTGCTTCAAGACCAATCATTCATCTCCCATTTGAGCAAACCTCAAAATACGGAGAGATCTAGCTAGAATGAGCATTCGTGGCACTGTGATCCTGCTAGCTAGCTACAAATTACTTTGTAGAAACACAACTGGCTGGGGCCTGCACACATTTTGCTATTTGCCTGTTGCAAGTGGTTAAAAAAACTAATGCTCTCTGCAGAGTCACCTCCTCTCCACTTGGCTGGCTTTTAAAAAGCATCAACACAGACAGCGTTCCTGAATTTGGGATAAGAAATACCTACAAATACTGCATGGGGAGCACAGAAGACACTGGTAAATGTTTCCCACTTGTGCTCAACGACAGCAATGCTGTGCACAAGTCAGACTGGAGCTCTGAGATAATCAAGCAAAGGAAGGATGGATTACAATTACAGCATGGGAAAGGAATAATTCACTTGGCTTTCCTGTCAGAGTTTTCCAGAAAACTCATTTAGTATCTGAGTATTTCAGAGCCCTCATGTCTCGCAGCCCACTCGTGTATCAGGTGCCTGCTGTGAAGACTCATAAAGCAGCACCAGAGAAGCAGCACTCACAGAAATGAGTTTAGAGGATGCAATACATGGATATTTACCACTGTTAACACCCTCAAGTTCTGGAAAGAAATTATACACATACATTAATGTCCCACCCTCCACTGTTCTCTGACTAGGAGCTGACAGATGTTACAGAGAAACAAAGGTTGATGCATTACTGATGCCTTATTTTGCTTTCTACGTATTTTTGCAATCTTCTAGGATTTACAAGGCTGAGGAAAGTCAGTAGTTTTTCCAGTAGGATGTGAAACAAGTAGGAAGTAAATTAGTGCAACTGCTTTACAAATACAAAAAAATTAAGAATTTCAACAACTAGCAATGCTATGAGACCAGCTCAAACATGCACACCTACTAAAAAGATAAAACCAGAATCTGCCTGCAGCAATGACAACGATTTCCCTTACAATCATGCTGCTAAAGCAAACAAGCAATTTTTTCCCTAAATCCATAACTACTACCACAAAACACACAACATGACAGCCATGTAAGTGTTTCTTGATGTCACATACTCGCTTACATATTGAAACAAAGCACACTAAGGTTTAGGAAGAAGCTTCCACCACTTCCAAACACCAAGGGATGGTGCATGAAATAGAAGCACACAACAATTCAGAAAAGCTGGGCAAGTCATTATTAAATATTGGCACATTTCACAAAAAATTAGGTGCCTTTTGGATGTGCAATAAACATTCAAAATTTAATTACTGATAGTCAGCTGTGACACTGTTTTGACACCATTTTATCAGCATTATTAGAAAGACAAAATAGAGCAGGAAAAAAAATCTGCTTCAAATTTTTTTTTAAAAATCCCTTGGACACTAAAGTTAAATCAACAACTGCGGAAAAAAAATCATACATCTGAGCCACCTGCTTACTTTCTTAAAAACAGGAATATAAAATTACATGAAACTGTAAGCATTACACTTATACACACAGAAAAAGCCTAGTTTTGTGCATTTGCATGGTAAGCAGTTGTAGGAATGAAAAATGAAATGGTTATTTCAAATATTTCAGAGAGTTCAAACTTCAACAGTACCAGTTCAGCAGTAAGCCATGAAGTGTGCAGCACGGTAATATTACTGCAGGTCCAGAGAAAGGACAGAGGGGCAAACCAGGGGTGTAAATCTGCAAGTGAATAATTTGCTAATGTTGGTCACTGCAAAGGAAGAACGGCTGAGGCACGAGGCTGCTGAGGCTTCGCATCCCCAGGGAACAACAGGCAGCTGTGGGGGGCACAGACTCTCACATTGTAATGCTGAGAGAATTCTGCAGTGAAGAAATCAGTCTGGGATCAGAGGGTAAAGAGGCAGCTATAAATTTAGTTCTGCCTGAAAACAAGAAATATAGGACAGATGCAAGAGAGAAAAACAGGACTGAATACTAATGAAACTGTGGTAATGCAATAAGACCAGACAGGAAGGTTACTAAAAATAGCTCTCAGTGTTATCTTCTGAAGATAGTTTCAGATTTAATCATGAAAATCATTGAATAAAAATCCAAATGCTTTTTTGACTGGAAAACAAAGAAGACAAAACAGCAACACTGATGAACAACAACATTACTATTAACTCAGGAAAGAAGAAGCACAAATCTGAGGATTATCCCACACCTTTGCAAAATTTCAACCACCAACGTTCTCTAATCTGTTCACTTATGGCAGCTGCTGCAAAAAGGAGGAAATATAATAAAGCATTATAAAATTCTAGGAACTCTTAGTAGCAGCTCATTTTACATTATCTAGATCATAACATGCTGTGAAAGCAGACCATTAATACTCTGCAAATAGGACTGGGTGCTGTTTTATTGCAGGCTGGTGCTCTAATTGTCCTTGCTGCTAGAGCAATCATTCATAGTGGAAAGCACTTAGCCCAAGACTAAGTAAGAGACAGTTGCTCTACTAAAAGCTGCGAAAGGTTTCTTTAATATATTTCTTTTAAACAAAGTACTTGGAGGAGCTAATGTGAAGCAGATGTTTTTGAATTACCCCAGAGAATACAAAAAGACCTATTTCATCATTATATGGAATGAGATATTACCCAAGGCAAATGCTGGTAATAAAATTTTCCCCCAGGATTCCTGTTGATATTAGGGATATTATCTTACCCTAAATATTACAAGAACTTAATTTTCATAAATGAAGCAAGTACACAAATCTGCTGGAAGGCAATAGCAAGACATTAAAGCACCTTTGAAAAACTAACAGGTTTCCTACACAGTTTGCAAGCTGCAATGGTTTCCATAAGTTCTTTGAAGAGCTTCCACAACTCTAACGATTCCAGAACTCAAAAGATTTTTTTTTTAATATTGCCTAAGAAACAGGGACTGATGTGATCCTATTCACTCCAAAGAAAGTCCCAGAAGTGCCACATCCTATCCCAGGCCTTCCTCAAGTCTCCTAACTTTGCTATGCTGTGATTAAATATAATCAGATAGTGAGCTTTAAAAAAAAAAGCTAAAGCTACCTTTAAGGCTGGATTCTGTGGGAAATCTAATAACAAAGCATGGCCTGGGGTAGTTGATGTGAAAGGAATAAATCAGCAGTGGTTTGAGGTAGTTCTACCCGAGCACTTGTACAGAATGCTACTTTTTTGTTAAAACATGGGAGTTTCAGGTGAGGGAACTGCCAAGCCAGGCAGTTTCTTCATAAGAGCTCCAAGAAATTTGGAAATTCTGTGTGGAAGAAGCAGATTGTCCATTCCAGCCTGGATAACCAAACAAGGCAGGCACGGAGCTGTGCCAAGGAAGTCACAACCAGCACCAGGGACACAATGACCTCACTCTCCTTTCTGTTCATGTTGAGCACGTCTGAGGCAGCAGACAACTAAACCAAGGAATCATCCTTTAAGAAGGGACAAGGTGTAACAATGAATGACTGCACCATCCATGTAAATCAGCTGGAACAGTTTTTATTTTATACTCAGGAACCTGTAAACAAATGACAGTAACATTTTGCTGTGTCAGAGGGCACTGCTGCTCATGGAGCTGGGGTTCTGAACTTGTTTAGCAGGCCCAACATCAGGAAGGAGATTTGGACCAGAGAGCTCATTTTAACTTGAATTTTTGTTTAGAAAAAATAGAGAGTAAGCAATTTCTAAGTCTAGTGCTGAAGCACAGAGTACAGCACCCATATTACACATCGTGTGTAAAGGAGACACACACACAGTGCCAATTTCTCCCGGGCATCAGACCCTGACCTGCTCTCACACCTCACTCATTAGTTCACTTCTCCAGTTACTTGCAGACGTATCTTGAGAACATAAACTGTTGATTCCAATCCTTAAAATCCACTGAAGTCAGTGGAAGCCTTTTGAGCACACAAATTTTTTCCTGAGAGCTTTAAAACATACAAAACCTCTACAGAAGCACTCGAAAAGAAAACCCTTTCCCTCCATTTCCAACAAGTAGAGAAACAGCTATTGTTAAAATGGCTTAAATACTTAAATGTTCTGTGTCTGGGAGAATTGAAAGGCACTAGCTGGGATATGGTAATACAAGCATGGAAGAGAAATACACAATTGCCAGGTAATTATTTATGATGCAATGTTTTATTATGCAATTTGAGTGGTATTAGTGCAACATAGAGTGATTGTTGCTATAATGCTGCAGGAAAATTCAAATGACAATCACAGATTTGTTTTTATTGTTTTCTGCTTATTAGAAAAAAATCCCCTCTTTTCTTTTAGACATGTTTTTCAGCTGAAAATATGAAAAGCAAAATGACACTTCCATTCTGAGATTAATGGCTGCGTATTTTTGAACAAACAATTCTGAATTTTAATCTGAATATCTCAATGCATTATTTATATTTACGCAATCATTTGAAAAATACTCCCTCAGTCCTATCCTAGAACTTTCCTAAAGCCAAGGCAAGCAATATTTCAGAAAATTACTTTGTACTTCTAATAAAGAGATATTTCCATATTAAAATCCCATGCAACAACCACAATCACAACAGAACAGATTGTTTTAAGGAAGGATTTGTTATATTATAGGAAAAAAAATAATGAAAAAGTTGGCCTTAGAGCTAAATAAGCTAAAAGTTTTCTTTTAAGGATGACAGTGCAGTTTATTACAAAAGTCTACAGTCATTTCTCTTGCACACAGAGGTGCTGCTGAAGATCCAACAGTGAGAGGCACTGATCAACTGGGCAAAGATGTGTCTACATTCTTTAACATCATCCACCTATTGCACAGTTTATAAAATACCTGCGTTTCTGCTTTCCTCAGATCTATTTCTCTGAAATACTATGATCCTTTGAAGCATTATTTCCACCACATATGAAGGCTTTAAAATTAAGAGCAGGCAGATACCAACATACTTCTTGTCCTTCCTTTGGAGCTCTAAGCAAAAACCATCATCTCATGGAATCAAGGATACCTGGTTACACCAGTCATAGGATGATCTTTGCAGTGATCATTAGGAGTTATACATGGAGGCATTTATGTCTTTACTCCCCCTGACTAAAGATGAACATGGAGCTTCTATGGTCTCCTGGAAAAGTAGAAAAATTCATAGATACAGTCAAACAGAACTTTGGTTTTAGAGCTTGATTCTTCAAAATACTCCAAAAGAGCATATGCATTGTGATTACCTCGGGACCTGCTGTGCTACCTCAAAAACAGATGCTAAATTGAGAGCACTAATTACAGAATAAGTGCCCACTAAATCAGACCTGATGCTACAGCACAGTTGTTACTGACATTCCTGTTAGTTTAAAAGAGAAAAGTACCTTCCTAGCAGGCAAATCATATTTTGTGCATCACTTTCTGCCTCTGCATGGGTGAACTTAACACCTTAGCACCATTCACGAGTAATAAAATCAAGCAGTGACATCCCCCTTCCTCCTGGGCTGGTTTACAACTGGTTTCAGTCAGGTTCACATGGTGCCCCTCGTACAGTGCATTAGGAAAGGCTACTCTCAAATCATGATATAATTCAATAACAGCTCTCTGTCAGGTGGTGACAGCTCCCTCAAGTCTCACTTGAAGAGCCGGGAAAAAATTACCTCAAATGTCAATGAGAATGAGGAAACAACAATAAAGAAAGGCAACAACTTGAAATTGTTTCTAAGAAAAAAGCAAGACACTCATAAAGACAGAGATTCTTAGAATTTTGTGTCAGAAAACCTTTCTCTGTGGCCCACACACATGCACATTGTTTTTCCACTTTTTCTGCTCTAAACAATGATGCCATTTTCAGAACCACTAGTCCTACAGACACCACAGCACAGCTTCTTCCTTTATAAATTGAGCCAAAGGACTTCCCACAACCACAGGTCAGACAGTAGCTGACATTTAATTAGGCAATATGTACTGCAAACGGAAAACACAGATTTAGAGGCAACAAACCAATCAGCTACTAAGTATTAGATGAGAAGTCATACTCATTTCAGCAGCAGCCAAAATCATATTTCTGTCTTCCCACTAAGCTGTTTTTGGGAAAGCAACATCTTCAAAGTACAGTTACACTGCAAAAATCCAACACACACAGGAAAAACAATGATTAAGACAGATCACACCTTTCCATCCCCCAGATTCCCAAGCTGCTTTATAAAAACCAGTCATCCCACTTGAATGAAATGCATTTTCCTACCTAGAAACTGCACAGCGCAGAACGACAAAGGAGCAAGAGGAAGTTCTGGCAGAGGACATATGGGCCCTGTGTTTACACACAGCAGGACTGATTGGGCTAAGAGGCTTGTAGAAAAAACACCAAATAAAGGACATTTTCCCTTGATTTCTCTGTCCAGCCTTTCTTTACCACTGATAAATTACTTTTTCTTGTGCAAACTTACCACTAAAGAAGGGCTTTGAACACTTTTTTGAAACAGATATTTTGCCAGGCCACCTTTGTCTGATGCCCTTGGCTACACCTGATCTCTCCCCATTTCCCTGCCAGGATCCAGATGGTCAGAGGGACCATTTGTTAGGATTCAGTGACATTCTCAGTAGGCACAGCCCCCTGCAATCAGTCTCTCTGCTCCTCACAGCAGTCCTCTTCTTGGGCTGAACCCGTCAGTGCTGACACTGAGGGTCTTAGCAGACATCTGCTTAAATTAAGGGACCCAAATTCCTGCTGATTAATTACCTTTTTCTGTGAATAAACACAGAATATCATGAGTTAATTAAGGTACACGCTCAATTAATCCAACTGGTGTCAGGGGCACTACTCCACATCAGATGCAAGGCAAGAAACCCTTTGGCACTTCAGAACGCAGCATTCAACAGACTGAGGTTTATCCGGGCAGGCACCGAGGTCAGCATTAGGCAGCAACTCTGCACACACTCCTGCAAACCACAAACTAAAGTTATCCTATCACAAATTCAAAACCTTCTCTTCAAAGGAACTCAACTCAGTTTTAAAGCTTTGTGACTTCCCTGTGTTAACTTTGAGAATTAATGTAGTAGTGACAAAAAAAATCCCCCAAAAAGCTGTTTACTTCTATGAATATTCATGACCTGAACTATTAAGGAAAGTTACTTTCAGTCTATTCTAGGTCTTCAGCCTACCCCGAGGAACTCCTGCCAGCATCTGAATGGTGCAGCTGACTGGGGGAGGAATCCCAGGGAAGCACATCCCTGATTGCACCCATGGCTCAGTGAGTCATGCAGGACGCAGCATGGAGCTCTCCTGCAGCTCCGGGGGCACTGCTCATTCCCTGCTCAGGCTTTCCTTCCACAGCACCTTCAGGACTATAGCCAAATAAATGGTAATAATAATAAATTCCACTCCAAATAGCATTCTTGACTATACTCATTCCAATCCTCTTCTGTGCTGAAAAACTTCATTAGCTGTTTGGTCAAGAACATCCATCTTGAGAAATAAAACCAGACTCTCTATTAATGGCATTAAATCTACAGTGTCCCTCCAGAAAGATAATAATTTGAAAATCTTTCTAGAGGTTGTCATGAGACATATAAGAAAATACCAGAAATACAGGGACTTAGAGTCCAGGGCCCCATGTCACTCACATGTAAGCAAAATAATATCAATTTTTAAAACTGGTCTACTTCTTTTATACAAGCCTTAACTCAGGGCTGGAAGTTGTTTACAGCTAGGGGAGCTATGAATGTCAGAGCCAAGAAGTCCGTTTGCCAAACAAAAGCTGAATTTTAAATGCTAGAATGAGCAAGAGAGCTCAGGAAGTTTACAAGCAAGTTTCAGAGGAGCACATTAGCCATTGCCTCGGGATCATTAGGTCAGATTACAGGAGTGCAGGCCATTATTTCTACAAGGCTGATGCTGTGAAACAAGAGATCACTGTTATGATTAGTGCCAAAAAGACCATCAGAAACAATAACTCAATATTAATAGACAGAAAAAGTGATAAATCAAGAAAAGGAACAAACCAGAACCTTCACTCTGGAATGCCCTGAATTTCACATCCCCACAATCACAAAGGCTTTCAGAGTACAGCACAGCAGGGTTTTTACTGCAGTCTTGCAAGCTCTTTAGTAACAGAGGTTGTTATTGCAGTGCTTTGCGTGGTGGTTCTTGGCTACTTTGGTCTCCTACTTCTGATCAATAAACAATGGCTTGAAGAAGCCCTGTCTCCAGGAAGCTCACATGCATTTCCCTCAACATATTGCACAAGTCACAGCAGCCTATGAAAAAATCAACTCACAATGTAATTTTCTGTCTACTAAACAGAAAACTGAAGCCTTTTACAGCATTGTTGCCTATTCCACTGCTCATAGCAGGTTTTGAACCATCTTTCTAGAAATGAAACAGTATCAATACAAAGATGCTTAAAAGCATTAATGTAATTGTGTTTCTCTAGTTAATTTGCAGCAGCAGGAAAAATTGTTCTTATAATTATACACAGTCTGCTTTTAATGCTGATTCTAGATACAAAACCTTGCAAAACAGCTGCTAGAATTAAAGCCAGTTCAAGTCAGTCTGCTGCTGTCACTGATCTTGGCATCTTCCAAATGACCATCTTCCAATGGTCTACCACCTTTCCAACACACCTGTACAGCAAATAAATCTTCTTTCTGTACAGCTTTAATTGTGACTTCATGTCATACACCTGAAAGACTCCAAGGATATTTAACACCTCCTCAAATTGTGCCCTTCATTCTTTAGTTTTCCCACTCTAAGGCAGAGGTCCATCTCTTCCACAAATTTTTTCTTTCCTCATTTCTGCAGCTACAAAGAGCCCTTCTGCCTCCCTCCTGCTGGCTTCCCATCACTGCCTCACCTCCAGTCCTTCCATTTACACAGCTATCAGCCTCCTTTCCCAGAAACAGAGAAACTTTCCTGCTGACCATTGCCTGAATCTCTCCTTATTCCAAATCACCCTAAATCCTCCTCCTCAGGAAAAGCTGGTACCCTTAAATGAGGTCCTGCCCTTATCTTCTTTAGATATTTGTGCTTGATTTTAGCAGACTGAAGGACTCAGCAGTCGCTGGAGTAAGAAATGACAGAGATACAAGAGCATACCTGCTTCAAGGTCCTTTTCTATCAGCTCTGTTATCCCCTTATCTTTTACAGAGTCTGAGAGCGGACAAGTCACAGCACAATTTCAAAGGGTAACCCACAAAAAGGCCGAAGATTCATTCATGATCTGTGTGCATGCTCAGTGTGCCCACACTGCAGAGGGGCAAACCACGACACTGCATCCAAAGGGGATGAACAAAGGACTGAAGGAACCGTTATGGTGACACAAAAAGTTTCAGTTCCAACAAGGAAATAAGCAAAATAAGAACCAAAAGGGCAGATTACATTTCCAGTTTGAAGGAGAAAAGCACTTCCCCACCTACCGCACCCCAGGGAGCTCCCGATTTTTCTCGTACAGCCACTTTGTACAACTTGCTCCCATCTTTAACATCTTTCTTTGGATGAAATCACAGACCCAGCTTCATACCCAACTACCCCAAAGAGATGCTGAGTTCCTGGCACACCAGCTGAATGGCACGTTTGACAATTCCCACTGTACTGGATGCACATGGAAACGAGTTCTGTCCAGCACAGCCACGTGAGCTCCCCACTGCAAGCCCCAGTGACCACAGCAGAAGACATCCACTCAGTTCTGTTCATATTCACCAGATGAACATCTCATCAACTGAAACTCAAATGAACCGAACTCAGGGAACAACTATTTTCATAAACAGGAAATTCTCATATCTTCAATTACAGAATCAGGATCACCCTCAATTAAGTCACATTTTACGCTAAGCACACAACACCTTCACATGCCAAATGCCTTTTCAGCAGTACTGAAAATGAGATCCCTGATTGGATGAAAGCAGAATTGTAAAGAAAAAAAAATCCCAAACCTTAATCTTTAAAGAGCATTACTGCTTCCTAAATCCCAGCCTGGGCTAATAAATCCTTTTAGCATTTGAAATATAATTTCTGTAAATACCTTATGAAAAGATATTTGAAAATATAAGAATATGCTTTTTATAGTTGTGCAAAACAATTCACCACATCTGCTTATTCACTTAATCTTGTTAACTTCTAGCAAAAGAGAAGGAAAATTTGTCCATCTGTAAAGAAAATACTTTATGAAAGGCCTTTTGATTTTTTTTCATATCCCCAAATTACCAAAGTGTTTGAAAGAACTGCACCTACTTATTTATAAGAAGGAACATATACAAAAACAGGCAATTCAGACAAAGTTCTTTTGATAGAAATTAACAGAATTCAGGAGCTATCAGCCATAATGTACAAATTCCTTATCCAGCAATGCTGCAAAGACAGCTACAGTCTCAAAAATGACTTAACAGCACATCATTTTATCCAAGAGAACCCTTCACGGCTTACTCCTTTCAGTGATGAAACAGTTTATTTTTCTTTTTTCAGATCCTCTTGATCAAGAATCAATTTAATTTGAGGGGGAAAAAAAACTAGGTTTTGTTCTGCCCCAGGTACCATCATAATACACATTAACCACGTTCCTATTCCACAAGTAAATTAAATTTTTGTTTACTCTGTTGGATTTTCACAAATGCAATTAAAGGTACAATATTTGAGCACAAAAAGTTATGATGGATTTCATAATGACATCTTAAGGAAAAATACATATTTATGCCTTTTTATTTCCACATGAAGAAACTTTATTTTGGAATCCATGCAGGCTCAAAGAAATTTAAAAATAGGTCTCCAAAGAGGCACCATTCTTTAGCCCTCAATGGTTTTATACTAATGGTGGTGTCTAAAAGCATTCTGTCCCCTGTACTGAGGGGTGATTCCAAAGAGTGATAAAACTCCCAATATATAAGTGGTAGCACTAAGATATATAAGTGAAGAGCACTAAGAAGTAAAGATAATTCTGAGTTGTGAAAAATTGCAGGAGAAAAGATCACTGAAAGAGTGGTTAAAAGAGTTCAGGGCTCTCTGACACAGGAACACGGGCGCTCCCTCAGGAGCAGGACAGAGGCCATGGTGGGCCCCAGGAGAAATGTCAGAAATTGTGGCCTGTCCAAGCCCTTGTTCTTCCCCAGGGCCAAGCTGGGAAGCTTCTGCCAACAGTTCTGGAGGAAATACACAGCTCCTGACAACCCACATGAAACCCATCTGTTCTGTTCTGCCAGTCTGTTCTGACTGGAGAAGATCCTTTCAAGTTTCAATTCCTCTCCCCCTCTCTGAGAGGGGAAGAGGGAGAGATATAAGTTTTTCTAATGAAGGGATACATAGATGCCTTCTTTAACTGAGCAGATAGGACATGTTTTTCCCAGGCAGCTAGGACAGACAGGTCCAACATCCCTGAGAAAAGAAAAAAGATGTATTTTGACGTACATCTCTTAGATATAGTGGGGCAGCTGAGAACTCAAACTGAATTTGAGGACAGAGGAAATTTATGCTGCATCCTCATTAGCATGGTGAGCTCCTTTAACTGCCTGGACAAGTTGAATGCCTGAGAGGGAGGGTGCAAAACCCCACACTTCTCATAACAACTGTGCCCCATGGAATTTGAGTCACTCATGCAGATTCTAAGGCCTGTTCAGGGAAACTCACCTCAGCTCCTTCAAGTGTGCAAGGAAGCCATTAAACACCTGAAGAGCAAATGATATCCTTTCTTTCTCCAAAATTAATGTGCAAAATTGCAAAAGGCTTCCAAAATGGGTATCTGCTCCAAGCCTCACAGCACAACAGAGGGATAGAGCTGAAAAAGAGGAAAGAGCAGGCACAGAAGAAAACCAAAGTGCAGAAAAATGCAAATGAGCGCTCAACTTTTATCCTAAGTGTGCAGGTAGGACTCAAGCAGCTAAAACAAAAGCAAGATATAAGTTCTATAGCCCGTGGCACAGGGAAATAGGAATAGAGATAATGTAAGGAAGCCCCTAAGAACTTAATACAGAACCATCAGACTGTTAAATAAAAATGACAATATAAAAATGGGTCAAGTGCAGCAGATGAAACAACTGAAATCTTAAAATAATTGAAGAAAGACTGAAGTTGCCTACAGAGCACGGTAACCTCAGTCTAGCTGACAAAGTTAATAGATTAATTAGCCTTTAACATGCTTGTGCAGAATGCTTCTATATCACTGTTTAAGGGCACCCATGATGGCTGGGAGCAGGTCAGGGAGTATTTAGGACAAGTTAACTGATAACAGAAAGGCTGGCTTGGAAGTCACTACACTCATTTTTTTAATTTGTTCTTTTAAGGACAAACAATAATTGAAGGTAAGTCAGGAAATTCAGTAACACACCAGAAAGTCAGGTCACAGAGGCAAACACTAATACAAAAGACTAATTATGTAATAGAAGAAACACTGATTTACATTCAGAACTACCCCTGATAATAAAAACAAGTTCTTAATACAGAGTACCACGTAGGAAAAGCTCCTCACACAATAACAGCTACAGAGCCCTTCGTTAATAAAATTTTAAATAAAATACAAGGATATTGTACATACCAAAGGAGATAATGCATTTACAGTCAGGTGATAAATGTGTAAATACACGGCTTCAAATGCAATTAGGAACATATTATTTGCAAAAAACATTACTTTATGTAGGTTAGGGCTTGTTTCTAGCATTCTTTTTTTCTTCAAGTACAACCAAAAATAAAAATCCATATTGGATACTTGCCCCTCCTCCATCCCCTCCACACAAAACTTCAAATTGAAAGAGGCACTTCTTTGTTTTACCACGAAAACACAGTAAGAAAAATGCTTCTTGCACATGCTCATGAACAAAACAGATGAAGTTATACAAAAGCCTCTTCTAGATCAGATAAATGAGTGAGAATTCTAACTGGAGTGAAAGCTTCTCAGATTTGACTGAAATAGCTCTCAGGCCACGAGGCGTGGAGTGATTGAGGTGACATCCCCACCCAAGGGGTTCCTCTCATCTACACTTACCCTCTGAGCACTGCCAAGAATAAACAGATTGCCACACTTCACTCTGCTCTCAACTCTGGCTACCAAAACACCTCCATTGACTATTTGTTCTTGAAAGTGTACTTTGGAATTCCTGGAATAACACTTCTGGGTAAAAGAAAAATAGCCCCAAACCCTAGGATAAGAACCTTAACTACTTTCAGTTTAATAAAGCTAACATTAAAAATTAAGTGCTTTGCTTACACACAGATGGCAAGAGAGATCATATACCCAGTAGAAGTTTCTGATTTAAAAAGAAAAGGCAACACAGAGAAAAATTAAAAGAATCTATCTTGAGAAGACAACGTATGGGCAAGCCAGCTAAAGAAAGTCACCCGCAGGAAAGCTTGTACAATTTCAACAGAATCCTGTAATTTCGCAGCTGGATCACTTAAAATACCTAAAGCACAAACATTATGGGAAAGGACAAAAGGGAAAAATGGAAACAAATGTTTCCTGGGAGATGAAACCATGCTCCCTAACGAAGAGCCGGCATGAAGCTCTCATGCAGCCAAGGAAACAATTCTGCCCAGCCCTCATAGCACTGTGATTCATTCCCAGCCAGCATCCCAAGCATTTCCAAGGAGCACAGGGCTCTTTCAGCAGAGCCAAACACTACCCCAACTTTCTTTCCACAGGAGTTAACAACCACTGACCTGAGCAGTAAGACAGCAACGACCAAATTCTGAAAATCCTACACCTGGCTGGGGAGAAAGCAAAGGGACACAACCTTGACCAATGTTCTTATTGAATTCTCCCCACTCTTTAAAACCCACCCAGCTCCACCTGTGCCCCCCAGAAGCTGCAGCTATTTGCACATCAGAAAGAGACATAGAACTCCTAGAGCACAGGTGTCAGCCTTGTCCAGGCTGTATATCTTGAAAAACCACTTCAACCACAGACCCACTGAGGTATTTTTGAACCTTTATTCATGAGATTTGGAAAGCCAGTTGAGACATGGCTGCTTCTCCACTCAAATCACCATCCTTATTAAAACACAATAAAAACACTGGCAAAGGTTCAGTCAATAATCAAGAGAACAGTTGACATTTCCACTGGAATAACTGATACATAAAATGATGTTGGTTTACTTTCTGAAGGAGAAAGAGCAAAAACAGTAAAAGAATGCTAAGTGATTATCCATCAAGCTTAAAGGAAGGCTTAGGCATGTTGTTAGCAATAGATGTATAGAAAAAGTTTCATACAGTAAAAGAGAATATTTGCACAAAACAAATAATACTGACATGGACATAAGCAACTCAAATGGATAAAATCACTTCCACGTAGGGGGAAAAATGCATTACTTCTTTTTTAGTGGGAGAAGTGTGTACATACTGCCTGTGTACTACTCTGGGCTGGAAAGTTTCTGCAGTGGTTACACAGCTAAAAATGTTGTCTCCGAACAGCCACAAGACAACTCCAAGCTCTGGTCCTTGGGTCGCTGAGATCTCATTCAGCCTCTGTAGTTTGCATAAATAAATAACTCACTCATTTTGGGATGAAGACAGCAAGTGTTTAATCCAGCTATGACAGACAGCAGGCACGATTCTCAGGAGTTGTAAAAAAATAAGTACACACTGAATTACACTTCAATATGGTTAAAAGTTTTAATAAAGGCAAATAGAGTTGCACATATCTATGTGTGAGATTTCATTGCAGAAGCAAGTGTAAAACAATGGGGAAAAACTAAGCACTATTTCAGAACAAAACAACAGCAACCTGAATGAGTGTTCAAGTTAGGTGAAACCTGGCGTGCTCAGGAAAGCAGTAATTTGCCAAAAATCCTAAAATTCCAGTCCACCTTTCTACCAGTACTTAATTAAACTTTTTATAAAACTTGGCATTTCAATTTTATATGCTATGTATTGCAAATTATAGAAAAAAATAGGTAAAAGAAAATAAAGAATGCCTTTTAGAGGAGTGGCTATGAAAAGGTTGGCAGATGCAGAGTGTAAGCCAGGAAAAGATCCCACAAATACCTGACATTACCTTGAAGACATCAGCAGCTGACAGAGTGCTGCCTATGAGAGAACGACACAGCTTTATAAATATAAGTGTAATAATAATAAAATAATAAAACAAACGGGGTCTGGGGTTAGTGGGAAGAAATTCAAATAACTGAGCACCACATCTACCCATTTATAACCTCCCCGTGAGCTGCAGGAAAAAAAGCTCACAAGGTTTCTCTACTCATGCTTTACTGTCAGTTTAGGTGCCTCAGGTCAGTGGCAATTGGCAATGCCACAGTTGTGAAGAGGGAGACACAGGGAGCAGGGGGAACAGCAGCACACTGGGAGATGCAGGAGGGACCTCTCAAAGGAAATCCTGATTTCCTTCTGTGATTGAGAAGACAGCAAGGTTCAAGCGATTTTTTAGGTTGGAAAAAGGATGACTGAGTCCAACTGATGCCCCAGCACTGCCAACCCACCACTAAGCCATGTCCCCAGGTGCCACATCCATGTGGCTTTTAAATCCCTCTGGGGCTGGGGGCTCCACTGCTGCCCTGGGCAGACTGTTCCAGTGGCTGACAGCCCTTCCAGTGAGGAAATTGCTCCTAACAGCCAATCTAAACCTCCCCTGGCTCAACCTGAAGCCGTTTGCTCTTGTCCTAATGTGACAGATAATTTGTGCAAAACACAAGCCATTAACTATCTTCAGTTCTGAGAAAGGCCTTTCAATGACCTTGCTTTTCATATCCAGCATTTTTTTTTTGTCCAAGCTGCATCAGATGTGCATCTCTCTCTTTCTTCATCCAGGGAATAAAATAAATTTTAGTTGAGAACTGTAAACAAAACATTACTCTTCCAAAATATTTATGAAATACTCAACAGCTGTATGTCCTTTATAAACCATCTACACAATACTTTGCATTGCTTTGTACTTCTCTGATTTAAAAAGAGATTTTAAAAAAATAATTGCCATATAGTACCTTATCCAGTGTTCTGCAATATAAATCTCCCATGTATGGAGTGCTGTATATTAGTTATTCAGATAGACCTTACAAAAGGTGGTACAAAAACATGCCCTCAAACAGCACATGAATAATTACCAAAATTAGTGTGTAACCACCACACCCGGGGGTGATCTCAGTGTATGTCTGCAGCTGCTATCACTGCAATAATTCCAGCTCAGGTGGAAATTCCCACCCTCACTTCAGAACAGGCACCTGCAGCTTGATGGAATAACTTCCCAGCAGGCACCCAGCGCTGCCTGAGCTGCCCTGCAGCATCCCAAGAGGCCTCACAGAGCTGCAAATGGGTAATGGATCCCAGGGATAACGGCAGCAGCATAGCTAAGATTCCCAACACATCAAAGTCCTGGCCCTAAAAACACCCAAACGAGCTTTCAGATTCTCAGTTCAAGCACTGAGATGTCATCTCCGCTACAAAGGTGGATTTAAGGGTTCAACCCTTGTTTGGGCAGTTATCTCTGCTGAGTTTGGAGCTCAGACACTGCCCACATCCTGCACGATCTGCAGCAACAACAGTCACAGCAACAAGAGCATGGAGACTCCCGGGGCAGCACAGCTGCAGGGGCACTAAGCCAGATGCTGCTGCAGAAAACAGCATCTTCCCAACCCTCATCAGCTGCTCCTGGGCCTCTCACCAGCCTGGGAAGGGAGCTGACTTGTCCAGCTTGTGTTCTGCTCAGAAGAAATGTCAAAGAGCCAAAAGAAAAACAAGATAAACCTACTTGAAGTCATTTTTCCCCATCATGTGTTCATTTACCTTTCACTTGAAACAGATCTAGTTTCAGATGTTCCTTTCTCTGCTGGTTTACAACTCAGATAACTTGTTTCCTTAAGCTTTACTAAAACTGAGATAAATAGGAGATCCCAGGTCCCTTGCTTTGCGTTGGCAGAACACGATAATGTACGTTATCTGCATCCCCAGACAAGTACTAAAGTTAAGATCCTCTGAATTAAGGGAACACCAGCTTGTAGTCTTTAATATTAATAAAGTTAATTAGGCAGAAAAAAGACTAACTTAGAGCACATTAAAAAAAAAAAGGCTCTGCTGGCATATTTTCTCAGAAAATCCAAGCTAACATTTCTCATTCTGTGAGAAAAGCTTCTTTTCATGTGTATGTTCAGAGACTTTAGCAGCAGAATATTGCAAATGCGGTAAAGACAGTGATAAATTTGCAAGGACAAGCCAAGAGCAATCTAATTGTGTTGTTTCAACCAAAGCCAGCTCAATGACTAAGCTCTCTAAGGACATGGAATATAAAGCCTTTTTTTATTTAACGACTGCAATTCAATTTCTGCCACTGTTGGTCACCTGAGGAAATCCCAAATGATGCAAGATTTCCCATTCTGGAGACAGTGAATAACGGGATATGAGTCTTACCTCCCTCACGCAAAAATTACAGCAGTAGTGAATGAAGATCTTTCAAAATTTGGCTAAGGTAACAAAAGGATTTGTTATTTCTGGTTGTTTTGGTTCAGATTTCTGTGGTTCAGCTGCAGTCAGTGCCCTGTATCCAAACACTACAGGTGAAAAGGTGCTGAATCAGACCAGGACCTGCTGCTCAGGAGATGTTCTCTTCCCTGCTGCCACAAGAATCACCTTGGCTTACACATGGATTTATGGTCTGAGAGGACTGAAACTGTCTATAGAATATAATCTTTATTATTTGATACACTTCAACAGTGAGGAGGTTGCTTCATGATGGGATGACTTAATCTCAACTCTTAATTAACCATTCATTAGAATCACTACGCAAATCCAATAATACATTACACAGGGTTGGGGTTTTTTCAAACCTATTCATGTTCACAGTTCAAAATACCATTAATTAGCAAGTACATCATATTATTTAAATAGGGTTAAGGAACGTGCAAAGTAATTTTCCCTTTATACATTCTCCCAGCTTTTTTGCCTCAAGAAATCTATCAAGTGTTAATTGCTGAGTTTTGTGTATACAAGACTGCTCAGGAACACTGAACATGCCCTGAGAATTTCATCAGTCTGTGCAATCCTCTTTAGTTCTTTTACAACTCTGCAAACACTTCATAATTTTTTCAAAATATCTTTTCCTTATGAACTCCACAATGCAATGAAATCTGACATTACAGATAACACACAAATTATTGCTCTCTTACACAACAATTTAAAAAACTGCACCTTTACTTGTCTGTCTTCATAAATGAGAGCTCTTCATTTTTTGTGTCTCCTGTCCATATCATTCATGTTTTATCCCTGCTTTAAAACTGATTTCTTCATCAAAGGACCTGTTTCCAACTTCAATGATATTCAAGAAAATAAAAAGCACCAAGTACCAAATATTTTAAGCATAGAGGATCTCTCCTCTACTACTAAAATTCTGTCCCATCTCAGATTTAATTACAAAATATCTGTTTTTCCAGGAGAATAGAAAAGCTTTTCAGAGCCCCTTATGGACTAAGCAGAAAGGGTATTTCTCAGAACAGAAAGAATTCAACAACCTGACCTGAATTTGCACATGACAAGTTTGCAGCTGTGAAAATGGACTACAAGTCTCATAATTAACCTCCTTTGTCAAAACTCTAGTTTCAGGTTTCATCCAAAACATTTTTCAGAATTATACACACACACAGAGCACATGCAATGAGTTCCTATTGTTTGTTCCCACATCTCATGCTCCAGTCCTCCACTCAAACACCTGGCAGCCAGATCCTGTTTATTTTTCATGCCTAGCCCACAGTAATATTGACTCTGAAATAAGGCACTTCATTTATGTTTACTCCTAAGTCTACAACAGAGCAAACAAAGAGAAGTAAAGCCCATATCTAACAAAGCTTTGTTCACCACTGATTATTGGTATTTGAAAATTATTATAATATGTTGATATCATCTTGTGCTAGTATTAACTAAACAGTCCTCAATTATTTTATTTGAAGGTAAACAGCCTCCAGGAAAAAATTGCTTCTGATTCTTCTGTGACAATCCAGCAATGTTCATAATACTGCTGCTCCCAAACATACTGGTAGGTGGCAAAATATTTTACCAGCATGTGATGATGCCTTTATTGTCCCATAAGTTCACTGGTGTTGTGCAATGGGAATTGCCTCTGGCCTTTTCACATGTGCAGGTCACAGCTGGCCCCTGCAGAGCTCAGGGAGGCCACAGCCTTTCTCTCCAATAATACCATTTCTCTAAGATTTTATTTTCTTTCTTTCTACACGATGTACAGACATTTCTGGGCTGGAGGCACCAGCTGATCATTGCTTTATTTCTGTCCCTGGCCATTCCTTCATGAAGTCAGTTTGATTGCACACATCCTTCCCATGCCACAGCAGCAGGTCTGTGCGTACAGCATGACCACACTCCAAACCCTGGCACCAACAGCAACACCCAGTGCAATGGCAAAGTTGGTCACCGGAAAAAGGAAAAAAAAAAAAGGTCTTTCTTCATCTGAAAGGCACTTCAGAGCAGGAGTCCATTAAGTAAATCACTTGGACAAGTTTTCATGTGCAAAAAACCCCCAAAATTCTAAAGCTCTATTAACTTTAATAGTTCAAACACGTGAAGAAGAGCCACAGTTTTCCCCTGGTTTGGGGTAAGCACACATCAGCTGGTGGTGTTGGCTGGGACTCCTTACCCCAACAGCTTTTCATATTCCTGGGAATTATTCCCTCTTCCATAACTTATACATCAGTAGGTGAGCTGCCATGTTCTATTTGGAAAATAAGGGTCAACAGTTGTGCTTTTAGAGGGTTCATCAACAGAACACAAAGCCAGGCTGCTCTTTAAAAAACTCCCACACAATATCAGTCCCTCCTCACTCGTGCTGGAATGAAAAATTTGCCCAAATTAAACTAAGAAGGCCTTAATATTTACCATCTTTCAGCAAGAAAAAACTATTTTATTAACAAAAGTTGTACCACGTTTGTGATGTGCCAAACCCAAGGAACTGAGAGGCATGAGATGACAACATGAAAAATCCAGGTATGCACACAATCAATTTCCTCTAACTCGAAAAGTTACTGTAACACAAGGGTGACTATGCAAAAATAATACACTTTGAAAGTTTCACTAAGATTTTTCCCCTTTCCTCTCTTTCAATACCAACCAAAAGGTCCACTGAAAACTTTGTTTAAGTTCTGCAGAAGCACTGTCCCTCCAGCAAAGGGTGTAACTGAGGCAGCACCTGCCCACGTAGCCAGTGTCTGCACACGTGCACAGATCACACCTGCACCAGCAAGGAGTGAGTGTGCAATTAAGAGCCATCTAATGCGTGGAACAGGCAGGCCTGAGGACCAGAAAGCATTTCTGCAGTGATCTCAGAGTGCTTGAACTGAGACTAAAGCCAGCCAGACACCAGAGGCAGAGCCCCTACCTGCAGCTGGACACCTCGGGGGTGCTGCTAGAGAGCTGCCCTTGGCTCACCCCAGGAGAGTAAGATCTCATTACAAACAAAAGTACAGTATTAGGTCCTCAAAATGGTTAGCAATACTCACTGTGCTCTTCTACATAAAATCCTAACTATTTTTAAGCCACCTAGGAATTTCTATATGGCAGATACTTGGAATCTGATTCTGTGTTCAAAGCAGAGGAATCCAGATTATATCAGAAAAATCTTTTTTCTTTTTCCTTAAGTTCTCCCTTTTAATTTTCTTATTTTAATCCTGACTCCAGTAGCACTCTCTCATGGTATTGTTTCAGAGAAAGTGTGCCCTTCCTTAATGACATGGCTTCATAAAAACAAACAAAGAAAAAACCCAGTACAACACCCCCAGTTAGCTGAGATGGGGAAAACCTGTCTGGCCATGTAAGTGGTACCTGCCTGCTGCCAAGAGTCAGGGGTTCCTTACTCAGCTGACCAGCTCACTGCCTCTGCACAGAGCTCTACTTAAGATGTTGGCCATCAAAAAATTACTCAGCAGCCTCACATAAGCATAAAGCAGAGTGCAAGGACAGGAAACGGGATCTGGTACCCATCAATCACTGTCCCTGTGCATGCAACCAGGACTCTTAGCAGAAGAGAGAAATAGCTACTTCGCAGCCTGACTCGAACCAGCTTCACTCTTTCCCCCTCTATCATAAGGAGCTAAGTGGTCCTTGAATGCATCATTATTTCCCAGCTTATCCCTTAAAAGCATTATTAGGTTTTTCAGCAAAGTAACAGAACACTAACAGTGAAGGTGCAGCAGAGGACATGAAATTAATTCTCTAATGCAGTTCAATCCCAAAATTACAGACAATTACAAATGCACTTAATAAAGCTGCTCCATTAACAGATGACAAACACCCAGCCAAATATTGCAGCATCCATTAGGAGCTAAAGATATAAATCCTGCAAAGTTCTTTACCTTTCACGCAGTGTCATCCCTCAGCTGACACCCCTATCATCTGTGTTACCTGGACATTATTTCTCTGCTGATTCCCTTGTTGCTGTGGCAGCTTTGAGACTGTACCTGAAAATCAGTGGCAAACACAGCAGATAACTTTGTGTACTGGCAACTGAGTTACAGAACTTCGTTATTCACCAGTTCTTCATTCGATTCTCAGACCAGTGAGTATCTTTTTATCCATCACAGTTTCAGGTTCTTGCTAGTTCAATCACAGTGCAACTAAATTATTAGGAAAGAGGATGCAGGAACTGACAGCCACTACCAAAATCTCTCAGGTTTGGTTTTGAGAGATTCTAGATGATGTTCTCAGCAAGAGATTGCAGAAATCGCAGCTGGAACAGAGTAACTGCATCATCACATTGTGAGCACAAGTAAAACAAAGATTATCAAAAGTAAACAAATACTTCTTAAATCACATAACTGCAAAATGAATAAACTAATCAAAAATTACTTGAAAAACAGCACTTAGGGCAAAAGCTTCCTCCCTTTCTCAGTCATTTTCTAATCTGCCAGAAGGCGTGAGCAATGAAATCTATTTTCAGGGAGCCTTTACAATACCCAATATAACCCCTCATTCCTTTTCAGATAGGGAAACTCTCAATACATTGCATTTCTGAACCATCCTATCTGATAATATAAATCCCTTGTTACAGTCCACAGACAGGCTGAAGTAGCTCCCTTCTCACTGAAATACGAAAACAGGCAGAGCAGATGCAGCAAACTGGACCCAAACCAGATACAAAAGAGCACATTACACTGGGTTTTCAAGCAAGACAGCAGCCACAGAAGGGTGGGATTTTTCCACAGAAAACTGAATGACCAGCTTGGCATTCAAATCTCAGTTCATTAATTTTGACAAAAGACAAGAATCTCTAAGCTATAGAAAGGGAAATTAAAAAAAAAAAAAACCAAAAAAACCAAAACCAATTTGCTATACATCCCAAACCACAAGACACCTCTGAAAGCTATAGAAGTAACCATGATGGGGATCTACAAGTTGACTGATGCCAATTCCATCTCTTGAAAAGCTGAATTTGAGGAATTTTTTAGAGGACAGATTATCAGATGAAAATGGTAAACACATAGGTTTGGTTTTTTACGACTGAAAGAATGGATATTTCATATTTCACGTCAACATGCAGGAACAAATAATCACAGAAGTCATCAAACTATTGTGGATACGTGTAATCATTTCTACAGCAAGCTATTACATTTCAAATGCACACAGTCACTGAAAAGAGATAAAACAGAGAGAAAAAAATAATCATGTAACAACGCAAAACAGTAGAAAAAGAAAAACTGGCAGGCCATCAAACAGCATCACCACAGTGATCTTCCCCATGAAGAGGAACTCACACCTCTGGTGTTGGTATTTCATGTCCAACCAAAAAACAAAACCCTGTGAAAAAAAAAAAAAGGAGTAAAAAAGGTAGAGTTTGTGTCTGTATCCTTGGTATCTATTCCAAGCTGTGCTTTGGGAGAATATTTCTCTCCAGATATGTCGGGAGCGCCACCGTGCACACAGAGCTGACACTGAGGCATTCTGAAAGGAACCTGTCCCCGTGTTCACTTCTGCAGCAACCGAATGAATGAGGTGCTTCCTTTGCATCTGTGGATGCTGTGAGAAATTAGAACAAGTCTGATTGCTGCAGCATAATTGGATTGCAGCAGTTGGCAGAGTAATAAAAACCTCCTAATTGCATGATCAAACGATATCATAGGCAGAGAAATGCCTGTCCATTAAAGCCTTGCCAACTTCCTCTCTTAGTCATTTCACGTGTCCCACTCAGACTCCTTTTTCTTTCTGCTGACTGTTAAAACAAATGCTCATTTTGGTTACAAATCTTTCCATCAGTTATCTGAGGGTACTCTACTCAATTACAGTCTCAAAGGATATTAAAAAATATCCCTATTATACAAGGCACCACCAGAAAAAACTTCTTTATCAGCTCACCTAATGAACGTGGGGGATGTTGTTCGTGAAGAAAGCATAACTTGACTGAACAGCACCAAAATAAAATCCAGCCAAATTGAATCTCCAATTCCTCTTAAAAATACTCAAAGCTGCACTTCAGAAAAAGCAGATATCTTTATGAAGGTAATTAAAATTGATTTGGCAAACGCCAGAACACCATTTGAAAGCGTGAACTGACTGTGTTCCCTTTATTAGTCTCTCTAACCTCACTAACCGTTTAGGCCTCTTTCCATATCTAAATTAGAATTCAAGTGCAAGACATTCACTTCTCATTAATGTCTCGTGCTCCCCTAGCAGAAAAAGAAACCTAAAGTAATAGAATGTTAAAATTGTACCATTCTAGAATAGAAAAAAAAAAGCTATCAATAAAAAACTTTAGCAGACAGTTCCAAATATGGTAAATATATGACTGATAACAAGTTCTACCAATTACTGAATTCATTCAACTCTAGGATTTCATTTCATGACTTCTTCCTTTTTTAAAAAATTTTTTTATTCTCATGGTACGGAGTCCTCACAGTCATTGTCATTTCAGGAGGGAAAGTAGCCTTGAGGACACCAGCTTCATAATGTCAGGTGCTGCTGTCAGCCCACGTGTTATGACAATAAAAACAAATTCCATAATTCCACTATTTGCAGGAAACATCCAAAACCAACTCAACAATTCAAACGTGATGCCCCACATTGGGTCTGGTTAAAGTACCGGATTAAAATAAAACTGATTAAAACTTTGAAAACTAGGAAAAAAAGTGGGAACTGTCTCTTTCAAAGCAGATTTAGGGACACACTGTCACATAGTATTTGTGTTTTAGACTCTGCTATTGTGCCTAGAAGTTATACCTGGATGCAATTTTGCTTTAAGACAACTCTCACTAAACTCAAATTTAGTGTTTTAGGGAGTTCTTGGGAAGGTTTAAACCTCAAAAACCAGGCTTCATACAATGGTCTGAGTTCCTTTTTTGTTTGTGTCTGAACTGCTGCACATTCCCAGGGGACGCATTATCTGTTAATTACTCAGTTTCAAGAGATCCAACCCACACACTGCTGGAATTGCCACTGACTGACATCACATGGGACTTTCTCACTGTTTGCAGCTGATCAAACCCTGTGACAGCTGGACCTGGCTATGGTAAAACTGAGCAGTCCAAAAGGTCCTAAAAACACTGATCCTCTCATACCCAGCACTGCAAGGCCAGGGCAGGGCTCTGTGTGACAGCAAGGCTCCTGGTATTTTTATTCCTTCTTTTTACTTCTGTTATTTTTGTACACTGCATTTCCCCCCAACTTGTCAATTTTTTTTTCCAAAGACAGGGAGACACCTCAGGTATTAATGATGAAAGTCTGAAATTTACACCAGCAAAGTGACCTTTAACAAAGAATTCAGGGAGCCATTTGTGAACAGGGATTTCAGTGTCTAGCAACTAACACATATATAATGGTGAATTATAATAAATCCTTTATACTTTTCCACAGCATCCTGGCAGGAATACCAAATCAGCACAGTTAATAGGCAGTTTTATGACACATTTCAAAAGAATTCCTAATGAGCCTACACTCAACATTAACTAAACTCCTCAGGCAGGGATAACCTTATGAAAAGACTTTTCTTCTGCCATCATATAATAAATAATAAAGCTTGTAGTGAACATTTATCTTTCGCCTCTGTTAAATCTTTCATCATGCAAAAGGCATTAACACCTAGAAGACAAGATCTTGTGCTGAAGAAAAACACAAAAAACACTTGGGAAAAAAAACCTTTCAGAAAGACAGTTTAGACTGATTTGTTTCAGAATCCATCAAATTAGAAACCAATATTAATTAGAAATTCAGAAAACTTTTCCTTTTGGGGGTAAATGAGGGTTTTGAACTGCACACTGGTGGATTATTTTAAATAACGTATTTTTCCCCTCAGAAATGCAGACCTTGCATTCAGAACTAACAAACGTGTAAGCCACGTGTTTTCTTACAGACCAAAAAGTGAGAAAGGATTTGTCACAGTTTCAGGTTCTCGTTTTCACAGGATTTGTACACTCCGTGTATTCAATGCAAGGTCTGTATACACAAGATTTATTTCCAACCTTCTTTGTCCTCCTCTCCCCATCTATCCCTGCCACTGTCAGATATGACACCACTTGATATGACACCACTTCTTTCTGAAACACACAAGTGGCTTCAGCTACCTGAGCAGAAGGAAGGGCTCATTCCTGCTTTAGGAAGCGAAAAAGAAGGTCCAACAATGCTATATATACTGGGGGAACAAAACCCAATTCAATTTAACTTCAAGTTTCGACCCCATCTCCCCCCTCATGCCTACTTTGGGTTGACAAAATCAAAATAGAGCTGCAAACCTCTCTAGATTAGTAAAATAAATCAGGGCAGGGTTAGCCAGCAGTCCCCTCCTCATCTAGGCAAGTTCTCCTTGTAGTCTAGTGTCTATCACAACAGACCTGGCTCTCTGAAGATCCAATATCCCACAATTGCCAGCACATTTTCAGCTGGCCCTTGTCTGTTCTAGGTTTTAAAAGAATCAGTATTATCACACAGTGCCCAGAACTTACCAAAGACTATTACAACAACCCTGCTCCCACATACGATCAATCATATCAGGTGTCAACTAGTACTGAAATCAAACACTTGAGAAATGAAATCAAGTCCTTCAGATCACTTCAGATTCGAGTTTCAATTCCCAAATACCTGTAATTGAAATCCAAACACTGGTAATTGAAATCCAAATTCCATCTAAGCATATTTAAGAGTGAAATACCTTGTGCAAATTCCAAAGAACAGTCACTGCTACCACTGCTGCTTCACACTGTTCAGTTCTTTGGAAACTCCTCCTCTTCAGGCCACTTTGCACACTGAATGGGTCACGTTCCTCCACCAATATTTTTCAGAAGAACAGTGTGTACAAAAGTATTAAACTTCTATTTCTAAGTCCTTGGCAATACAACTCTTTATTAAAGTTTAACTCCAGCAAGTTAGTGGTAACAATTCTAACTGAAAGAAATGTTCTCCTAACAAAATACTCAGTACAAAGATCAGGGAAGGCCTCCCCAGCTTGGCTAGGGGACCATTCATGAAACCAAGGGGCACCCAATGCATGACTGAACAGCCAACCCCTTGATAAATCACCACCTTGCAGCAAAGGAGCTGAACAATCAGTTCTGCTAATTTCATTCCCATCTTCATGATGCTCATAAAAAGCATTCTAAATCAAAGACTGGAATTCAATTTTATACAATTCATCCTGGTAACATTAAGACGCTTAATAGTTGTACTTTTTCCCTTGAGTCAAGAAAGCTGTCTGAGTTTTTTCTACAGCATCACCCAGTAAAAACAACAGAAGATAGTGGATAAAACAAGAGCTGTGGTACAACCATCAGCGATGCTGTGCAAGTATCAGAACTAAAAGTGTGTCCTAGCATGGGGGTTTAATGTTGACAGTGGCTGTGAGGACTAATCCAGCAATCTTCCAAAAAGCTCATTTTCCCTCCAGCAACTTACGCAACAATATTGATGTTTCTTCCTTAAGGAATCATAAAAACAGAAAAGAAAGCTATAGGACACCTGGGCCATCTACACAAAAATTAACTCAATCTCCTCTGAAATCAAAGTTTGCAGAGTGTGCAAAGTTCATCATTTGTTTGCCATCACCTGTTTATAGCCCCTTCATGACTTGCAGTGGTGTGACAGGAAATAATAGGTCAGATATACCCAAACTAACAGCACCAACATATCCTATGTTCAGCCCCTTAGAGAAAATGTCATCAGATTCTTAAGAATATTTTCAAGTTTAAGAATTAATTTAAAAGAATTTTTAAAATTTTAATCAAAAGTACGGAAATAATTTCCACTGTTATCTTTTGGGAAGAGTCCACAACTCTGCCTTAATGACTGAACTCTGTCACAAAAGCCACAAGCACCCTGAAGGCTTATTTCAGTCTCCTGCTCTGCTGAGTAATTATAACAGCCAATACTTGTAAATTATGCTCTTAACACTTAAATCTGTTGATGGAATACAGAAAATAAAACAGCAAAAAATTATATGGGCTGGTTGTAAATAGACTGAGAGGTCAGAACAGTGGTGCTGGCCCACAG
Source organism: Oreocharis arfaki (assembly GCA_013398015.1). Lineage (NCBI taxonomy): Eukaryota > Metazoa > Chordata > Aves > Passeriformes > Paramythiidae > Oreocharis > Oreocharis arfaki. The sequence goes on along the minus strand of VZRR01000615.1, from coordinate 829,302 downwards.
GCTCTTCACCTGCTGGAGTGAACTCCAACACACACTCCAGTCTTTGGACAGGCTCCTTCGGTCCTTTCTTCACAGGGAATGTTTCAGTCTCTCATATCTGAAGTTATTTATTCAGCTCAGCTATCAAAGCTGCAGTCACAAATTTCTTCATGTGGCTCTAAAGGTTAAAACTGTGTCTCTCCAGTTCAGGTCACTCTTGCTGCTCTTATACGGCAAGTTAAGGTCAAAAAACTTAGTTTCCTCTCATGAAAGAATGAGAAACTGTTAATTTCACCACTGATAGCAGTACGAGATGTAGCACAAATAGCAAACAGTGGCACTTCACAAAAGGTGACATTCACTTCTCTTCCCAAAGATCATTTCTGGTGGTAGAGAAATATTCTGTATCAAGTTACCTTCTTATGCCACATAACCAAAGTTGAAACTAACAGAAATTTTTATCATTTAAAAAAAAATTTATCAACATTATATGAAAATATTGCCACAGTGTACTTCATGTGTTCTCTCACACAATCTTACCTAGAGCACTTCAATTCATTAGCCCTTGATTATAAATTAATAAACAAGCAGTGCATGTGAACTAAGCTCTCCTTCCTTCTCAGAGAAAATCAATCTGAATAATTAATTACCAAAAACTGACCCAGTTGTTTCCGCAGCAGTACCATACTGGGCAAGTTCAAAATTTTTCAAACTCACTATTTCATAATCTAGACTTAAGCCAGGATCCAACTCTACTTACTTTAGCTGTCAAAAAGAATAATTTGTTCCATCTTCTCTAGATGAGCCTTCTTCTCTTTATAAATATTAAATTAGAGAAATAGCTTTGAGAATTTCTAGACAGCTCAAGCTCATAAAATAGGTTCCTGCTACAATGTGCTGCCTAGGACTGCACTCCACGTGCAGTTTTGGCTGCAAAAAGCTCAGCAGGTAAGGCAGTAATTCCAGGATCTGTGATAAAAGCCAGTTTAGAAAGGCAGGAGAGCAACACTGAATACAACACTGAAGCTCTCAGCTGGACAGACCTCCTCACTTCAGAAATCCTGGATTCCAGGGGCAAACCCAACAAGCATCCAGCACCCAGCCTAGCAAGCAGGGAGTGTTTCAGCCCACAGGAGCAGAGCAGTCAAACACTGGTGGATCAGCACATTCACTGCTGCACTGCCAGGCCTGCAGTTCGGGCTCAAACACAGAGTTAAACCTTTCCCATTAGATTAGCACACACTCAACTCCATCCTCAGAAAAAAGGAATTCAAATATCATTGACCTTTTTCCAGGACACTCTTTTGCCATGGAGGAATTTAACTGCTGAGAAAAGCACCCATTTGATCCTGTAGCAATACATGTAGAGGAATGTGCTACATCGAGCATTAGGAAGCAACAGATTTCTCATACAAACTGGGAGCTAAGAGTTACAGTTACACTTTCCCTCTATTATAACCCTTTTTCACTTTAAGAGCTCATTTCTTCGTCATATAAACTTAGTTACTTCTACTGATGAATTGGTTAAAAAGCCTTCTACCCTGTTTAAACCTATTTACTCATGATACACTGGAGCAATAAAGAACAACCCTTCAGCAAGGAAAACATTCATTGTCTATAATTTCCTGTGCCATACGTTTCACATGCACAGCTGTGTGTGACCACATATAGCATGTATACATGCAGGATACACAAGTGTTAAAGAATTGTGTGCAAAGCCACTCCAGACAACTGCAACAGCACCTGCATAGACTCACTTCCAAACAGAAATGCTGATGGGTGTGTACAAGTGTACATAAATATACTGTAGAAGTGGACTGCTATGAGATCACACCTGAAAGAGGACATAGAAATGTATGTAATAGAACTATTTCCATTTCCTCTCCACTACAACAGGATGCTATAAAACTAAAATAAACCTCTTGGGCAAAAATTTCCAAAACCTTAGATTGACCTGAAAAGCCAAGACTCTTCACTGGAATAAAACCTTACCTTGATGTTTTCAGACATAAAGCCCTGCTCCATTCACATTACAATAACTTTGCAGAGCTTTTGTTAACTTCAATTCTTATGTTCTTCTATTCCTCTTGATCACATCATGGCAAAGTCATTTCAGATCAATATATGTCCCAAGAGGTCAAAAGAACTCCAGTCACTGGGTTATTTGAACCTACCACACCCCGTTATTAATTAATCCTCAGAAGGAAGTACTGTTCTACTCACAAAGCAGAGATAAACCAGGATCAAAATTCAAAAAAAAATCACTTAGTCCTTAAAGTTAATTAATTGCTTCTCAATACTTTCTGGGGGCTTTTCCTACTACAGCTGACCACGGATGGCCTCCATTATTTCACACGATTAGAAACAGTATTTAATTTCATGAACATTTTATTTGGCAACGATTAAATTTTCATTCTTCCGTGGTTACCCTTCTACTCTGTTTCAGCAAGGTTTTAAGAACAGCGTTCACCCTTTCCAACAACTGTCTGACCAGGGGAGGGAAAGAGAAGCTCATGCCAGTTTGCCAATGAGAAAAGGAGAACCATGAGACAGGAGAAACCCTGAAATAACCAAATTAGTTTAAGCCTTTATGAACTTCTTTATGTCTCCAAAGAATGTCACGTACAGTTGTAGCTGTTACCTAAGCTTCTGTAAAGTCCCATAATACCAAATAAAGTTTGACATTATGAAAAAATGCAAGTCAGCAAAGCACCTCAATGTTCTTCGTACTTCTGGACAAACCTATTTATGTTATGACTTACAAGCTGATGTGTATGTACAGCTTTTCAGAAGCACACTGGAAATCTGCAGACCCTGCTTCAATACCAAAATTAAATTTTGCTTCCTCAACTCCTCCTGAAACAGGCTAAAATTACTTTTCGCAATAAAAAGAAATTGATTATTTGGTATTAAAAAAAAACCAAATTAGTTTGGATTAGTAAACAAGGTATAACAAAAACCTCAGCAACAGTTTTACTCTTAGTTCTCCAGATGTTCAAAAGATAGACATATGTTTTCCTTTGGCTGTGTATCCAGGTATAACAACAACATCCATGTTCCTAATTTTAGAATCCACACTAAAATCTTATAGCTGTAATTACTCATATCCACTTAGTAGAAATTTTAACTGGCTGGAAAACTTCTTTACTGGTTTAGTCACTGATTGGTCCACAGTTATCAAGATTTTTGCTTTCTTCCAGTAAATATTCTGATTCCACAGAAGAGCTGTGTCTGTGATTTCACAGAATATTCTGAGCTGTAAGGGAGCCACAAGGATTGGAGTCCAACTCCCACATGAATGGCCCATGCAGGGATTGCATCCACACTGTCATTAGCTCATCTCATCCTCACTGTTCGTTTCACAGACTTGGACTCCTTAATTCTGCCTTTATAGACATCAGCATCAAGAGCACAACTGCATCAACAATAGTTGGCAATACTGGTTCACAGCTGCAGAGAACAAGTAGTAGGAGTAATTGTTTGTCCAATGCCACTGCCAGAAAAATGTATTTTGGAAGAATAAGACCCAGATGTGTTGGGTGCTGCACAAGGACCAGCCAAAAGCATAAATAATCCCATGAAAAACAACAAGGCAATTTACAGTTTCTTCAACTAAGACTGGCATATCCAGAAGGCCTGAGCACTAAGAAATGAGCATAAAGACACAGAAACCACAGGCATGCAACAGGCCTCTGCTCAGACATTGCCTATTCTACTTGAACCATTTAGATTCAAGTGGCACATCAGCAGGGCTAACTACAGAGTGGAAACACACACAGTGGAGGGAGCAAATTCTGTTTTTTCCTTCCTATTATGAAACCGCACTCCCACAAATTTCATTTCTCTTTTCTACTATCTTTAGTATCATTGCATCCCCGAATACTCTGTATTTACACCTTAGCTCATCTTCACACAGAGGACAATGATATTTCGTTGTTATTTTACAGTAGTGCTTGAGCTACTGACATGCAATTGAGGAGTGCTCCTGATACAGAACTTTGTTGTGATTCATGACAAACATCCTTCCTGAAATTAAACTCTCCCTTCAGAAACTGCAAGTTTTGCTTGAATGAAGACTACAAGTAATCCTCTGCTATATCAGATTATATAATACAGGGCATGCAGTACCTCTAGATAATTGCAGGGCAGGATATAAATGAAGATTAATCTTTTTCACTCTGACATGAGGCAAACAACAGCTGCAGGTTTAAATCATACCATCAAATGCCACAAGACTGTAAAAGCTTAACAGTATCAACACCAATTTTTAATCTAAGTGAAACAGTATATATTCACTAAGGCACTAAGAGATTTTTCACAATTTAGGGAGAGATGCACCTGATATCTCGTGCTTTGCTCTTACTACTAAAGCTTCTATTCGTCAAAACTCAGTTGCAGTTGCCTCTGCTCCCGCCCCTCCTCAAAAACCTCTTATACTGCAAGAAACGGTTCACTGACTGCAGCTTGGTAAGCAAAAGAGCACCTAAAGTACACAGATTCATAGTGGGAAAGCAGCTGAACAATTATACAGGGATATTGATTACCAAAGACATTCACTTTTATTAAAAGCATTATTCACATCTGAACGCTGACTGAACACTTCACACTGCGTTCAGTCAACAGCAATGCTTCACCTCCCGGTGGGCTACAAGCTAAGCTTCAGCTCCGTGGCACAGTGTGTGGCAGAAGAATCCAACCATGGAATTATCCCATTTATCATCCTAATTATACCTCGGAAGCTACTGCATTAACATCAATATCTGCATCAAACTCCAGGTGTCACTACAAATTTTCAAGCAATGAGCAATGGCAGCATGTGAAAGACAGAGTCGCCCAGGCAGAAATCAATGGGATATTACTTCCATCCTCCCCTCCCTACAGGAGCCTGGCCAGATGAAGAAATATCTGTGTTTGATCCTTGTACTTCCAGAGGGCCCCAGCTGATACGACAGGAAAATCCAGAGGGCTGCTGGGAGAACCCTGCCAACACCCAGATCAACAACTCACACTCTCACATCGAGTGCAAAAAGAGCTTCATGCAATATTTTCACCAGACGTGTGAAAGGAGAAAAGGAAGATCCCTGCATAGTAAGTACATTTAGACTGCTGAAAGAATAAACAGAAAAGGTATTCTGTAAAATGGGAACACACAGGTGCTATTGCAACACTGAGGTATGGCCAGTTGTGACCAGCAAAGGGAGCTCTCGTGACAAGGTCACAGCGCTCACAGACTGCCCCCACAACAATGAAAGTGCCTATGGCATGGTGAGGAAAGGAGATTCACAGGAAAGCCATCCCACAAAACCCATCAAAAGCACCCCCAAATGCAGGGCGAGTGTACAGCTTTGTGTTAACAGCGTTGGAACGTGGACACCAGCAGAGCGAAACAGTTATCAAAAATACACCTGTCCACGTCTTTTCAAGGAATAGCTACAGTGACTGCCAAAAGCACAAATACTGACCCATATTCCTCTCTAACACACAAATTGTTCTTACATCCAGCATGGACAGCACCAGTGTGAACTCCTGCCTTCCCCCCCAGCTTCTTGTTCCACAGCTACAAACGTGAAGCAGCAAAAACAGGGAAGTAGAACCTTCGCAAGGTAGTTTTTTTACAGAGGAAAAAGTATCTTTCCCACAGATTAAATGCAATCTTTTATTCAGATCTTTACATTTAAGAGCAACAGACTTCTCACTGCATTTATATTAATGCTCAGACGGGAAGCTTTGTTGATTAAACATTCAATTACTGTTGAGTATCACCACAGCCTTATTACCTCGTGGTGGTGTCTGAGTGAATCTAATTCCAGCCCAGCACTAACGCCTGTAAATCTTTACTTAACTGAATTTGCTTTTTCATACTTGTGCAAATGGCTAATTTGTTCAGCAGTAAAACTTCTTTGCTGACTGCAACAAAAAAATACCCCAAAACCACACCACTGGCAGTTTAATCAAAACTAGCACGTCTTACAGGCCCTAAAATGAAGGAGGAGCTATGGGCTAATGACTGGAAAGAGGAACAGCAGCTTTCACTTTTTTATTCATATACTGGATTCAAACTGGCTGCCTTTGGTATTCTGTTACAATTTAGGCCTCTTCTTGAGTAGCTATTTGAACTGTGATGACATTGACTTGACAGAAGGCTGTCAGAAATTCAGGAAGCTCTTAGCAGAATCCATCAAACCATTCTAAAAGCCATCCAATAGAAGGCCCATGTAAACATGATACCCACTGGTTAAACCACTGCCAGTCTTGATTGTATTTATAGTATCAGAAGGTTCTTCAAAATTACCTAGGCTTTTTGTTTAGTCCTATCTATTCCTAGTTAATGAAAGTTAAGTTCAACAGTAGCATTCTGACTGCAGAATAATTGTCTAAATGGGACAAAGATTCTGCTGATATTAAGGTATGAAGGATAGAAGAGATGCCCTGTGTAAGTCTGAAAAGAACCACAGCCTTCTTCATTGTGTCCTCTAACTGCGTGCTGTATGAAACCCTGCACGGTAAATGGCACAGGAGAACCTACAAAGAGAGCAATCAGTGATATGAGCTGTAATTTAAGGTAAAAATGGTCTGTTCACAGACTTAGACAAAGAAACCACAAAAGAATGTGCTGCTGAGAGATGCTTTCTCCTGCAAGGTAAAGCTGCGTCACACTAAAAGAGATTTATTTTCAAATGAAATTTACAATACATTTTGACAAGAATAAACAGCCAAGATGGGGAACAACTTCTAAATCATTAAAAATATGAATTGACTTAATTTTATTCCCATGAATACTAAAATAAAGCTTTGTCTTAATTTTGTTCTGAGACCTCTTCTCAAATAAGGAGGAGTCTCTGTTGTTACACTCATGGCTTTATTATTCCCCCTTGAATTTTATGAAGCAAAAAATGAATGTAAGAAATTATTTCTTAAGTGGCTCACACATCATCTTAGGTCCCCTTTTTCACCTTTTGAAATGTTTCCCACTAATCTTGATTTCACAAAAGGAGGTAAAAACATTGGAGACATTATTCCGATTCCCTTTTCTTTGTGCATGAATGCAGATAATGAGGTTACAATTAATGCTTTATCTGTCAGCTACTCCTAATACAACAACATGGCACTTCCATCCAAGCAGTAGTTTCTGTCACTTACTGCTTTTTCTTTATTAATATTTCATGGTATTTAAAAAAAACCACAAAAACCACACGAACAAAGTCAGCAGTAAAATAAAATACAAAAGAGACCAAAGTCACTTCAGACCTCATTTTCTATTCATGGTGTATAGTTTAACAAATAATGTGTCTGTGTTTGATTTTATTATGTTACTGTGTGACCTACAGAATCTCAGGAGGGCCGCTAAGAAGAGAGATGACCATTATTCCATTAGTGAGAAAAATCAATAAGAGTAGTTACACACTTTATGCAGTCTAAAACCTAACTCATACAGAATTTTTAAGGAGAAGAACCAAAAAACCCAAACAAACAATTCTTAACTTTCTCTGCCCAATAAAGTAAAATAAAACTATGTTTCATTCAGAATCAAGGCCAAGAGTCTGGCTGTTATGCCTAAATACACCAAATGCAAATATAAATAGCATCTGTATTACAATACAGGGTTGCTTTAGGGGTTTGGTGGGTGGTTTTCCCCCTCTTCCAAACCATTCTTATCTATAATTTCACACCTATTAAAAATAACATCCTTATTTTACAGTAGCTAGAAATGCTAAACTAAAAACCTACACAAATGGAAAGCAGAGATAAGAGCCAAGCGTTCTGTCAGGGGAAAAAAAAAGTTAAAAACACTAGCCTGCAAGCTTTTCTCCCATCTCTGTTTTCTGAGGCTCCTTTAGTGCTTTTGCCAGAGGTGAAACTTAAAAATAAATTGGGGTGATAGGAAAACTAGCTACACCCTAAGAAAATAATTTTTAAAGCCCTGAACAGCAATTTCCAGCCAGGGCATAATCACTGCATATTCCTGCCTCGGGAATGACAGGGCATCCCTGTCACCAAATGGGCCCCTGCCGTGCCACAGAGGCTCACACACCTTAATGACATTGTAAGGGGATGACGGGCACACACGAAACAATGCCAGCTTGATGTACACTGCAGCAGCAGCTCACAAATCAATAATTACCAGCAGTATCCACCATGTTCTTCAATTCTCCTCGAAACACACAGTCATACTGGAATTTACTTTGAGGAACGAAGAGCAACTATTGGTATCAGAGCCTAACCAAAGAAACCCACATTTCTCAGATGGTGTAGGGATGCTTCAAACAATGAATAATCTTCTTTAAAAACCCTGCAAATCAGAAAGATGTGGAAGGCCAGAGAAAACAATACAGTGCTGAACGCACTGCTCCCAGGGGCTGGGAAATCTCTCACATATAGGGATTATAATTAATTGTCCTAATTACCAGCTTCTTCCCTGGTCACAGACGGAGTGCCCACACCTTGCTGCATTATCCGGTGGTTGCTATGACACTCTGAGGTAGCTGACAGAAGCCCTTTGCTTTGCTGAACACAGACCAAGAGCATCCTCAGCCCCAAAGCTGCACAAACTTGCTCTCCAGAAGCTCCATCCTTTGGACCACGTGAAGAAAACAACAAGCCAGGGTGCCGCTCAAATCCTTAAACAGGCACCAAACACAACTTGCAGCCCCAGCTTTGTCCGAGGCTGGGAAGAGGCACTGGCTCTGGAGACCACTGCAGAGAGGCTGCAACTGGTACCATCAACTCCCGGGTGCTGGCGGACAGAACAGCCAGCTCTGGCTCAGGACAGGATTCAAGCTACACACACTCTCTCCTTGAGGAGATCAAATAAATAAATCAGATTTATCATAGCGAACAGTTTCAATAAAACATAATACAAGGGGAAAAGAACATAAGGGGAAAAGAAATCTTTAAAAGCTACCAGAGTCAGCAAAGGGGAAAAAAACCCCAAACCAAAACAAAAAAGAACCCGAAAACAAAACAAAAACACGACCCCAAGCCATACAACCAAAACATTGAAAAAAAAAAAATCACAAACTGTTTCTCCACTACAAAACCCTGAGGGAAAGGAAGGGAAGAACTGTAGCCAGGGACTTGAAAGCCCACGGTGCCAGTACTGCTGCCACAGTTTCTACGTCCCGGGTAAAAATGCGGTCGAGTTAATGCACTTCCAAGGGAGTTACATGTGTGCCATTAAGGACAGCTACAGATTGTAAGACAGCAAGAGGAAAGAAAATGGAAATGAAGAAGAGAACCAGCTAGTCCGACTACCTCCAACCTAACTAAAACTTTTGGGATAGGGCATTTGGGCGGTGGAAGAGGTTTTCTCCCTAAGTTTTAGTAGGAAACACATTTGCAGCACACTACTCAAAACCAATGTACTCGTTTCACATTTGCTTTAACAGCAGAGCTGAGAGTGGATGATGATGGTGGTTCTACCACCACCACCCAGCTGGCTTATGACAGAATTCAGAGATCATTTTGCCCATTCACAAGAACAAAAGGAGCCAGATAAAGCCATGTTCTGGCTCCTACAAACAGCATGCACTGCTTGCTTTCCTTGCACTCCCCCTTGTTCCCCACTCAGCCACACAAAGTGGAAAGATCTGGCTTGGGAGCACGGAACAGGTGACAGGCTGATAATCTCAGAACGTGGCCCATCTCTCAACAAAGAGCAGCATTTAAAATAGAAAATGCATCACGCCTCTTTCACAAAGAATAAGCAGCAAAGGAAAATAAACGTCAAGCCAAATCCTGTCCATGGGATCTCACAGAGCCAAGGAGGAAGCAAGAAGAGCAAATCCGTGGTGCCTCGTGAGCGATGTCTTAGCCCAGAGCCTTCTTTCTTTCCAGGGCCACATTGTGAGGCAAATCCTAATACAAAGTCATCTCATTGTGAAATATGGGTTTATAAGCTCCTTGAAAAAAACAGAGCATATAGTTTTGTACTGCCTTGGACACCAATCTTGATCTGCAGAATATGCCCTGCTACAATTTCCCAACTGAAAGCCCAGTTTTGATCTCTTTACTTTCAACTTCATTCACAAGCCACCCTGGTGACTTCAGTGAAGGAAAAAAAATAGGAAAAGACATGAGCTAGCATAATTAAAGGGATCAGAATCTGATGCATATCAATCCCAAAAAGCCATCTGATTACAAAACAAATCACAAGTATTGTATAACAAAAAGACAGACATTAAACTTAAGTCAAAAAGCATGACTTCTCACCAAGTCATTAAGAAACATATAAAACATATTTGTATTTTCTGCGCTTCAACTGTTTACAGGCCTTGCCTGCAAAAATTACAAATTAATATTTAAGAAGTTAACAAATGCACCATTCTCATCCACAGAAACAGTGGCCTAAAGCTAATCAATCAATTGCTCTACAGATCAAAAAAATCTACTCCTAAAATGGAAATGGAACAGTTGAACTCCATATGCAATCATTTATTCAGAATATGCAGGGTACATGCATATAAATAATACAAGGCATGTAGCAAGGATACACGATATTTTTGAAGTAGTTTTTACAATTTGCTCAAGTGCTCATGTCATATTACAGTTCTCTTCAAGAACTCAACTTAAAACGGGAAACATTTTCATGAATCAGCGCTCCAAATGCATTTGAAAAGAGCTAAGAGCATGAAAAAACCTTCTTTAGGGCAGAGTTTTCACAAATTACTTGACAAATAAATTTAAACTCTAACTAGCAATATATACACCTAAAGTAAGCCTCACCTTGGACTAAGTAACTTCCCTGAGCTGCTGGCACAACATTTTGTATGAGAAGTTTGAGTCCAACACAAGAAACTGCAAAAAGCATGTGAAATGAACTTTATCCTGTTATCAGCTGCATTCAGATGTATTGGTGATGAGACTTTTTAAAATCCATCTTCTCTTCAGAAGTATCATGCTGAGAAACAGCCCTGTCCATCAAACAGTGTGCATCTTATGCTCGGAGTGTTGAGCAAGTCAATTGTCTTCTTATTCTTTTAATAACATTTTTTTTTCTACCTGCAAAAGCTATTTTAATAAATTCCACTTAGTTTTAATATCCTTACCAATTGCTCTACAATATTAAATATTTCTCATAGGACGCAATCAGAAATTCCCTGGCATGAGTTAGGAATGGCAATAGTGGTGTCCTGTGCAAATTACTTTGCTGAGTTTCTCCGAACTCCAGATTCAAGAATTATCTCCCTGACTGAAAGGACTTGCAGTTAAGTTGATAACCTGCCCAGGTTGGCAGCACCTTGAGAAAAAGAGAAGGTTGAAAGGTCTGGGTGGGCTAAACAGCATTTTCCAGAAACAGGGAAAATGTTAGCCCCAAGATCAAGACTTTCCAGTACACTGTCCCAGCCTCACACAATATTCATCTCAAAGACTTCAGGAACAGGGACAATATCATTATTTCTGTCATCGTCCCCTGCACACTACAGAACATGAGTTAAACTAAACAGTGGCTAAAACTTATGCAATAAAGACACTTTTCAGCACATCAGTAGTAACCACGTCAATTGGTCAGGTAGCAATTTGCTCAAGCAAGATTTTTAAAGATATTTACAATATTGGCATATGTAAAGTATTTTTTTTAAAATAAATCAACATTTTTGTTCTTTTCTAGTTCTCTAAAATTGTTAAACTAAAATTTTACTCTCTTAAGAGGCCACGAAATATTCAACCACTCACTCGTTAACTTACCCGAGTTACAAAGAGGGTATCAAGAAGCCACCAGGGAGACTTCAGCCCTCTTACCCATACTTTGCATCTGAACAATTCAGAACAGGCTGCAAAGGTCTCTTGACTGTGCTGAAGACAGGTTATTTTTAAAAACTGAAGACAAAAGCCAACTTTACAATATGACCAGAAAGGGAAACATTAACAGGAAAAAGAGGAATAAAGTCAATTTTTAATTAGCTTTCCAAGCTATTCAGTGAATGTTGGTGCTCATGAATAGCAATCAGTACTGCATTCTAGTAATTTGTTATGCAAATGAAGCACTTCAGCAGTATTATCCCATCCAAAAGTTAATACCCTTAACAAAAACTCAAAAAAAAAATTAAAATCTATTTGCCCTTATTATAAAGGCAAAGGAAAGAAAGAACACAGAGAACTTCCCTGGAATTTGAACTAGTTCTACAAAAGTACCTGTTTACATTCCGGAACAATTAGCACAATTTGAAGAAGACTCTGATACCTAGATGCTTTTGAAACACCAAGCCCAAATTCACAAAAGACAGTTTGTTCAAGCATTACAGCAGGAAAAGTGAACCATTAGCATATATAAAAGGAGTTTATAGCCTCAGTATAGTAAGAACAAGGTCAATATCTCAACTATGAATGAAAAAGAAAGAAAAAGAAAATCTCAACCACTGGTTCTGGTCACACTGAAGCCTGGTCTGAATACAGAAGAAGAATGGTCAAACCCCATGTAATTCCTGCTATAAAAGCTAGGAAGACAAGATGCAAATTTTCCCCTGGAATGTAATTTTCAGTGATATTTGAAAATAACGTATCTGCAGCTGCATGGTAAGCATAGCGTACACAGCAATTCATAAGTAACATCAAGTTAACCCAGCCAGCATCTGGTGAAAACTTATTTTAAAAATCAAAAGCACTTCTTTTTCTTCTGCCCAGACAAAGTCTGTAGTGTTAACAGAACACAATAATCTCAGCAGCAGTCAGGTGTTCTATGGTCACACAGAAGTCTCACTTTATCACACACATACCCAGACAAACTATTGCAAATCACTGGAAAATCTTCTCCATTATTTCTGCCATGATCCCACAAGGTTTGTTGGATTTTCCAACATACTACCTACTATATTTATTTCAGGTCACAAAAATGTGGAGCATTACTTTGTACAAAGGCTATGAAACATGGTCAGCATAATTTCTCTCACACATCCTGAACTCTCGTGTGCAAACCTGCAGATTACCAAGGGTCTGCACACGTGGACTGACTCAATTTTCCCATGGTTAGAAGAATGATCCATTGATTTCCATGGGAGCTGATGTGCCCCTGAAACACAAGAATACTTCAGAATAATACTTCATTGAAACGAGCACACTTTTTTCTCCAATTTCTGTAAAATAAATACTGCATGGAAACTCCCCTGCAACAAAAGTGTCTCCAGCTAAATCACTGCAGCGAACAGTGCAGTGACTTTTCAGGGTCTTAGGCTCTTACAGAACCCATTTGGATCCATGAGCTGGCAACGACATCTCCATTCCCTTTCTACAGTGCAATGATCGTGTGCACTCCATCAAACTCATCTTGGAGGAAAAAATACCAGTGTGAGCACCTGATGCTGCAGCCCTTGTGCAATTTGGGCACTCTATGTTTTATGAGGACCACAGGGAACTCATTATCCTCCCAAGGCAGGTGCAATCGTGGTTCTGAGCCAGGTATCTTGCAAAGCCTATGCAGAACCTTCCCTCTGAAGGGCAGAAGTCGCTCCCAGAGTTGTGCTGCATGCACTCCAGAGTTTAGCCAAAGCACGTTACCCACCTGATGGGTCACACAAAGCTGGTGGCAATCAGTTCCACTAAATAATGGGAACACCAAATGTAACAGCACTTATTGCTACAGAAATGAAACTATCAGTTCTCCTACATTTCAGATCAACTTCCTGCAACAACAAGCGCTAAGTATGGAGCAAAGCCCTACTCTATAAGACATTAATTTCTACACGGCTAAGAACGTGAAAGGATACAGGTTCTATTTTATTTTCTTTCTGCTTTCCAGATCTCACAGATCACAGGGTGCTGAATTTTGACAGACTCACTGTCAAAACAGTATACACTGATATGCATCACGAAAATATTGCCAAGTTCAGAAAGTTCTTACTAAATTTTACATTGAGATCTGAGACTTGAAATTTAACTTGTAAAAATAAACATGAAACCAGCTAAAGCATTACAAGCTAACCAGGAAAAACACTGTTTCTCCACAACCACAGAGCCCTTCAGTTCAGCTCCCCAGCCTTTGGAGCCTTGGAAGGTGCTACATTTCTTATGAGGCAGAGAAGAAATCAAGATGCTCCTATTCCTTTCCTTCCTATGTGAGGAGGGACTAACACAGCTATTAGTGCTGCCCAGGAACTATGTAAAATAATTCCTAAGTAGCATCCCACTGGTGCTGTTTTTCTAAGAGTTACCATCGTGCATTTCCTTGCTTGCCTCGCCTCTCCATCATCAAATTTCTCCTGCTGTGAATGCAACAATAGCTGAGAAAGAGATCTGCACATTATACCCAGGAAAAGACTGCAATCAGCTCCCTTTCCACAGATTACACCAGATTTCTCCAGGCCCTGGGTGATTCAACTCCCCTGTGTATCTGGCCTTCGATCTCCTTCTTTGTTCAGCACAGACATTATAATCATTGCAGCAGAAAAGTGAAAAGGTCAGGAGGTCATAAATTATGTCAGAGTAATTGCTTATGTGAAATATAAGATAATTCTCTAATGTGCAGTCAGCCCAAAAGAACTGGGTTAGACAAGATCTGCAAAAAGATACCAAGGAAACATTTTGCAAAGATAAACTCAAAAATCTCAAAAATCCTTTACCATTATGCTACAGTCAGCACTTTGTAGAAGGTATTTTGGTATAGAAAGTGGGGGACTAAAATACAGACTAAAATTAATTTTCCTTCTATGTCCCAGTTTACCCTTCAACTATTCTCAAGGTTTCACTAAATCCACTAATCTGCCAATATTGGCAAGTCTTGCAAAAATATACTGGGTTTTATTAGCTTCCAAAGAAACAGAAGCTGGTCTATAATTAAATTTCTATAACAGACCTTATTCCCTTGCCCTTATTTTTAGAATTTGTGGTCTCAATGAGAACTGCTTCCTGAAATACAGTCAAGACCACATACCCAAAAGTTTACAGGATTTCACAGTTTCCCCATCTATCTGAAATCTTTGGAGAAGGCTCATGGCTCAGAGCTCCTTTACCTTTGCTAGGGCTCACAGTGCTGAAAGCACTGAAGCCGTGGAAACCTCAGAACTTGATTTGCCAACCATTTTGCTTATCAAAATAGCAAACTATTTTTCCTCCTCTGTTGATCTTGCTGTAACTAAATGCTGTCTATTGTACAAAGTAAGTACACAGCCTCATTCTGTACAGAAAGCATTTATATTGTTCAGCTTCAAGTCTTTCCAAAGAAGGTTAAGCTAAACCGTGCACGGATTTAGCTCTTCATGTTCAAATGGAGGGTTTAAGAAATCATTACAGCATTTTAGGATTTATCCCCTAGTAAATTCCACTGTACATTAAAGAATATGTACTCTTTGAGACTGGAAAACAAGACAAGTTTGTATTTTGCAGTAATGGAGGGAGAAAAACAAAGTAAATATTCCCCTGAACTTACAAGGGAACCAGCTCTTTTAAGACATCTCAAATAAAAGTACTTTCTACATAAAGGCACCTCCAGTTGCACACTCAATTCCCTTCTCGGAGTGAATTGCCCTTGATTATCCCTTGCTTTTCTCCATCACACCAGCCCCTCCTACCCTGAGCCCTTGTGTACGCGTTGCCCGCATGTTTGCACGCCCCCAGGCACCAGGGAAGCGTTCTGCACACACCAGTGCAGGCTGCAGCCATGCCAGCACCAGGTTCCCCCGCTTGCCCACTCAGCCAGGGTGCATTCCACGAGCCAAGGATGCTCCCCTGCAGAAAGGCAAAGTGCCCAACGTGACCTGCTGTGGGAGTGCACTTGTGCTGGAGGAAGTGTTCTTTAAAACACAAAACATGGAGAGGCATTTGTGTAGCACAAAAATTGACCACAGAACATTTTGCTGCCAGCTGGGTCCCCGTTCACCCCAAATGCTGCTTCCTCCCAGACATAACCACTGAGTTACCCTGCACTCAGGGCAGACCTGCAGCCCACAGAGCCCCAGGGCAGCAGGTGCCAACAGTGATTTAAGAGTCTTTCACGTACTCAACTTTAAAAGTATTTATAAACATTTGGAAGCATGCAGAGAACAATTAAAGTTTGCAAAATACAAATTAGTTTGAAGCAATTCGTATTTATTTACCAAGACTGACATTTTGAAACCTTCAAGAATTATATTCAAATCTACACAGATTTAAGTTATTTTAAAAAAGAGAAACACATGGGACAAAAATATCTTAACATCTTATTATTAGAAAGTCAAATATCCAATGAACAGACTGACATTTTTTTGGAGGTCATGTTGTTTCCACCAAAAATACTCTCCCTCAGATATTTTTGCTGATCTTCACAAGCAGCTCCAGTTCTTTTTGATTTGTGAATCCCTACATATTTAGATGGACAGCTGAACAGTAATACAAGCCTGCTGAAAATAGATGTGTTTTTCTTCATTATTTTTTGCAGCTATTGGAATAGGCCCACAGATCCCACGGCACCAAAGACCACCATTAAAGGAGGAGTGCAGAGGAAACAAAAAAGGAAACCAGTTTCCCAAAACAGGCCTCAAAATACTTCTCTTCAAATTCTTTCTTCTCAATAACTCTGCCTCATCTTGTGCTTTTTGCTTCAGCAAAATACTGAAACGACTGCACTTTGATCATTTCACACACACATAGTCTTTATGCTTTTTTTTTGAGGAAGAAAAAGATAGAAACCAACTACAACTGGCTTCAGCAGCCAATGCTTTCCCTTTTATGACACCAAACCAAGAGTTTGAGTCCACCTTTGCCAGGTTTAAAGACCACTATCAAAATGCTGACTTTTTAAGGCAGTTAAGTATAAATCAGACATTTAACATCTTTGTAGCTTCCATTTTTCAACACAAATTTGAAATTCTGTTAACTAAGGAGGAAAAAATGAACTTTTAAGATCTACGCCTGACAATAATGGCAAATACCATCTGTTTAGCTGTAGCTCAGGAATTTTTAAAGTAGCTCTCATAAGAAAAAGGGAAAATCATCCTTCAAACATGATTGCTGTTCAGCCTCTTCAGAAATACCTCAAAGATTACTGCCAATGCATTCTGTCACAGATTGGCCCGTGCTAGTAGCCCTTGTGAAACGAACTCCAAACCAGATTTCAGAAACCAACACCATCTATCACACAGAAAACCATGAGAGGGAGCTCACAAATTATTTTAACTTTGTTCCAACAACCCGTATTTTACAAGCTCCTCTTACGACAAAGAAATTCAACCCAATTACTGCAAATCTGCAACCCAGCACAGGCAAGGGGTGTAATACTTTCCAGTTACAGTCAGACTTTGACTGCATTTCCAAGAGCCAGCTGTAAGACAAAACCCACCAAGTTATGGGGGAAACCCTCATTACTTCCCTCGTGTTTTTAAGTTTTTGTGATTTACCTGCACGACCTTTGTGCTTCTCCCTCACATTTGAGGTAGGGTTTATTATTTTTTCAAGGGATAAAAGACTACATTTTTTTAGTTGCTTGATTTCAGAAGCTTGGAGTTTAAGGAGGAAAAAAACCCACGTATCTTAGAAGTCATTAAGTCCTTGTAAGCTGATAATGATCAGAGACACATGCAGTACATCTATAAACACATACACAGTATTGACAATCATGTGTATATTTCAGTGAGAGAATCTCCAAGTCAAAAAGAATGAGGAAAATGGTCCCAAAATAAGTAGAGTCTATTTTTTCCTCACCTACTTTACTTACTCCAATCTGCTAGCAAAAGTGATAGATGAATGCAGATCAAAAAGCAGAATCTTAATGTTTACATCTGATTGCAATTTTCATCAAATGAAATAAAAGGTGTCCCACTTCATTTTAATTGTCCTAAGACATGCAAAGTAAAGTAGCAGTAAATTAAATGTCATTATTAATAATTGTTATTAGAAAAGCAGACAAGTACTATCCGTGTTTGGGATATGCAACTTCAAGTGGTTGGTCTGATTTAAAACAGCAACAAAAAACAGCTCCACAAAATGAGTTCAAGTGAAACCTTGGGAAAGTGCAGCACTGCTTGACTTTACTACACTCACAGCATTTAACAGTAACAGACAGGAATCATGGGGCTGGAATACAGACAATGAGCAAAACAGACTGCTCCAATACAGGGCTTCCGAAAGGCAGCACAGTGAAGAATAACCACACTTAAACCTGCAGGATACCCGTCCTGGCCAACACTTCACTTAATAGCTTTAAGTTGAATAAAAAGCACTTTGAAAAGAACAAAAAAAGAAAAAAAAAAACCCAAAACCAACAAACAAAAGCCACCAAGAATTGTTCTATTGACTCAGTGAAAGCAATTATACCATAGGAAGCCGTAAGGTGAAAGCGATTAAATCAAACATTCCCCCTGTTTGGATAAAGGCAACTATTAGCAGAACAACATTTAAAGCTTTGAAATAACTGTTTACATTTATAGGAAAACACACAAAGGATGAAACTCCGATTCCACCAAGATACACTGCAAAGCTCACATTGATTTAACGAGGGTCAAGATTCCACGTACAAAGACCAAACATCTAAATAACAGCATTAACTGCTGGGAAACTGCAAATCCATGCAGAGCCATCTTTGGAATCAATACAGAGAGAGGCCACATTAAAACCAATTGTAAGTCAGCACATACACTTCTATTCTATTCCAAGAATTGCTTTTAGGTAATAGGCAAAAATTGTCTTTCCTAGCCCAATACTCTTAAATAATCTATCGGTCAACTCACACTCCATGAGTATCTTGAGGATACTCAGTCCCATAAGGGCCCAAAAAAACCTGAACCACTTCTACAATCCTTTTAATTTCTGCCAAGCTTGAACATCTTGTACACACCCAACCTATACCAGAAACCAACAGCATCAGGCACACTTCACCACCAAGCACCATAAGAGAGTTACATGAACTCAAGCAATTTCTTAAAAGATGGATTTTAAGAAGCATCCATCTGCCACATAAAGCAGGATTTCAGGGCAGGGAGGGTGAAACCCACTTAGATTCAATGTGTCTTAAACACTGATTTTTTTTTTTTTTAATATCAGTTATTGAGAACAGCAAGGACCAAATTAACTGATGCAGTTAGGAACACACATCCAGAGCCTTCGGGCTAATTTTATCAAGAAGTCACTTGAATTTTGATACCATATTAGAATGCATAATGTTTTAACAACTTACTCTTAATAACTCACTCCCTTACTCTACATTTATAAGCAATCATCATATCCATCTTTATTGGAATACACACAGCAAAGAGTTGGAAGGCATTTAGAATGAGTGAACTGTCCCAAAGTGCACTTTAGAAATTGACACTTAAACATTTTAAATAGTTACATTCAACTCGTTAACCTACTTGATAAAGTAAATTTGCAGCTCATAAAACGAAACAAAACACTGAAGCACTACAGGCATCCTGTAGATTGTGCTGAAAGCCCCCGGTGAGCGTGCACAACTCTCACCAACTGAGGATAGCTGTTGGGTGTTTAAAAACCAATTAAAGAAAACGGAGGTCCCTTTTCAGTGTGCAATTTAAGTGTGCAAAGGAGAAGGCGCATCCAGATACAGATACAACCCCCGGAATTCAAAAGTAATCCCTTCGAAGCGGAAAAAATTTAACCAATTAATGGAAAACTGAAACCAGGAGTTCTCACTCCCCGTTTTCACAGGCATTTGAAAGAAGCCAAATCACATGAACGAAGCTCATGAAGATGTAAACAACACGGAAATGAAGGCTCAGGGTGTTTCTTTCCGTTGAAAACCCTTCTCTTGCAGGGTTTACTCTGAAAATTGCATCAGAGCGCACTCAGCAAGTCCACACTTCCCATTCCAGGATCCTGGCACAGCCCAGCCTTGCACTGCTGCCTCACGAGGTGTGGGATGCAGAAGGAATGGTGAAGTTTCCTTTCAGGTTTGTGCCCCTCCTTACACCGCCCAGCCAGGCACGCAGGCACATATTTACGGATCCAGACGTGACTCTGTTTAAAGCAAACACAGAGCGCACACGCACACGCTTCCCCATCCCCGTTCGGCGCACGCTGCACACACCACACCCCAGACACCCCGCCACGCTTCCTGCGGGCGCTGCCTGCGAGCACAGGGAAGCGCATGATGCTGCAGAAAGCACTCGATACATTACAGCACAAAGTGACAGACGAGTAATCCTGCCTCCACGTGCAGCGACGGATCCAACAGCTCCTCAAATCACGCCACAAGTCTCCTGCAAAATTCCTTCTAACTTATTTTTACAAACTCCCTTTCCCGATCATGACAACTTGTCTACTTTTAAATAATCACAACATATTAAATTCATAGATGAAAGAAAGACTAAAGGCATCAAACT
This sequence comes from Oreocharis arfaki, assembly GCA_013398015.1. Taxonomy (NCBI): domain Eukaryota; kingdom Metazoa; phylum Chordata; class Aves; order Passeriformes; family Paramythiidae; genus Oreocharis; species Oreocharis arfaki. The sequence continues at coordinate 809,083 of VZRR01000615.1, read as the reverse complement.
ACAAACTTTAAATTTAATCAGATAATATTTTCTTTCTGATCTAGAAAGCATTTCTCAAGGCCTCTTTTTCCCCACTTCTTCAAATTGTTTTCTCATTTTACACTTATTACTTTAGCTCCTGCTTTTCAAACTAGGTTCACCTGTTCTGCAGTTCTCAAGTTTAACAGCCTCAGATTCCAGATTCCTCACCACCGTCCTCTCTACCTCACTGCAATTACCCAAAGTACAAATACAGAATTTATTATAGGCTTGCCAATGTATTACTCAAAACCTGCATTGGTGGAAATGAAAAGAAGTGTGACAAGTCTCAAATAAACCAGAATGGTCTTGAAATCCATAACAAAACCCTAAAATTTGTATTGGGCATTTACACCAGTTTTCTACATCTCACCCACTGGGTTGCTGAGTGAAGACCCCAGGAAAAGTCAAACCCTAGGAGAACAAGGGACAGCTGAAGCCAATATCCCTGCCTTGGCCAGCTGCAAGTGCCCAGGGAAAAGAGAAACACACTGGGTAGTTGAAGTTCAGGATTTGGGATAACTGTCAGGAGGTCACTGCATCCTCTGTCCTCCCCACCAAAAGGTCTGATCCACTCTATGCACTAATATTCCAAGTTCCAACTTGTTCTTACAGCTCTCCACTCAAATGCACTAAAGGATCATGACAGCAGCTTCTCCTGAAGCCTACCCAGAATGTTTCCTGTTTCTGTCCTGCCCCACAAGAATACAGAGAACACGATTTTATCTTCTGTTTTGCAGGAGCTTTTGATGTACCAGGAAACCATCTGCATGCTCCTCAATGCCTTTTCATTCAGTCAACAACTGCTTCAGCATTGTCAAGTCACATTTTCTAGACTCATCAATCTCCCTGTTCTCTGTTGGAATCAAATCCAACAGCTGGTCCAGGTTCTACTTGCAGTGCAACATCCAAATTTTAAGACTTTCATCCAGCTGAATCTCAAATAAGGAATGTATCATCTAACTCTGTTGCTGTGTCCTAATTATCCTGCTGAAATTATTGCAACTGGTTTGAAGATTATTTTTTCCTGATAATTTCTGCTTCATAAATCAAAAGGAATAAGATATCTGCAAGACTGGAGAATCACCATTTGAGCACAATCACTGGGAAAGCCAGAGGTAAGTCAAAGATCCCATTTGGTACGTGCCTCCTACCTGTTATTTTCAAACTGCTCTTTTTTAAGGATACCAGAGAGGGGAGGGAAAAAGGGTCTCTGAGAAGAGCTACACTTAGTTTATGGTCCTCCCTATAGCCAAACAAAGTTAAATTTGAGTCAGGCCAAATCTCACTGCTATTGAGCTTTTAAATGTGTCTTTTAAAATTACACTTACACAACATTAAGCAACATTAAACACATTTTGAATGTCAGGACTTGAGTATTTGCCATATCTGCTAAAACAGGCTATAGACAACAGGGAACTACACCTGACACCAGCAATTATCTTGCTATAGAAACAATGCATTTTCTCTTTCATTTTGCCATTACACATTTGACAGTAGGGAAGCTCTCTGCACTAAATGACGTGTTAGTTACACCACTCACAAGCTCTATGGGAGCCAGGCAAGCTCTCTGCTGCCTTCTGGAAGCAGAACCTTCTTGGAAACAAATTAAAACAAAAAACAAAACAAAACCCAAAAAACCACCCCCCCTCCCCCCAAAAAAACCAAAAAACCCACTTTGAAACAATTAAGTCAAAGTGGGGACCAAGAGGAGGCCAGGGATAAAGGCACAAAGGAAAGGAACTGCACTTGAAGCCAGAGCAAGACCTCTGAAATTACTTTCCCAAAACACCCTGTCGATCTGACAGAAAATCTGTGTATGATAAAATCCACTCTCTAACATTTTTAAAGGGTATTAAATAACAGTGCCATGAAACTATAATTTCAGGAATCCTAGGAGTAAAATCTTTTTCATAACACTCACTAAGCTATAACTAAATACAACCAGTAATTTGCACTCTGCTTTTTAATGCCTAATGGATGCACAGGGATATAGAATCCAGTACTTTTTTTCCCAGTTAAGCAGTAAATAATCAAAACAAAGGGACAACTCCTCCGAGAGCTTCTAATCACCTTTCACACACTCCTCCAAATCATTAAAAGCAGGAAAAGGAAAAGTGAGGTCCACACAAACTGTGTGCAGTTTGGCCAGGAGAAGATGTACCCAGATACAACTCTCAAAGTCCAAAAGCAGTCACTTCCAAGGGGAAAAGAAAGGATGGAACTCTGACTGCTCACAAGCCACTTAATGTGTGATGACAAAAATGACAGAAGACACACTTTGGAGGGTGTTCTTTAAGTGGCACACACTCTGCTTACAATTAAAATATGCTTTGGAAGCTCTTAAGTTCCCAGTTTTGGTAGCCTTCCAAGCAACGCAATTAAAATTGGTAACATTATGATTACGACTGGCAAACATTCTCTAACTTCATAATGACAATTTAAATACAGTTGTCAGTCTTCTATGCTGAAATACCTGAATACTAAAGCTGTTATCAAATACTGACTTCTGTCTTTTGAGACCTCTGAATCATTTCATTATCTTGACACCCAGACTTCATAATCAGACGAATCTTTTATCCTGTGAGACACAAGAGTCAGTTTTCATGAACTGCTTTTCAATCAAAACAGTCTGGAAAAAAAAAAGGATTCCTAACTCCATTTACTGATGAAAAGAAAGATTAAATCATTTACTGTCTTTATTGGGCTTTATTGGGGAGCTACAGGAAGCACCAGCAAAAGAAAGGACAGTTGCTTCACCTCCCATCTTCTGACCTACGCACTTTGCAAACGTTACTTCTCGTGTATTTTGAATGAGGTTGAAAATAAGGCTCTTTTTTTTTAATGCCTCCTATGAACTGATAAAGAGAAGTATTTCATTAATATTTTCTCTAAAAGGAAATACAAGAAAACACAGTGTGGTGCAGCAGACTTCAGACTCTAGGATCTGCCTAGTGTGTGCTCAAAGCTTTTCCTTCCCTTTCTTCCCCCAGGCTTTAAGGTTTCTCTTCCCCAGAAGATGCTGGCTCTGTCTCCCTGGGTCAGCTGTTTCTCTGCTGCTGACAGTCATATCTGATGTATTCACATCACAGACCTGCCAAGTGGGACCCAATGTTCCACTGATTTGGAAATGTCCACAATGACTAAGACTTCAAGTTTTGCCCATGTAATTAATTTAATTGGAATCAAATATTCTTAGTTATTCAGATCATTGAGAGGCTTTCAGCTGTGCTTAAAAATTAAGACTAAAATGTTGTTTATGGTAATGATGAAGTTCAAATACAGTGAAACTTAAGAGGTTGATTAATTGGGTCTTACAAGAAATTTGGATATGACAGCCCTTCTCAGCCTTCACCAAGTAGTTTAGTAGTACATACTAGGATAAGATAATAAATTATTTAAGAGATCAGCCTTATGCAGAGATTTGTGGAAACAAGAAGAAAAAGTGCTGCAGGTTGTATTGCTCCCTGCCTGTGACCACATGGACCTACACATTTTGAATATGATGGGGAAAAAAAAAACCTTATCCTTCAGCATATTCTATTTTCCACAACTGAAGACCACAAGAGACAGTTCAGTCAACTTTCAGACATCATTAACGCAATTCCATTAATCCAGAAAGTGTGCTTCTATCTTATGAAAAAGCTGTCTGAAAACACTTAAAACATTTTTCTATCCAAAATGGTGATTTTTATTGGACCCTATGATAGAGATCTCAGTGTCAACAACCTGCTACAAAGCTAACAAATTGCACATGCATATTTAATATACGCATTAAGTTCTGTAACTAACCACCTCCTAAACACTCTGATGTTGCCTCATATTTCTTTTCCTTGGAAAACTTTAAGAGGGGTTTTTTTTGGCCGGGGGTGGGGGGGGGCATCCTCCTTTCTGTTGAGAGTAAATGATTTTTGCAGCCTGGAGATATTTAGTGAAAGAAACTGTTATTTTCTACTGAGTGAAAAGTGAGAACCAGAACTGTTCCTGTAATCCTTCTCCCCATCCTCAAAAACACGTGGGAAAAAGGAGTGGGGGTGGAGGGGGGTTGGTTTTGTTTTTAAAACGAGAAGCAGCAGAGCACAGCGAAGTAGATGAGATTGGATGGGAACTGAAATCATTCTCTTTGGGGTTTTTGATCCTCTATACAACAGGATGCTCAAGGCATCAGAGGAGCTTTGTACACACCACATCCTACCTGTGTCTCCAACCAGAATGCACTTTCAAGCCACAAGTCCAGGTTATGGTTACAGTACCAAGCTTTACAATTGTGTGCACGAGATAACCACAAAATGCCTTTTGACTTAAAACTTGCTTACTGTAGAACAACAGACAGCAAAGAGAAAGTAGCACCAGGTTCTTGCTGAAATAAACCCTTTTTTTCCTTTCCTCTACTGATCAGGTGGAGAAAAAAAAAAAGTATATCAAATATTAACCGCATACAGTGCCAAGATAGCTTACTTCATTTATTAATACTGCATAACGGTCTTTGAAAATATCCAATTTTAAGAAACAAGGTATATAAAGTAATGAGCAAAAACTTAAAGCACTTGAATATCAATATAAATAACCTTAAAATGCCTATTTTTAACCACCAACTACGGGCAGATTGTGGCTACTGTTATCCAAAAATGTTCTCTGCAGCCCTCCAGTGGTGAAAGGCACAGCAGAACCCAACGAGAGAACGACCCCGTTTTGTCTGATGGACTGCCGGCAGCGTTTAAAAGACATCTCCGAAATAAAAGCTCACACCCTTGTCTAAAGAAAAGATCCTTATAAAGGAGATAATTACCTTTAATTACATTAGAAAGTAAAGAGGAGAAAAATAACTCCCCTCCATCAAAACGTAGCGTGTTATATGTTAATCTGCCCAGAAAACACTGTATTCCCACCAGGACACCGAGGTGCGTTGGGTTAGTAACAGAAGCAGCAATTCATTTCCTACAGTCACTTTCTGCTATTCATAGACGTAAACGTAAACGAAGTCAAGTAACACTTGCTGGAAATAATCAATTTCCTCACAAAGTTACGGCTCATGCAGTTGGTTGGGGGTTTTTTAAGAAAACAAACGCCAAACAAACATTGAAGTTTTCTCTTCTCTGTGTCTCACACGCATGTTCCCAAATAAAATAACCGGCAAAGCCCCATAGAAAAATTAGAGCAACTACAACGTTTGAAAATAATATAAAATAGACTGAGACAGAGTTCTCAAAACTAAGTTTCTAAAACTTGGGGCTTGAACGCCAGTCCTAAACTGCATGGAAACAACACAAGGGAAAAGAAAACAAGCAGAGACAAGAGATCCCCCACACCTGTGAGACCAGAGCCTCGGGAAGGGGGAAGGCTGGCTGGGAGGTGGGAGCGGGCGGCCGGAGCGCTGCGGAGCAGCGACAGCCTCGCTACACCTGCGGCACGGCGAGCGGGGGTCACCCCGTGCCACGGCCTCCCGGGGAACTCCGGCGCCTTCTCCTGCCGCTCCCCTCCGCCCAGCCCCTGCGTGCGGAGGCGCAGCCCCGACCCCATCCCCGATCCACGGCTCCCGCAGCAGCGGCACCTCCCGCCCGGCCGCTCCCGCATCGCCCAAGGAAAGTAGCGGCCGCCGAGCTGCGGGCACCCGCCGCCGACCCGCCGAGCC
>VZRR01000615.1:659979-803338 GCA_013398015.1 Oreocharis arfaki | reverse complement strand
GGGCGGAGGCTGCTGCCGCCGCGCCGTCATTCGCCCTCGCTGCCAGCACCGGGGCGGCTCCGGCCCCCGCCCCGGGACCGCGGCGACGTCACGGCGAGGGGAGGCCCGAATATTCATGAGCCCAAGCGCCGCCGGGCAGCGGGCGGGAGGGCCCCGCGCACCTGCCCGCGCAGGTGGCACCTCAGCCCCGCGGGAGGGAGCGCGGGCGGCGCGGGGCAGGGCGGGCCCCGGGCTGGGGACGCGGGGGGGGCACAGCGGGCCGGGAGCAAGGACATGGCAGAACGGTGGGCAGCGAGGGAGAGGGGACGCCGAGGAAGAAAACGAGGTTTTGGTGAAGGATGCAAAGGGCACCGGGAGAGAAAGACACAAAGGTGGTGGCTGGAAGAAAGGAAGGGAGAAGAAAAGATAAAGTAACAGTTAAGTTGGAGGGAAACAGAAGACCTTGGAAACCCAAGGTGGGAAGAGAACATGAAATGCTTTTGTTGGAGGAAAAGGACAAATTGTAAAGGTTTTGGTGAAGGGGAGAAATGAACAAGGAATGGACAAACCTTAGGCGTGGAGACTCCACTGGCGAGGCCCGGAGCGATGCACAAAGGCCGTGGGGTCAGGCTGTGAGGGCAAGGAAAGCCGGGGGCTGGGTGCCTCAGAAATTATGCCCAGGTGCAACTCGTTACCAGGATTGCAGACAGCTGAGATATGCTGGAAGGAAAGCACCTACAAGCGTGAGGACACTCACATTACGATTACACATTATACTGATTGCAAGGTATTAGCTACGTACAAGCTGTGAGAGCTACAAGGAATTATTGCAGGCTAGTTTGTACTCTTCAAAGTCCCCTCCCTTCTTCAAATGCTCCCTCATCTGTGCTCTATCCCTTAAATTGCTCATCAAAGCCACTTAACTCTGGAAAAGCCAGTACTTCCAACAGAATCACCACTCCGAGGGATTCTCGTTGATCACTTGGCTGTGGGAGTGTTGCCATTCTGACAGAGCAACCTCAGGTTGCTCTCCTGAAATGTTTTCTGAATAGCTCGTGCCTAAGAGCAATACCAGGGGCCATCCCACAGAATGCCATGTAACTTTTGCACCAAAGACATCAGTCGTTGAATAAAATCATTTGGGTTTAGGTCTCTGTCACTATTCCTTTCCATTATTTTTCTCTATGCGTAGTGCTAGAAGCATGATTCATTGAGGAAATTGCTTTGAATAGATGGAATGCAGGATTCCCTCCTCCTTCTGTCCACACACACACAGAAAAAATGTGATGGGATACAGAGGCAAGAACCCAAGCCCTTTCCCAAACCAAAGATGTAATGCTTCATCTGCTAAGGAAGATGGATGGAAATACACATTTACTGTTATATTTCATTCAGGCAAAAAAAAAAAATAAATCGAAATTAAAACTGTTGAGACAAACTTCTAAAGTTCTTTTGGGCTGCTCGACTAATTAGTTATGGAATCTGCTTTCACTGTAATCTCTATTGTGAGCTTTAATGGAACAGTGGCTAGAAAAAAATAGGGGAAATCAGCAGTAAAGTAACTTTGAATATCACAAAACTATACAGAAAATTTAAAAATTTTCCAGCATTCACTTCTCTGTCGTCTTTCTAAAGACGATTCTTTGATGATGAATTCAGCCTTTTCCTGTTGGTGAGGAGGAAAGTGCTGCAGCCCCCGAGTGTGAAATGTTGCCCAGCAGTGCTGGCTGTGTGCACAGGGAGGTTTCCTGCTCAGCCTCATGGCGTGCCCGTCCCTCCCCATCCCAGCGGGACAGGGCTGGGGAAAGCAGCCGTGGGACAGAGCAGCTGAGCTGCTCACAGGGGCACTGCTGTGCTGAGTGCCCGAGATCCGGCACCTGCAGGCAAATATTAAATACAGTGCAGAGAGATTTAATATAAACAGCAACGGCAATGGCATCAAAGCCAGGTGGTCCTGCCCAGAACCGTTCACATTTAGAGTGGTCACACTGACAAAGACTGCAGGGGCATAGAAGGAACTTCAAAATCTATGGGATTATAGTTTGTTAATTTAGAAATAAATAAGTAAATAATTAAGTAAATAAATAAATAAATAGTGGTGAGCAGCATAAGCATTTTTTTAAGACAACACCCCACTTTGTGAAAGGCAAGAAATATGACCTGTGGACTAACACTCTGAAATTGTGTATATATAAACACAGCATCATAATTCAGAGGAGGGCATTTTCGTACAGGGAGCCAGCAAGTCTTTGAGAGAGTTAAAATTGGAAAATACTGCATTTTTAGTACGAGTCTATTACTAACAATCCAAAATACAACTGATTTGGTGGCAGGATGTAGAAAGCAGGTTTGCAAGGCAGACGTTGTACAGGAAGAAGCATCTCCTCAGCCAATTTATAGTCTAAATAAATAAGCCAGATAACAGAAATGAAAAGGGACAAACGTTGCCCCATTGCATGGGCAGGGAGCTGAAGCACAAAAGATGAAGAGGCTTCACCAATAGATAACATTACAGTGGTGTCAGAGTCAAAACCTAATTTCAGCTCTGGTACCTTAATTAAAACCTCTTCTCCTTTTTACCTCATTATGTTTGTTTATTGATATGACAGCCTGGGTGTTCTACCGTCTTCTGCTGGTGTGTTACACCGGTGATGGATGTAGATGGATAGGAAGGTTTATAAACAATTATGATGATATGGCACGGTGCAGAAATGTGTAATAGATAATTGCCATTACCTCTTCTATTTAATGCTGCTGTGCAACCCAGTGTGTCCATTAACTCCTGCAGCCTTCATCGGGGCTTAAGAAAGCAAGTGGAAAATCCTTTACTCATTTTATTCTTTCTTTCTAATCATTGCTTAACTGAAAGAGTGTATCCTTCAATTTTTCTTTGCATACATTTTTGACAGAACCATTACAGCAGGGAGATGTATTCTTTAGTCCCAAACAGGAACGTGCTGAAGGATTACCTCTGACCTGAGATCCATCCATTCGCATGTCTAGAACCGCCACTTCCTCCTGACATGGTTTATTGGTCTTGTAAAATAGAAATTCTAAAACAAGGGGGAAAAGGTCACAGCCATGCATTCACTGCGAATTATTGACATGGACCTGGCACCAGAGGCAGTCAATCAGAAAGATCCATTTGAGTCTGGAGATGTAAAGATTATTTTTATCATAATTTCCCTAGTGTGGATTCGAGATACTGCTGGAGGCCAGGATTTAACCCTGACAGGCAGAGTTTGCTGAAGAAATCTGGGTTGCTCCAAGGTCACGGTCAGTCCTATCTCAGGTCATTTAGCTGGGAGCTTCAACTATTGGGATGTTCCTGCGTTCTGAATAAAAGTCTGTAATATCAAGGTAAGTATTAGATTTTCTAAGTAACAAAAAAGAGAGAACTTAGCAGTAATATTCCGGTATAAAGTGGGGTTACTCTATTGTTAAGTGCATTAGACTCCATTAGTAAAAAAATAACTGAAGCAACAAAAATAAAGGGAATCATGAAAGAATAATCTATTTTAACATTACAAAAAAGTCACTTTGTCATGCATGAAAAAGAATTCAGTATGTAAATACACGTAATTCAGATCCTATAGCAAACCCCATTGTAGCACTGGTTGTAGGGTCAGGGTCTAAGGTCCAACGCTCTTCATAGTTTTATTTTAGGACATGTTTGTGTAACACCAAAAATGGGAAGCACATAATCTGATTGGGTGCCTGTGGCCATGATTCAAACAATGTTAATGTAAAATTAGAAATAACCAACTAACTAAGGTACAGCAATCTCGATTGGATCACATTTAGAAGATGTTTGTGTATTACCAAAGAAAATGGCAGTACGTTTTCATGTTGGAGAAACAGAAGGGAAAGGAGCATAAGTGTCATTTTAAAGAAGAAAATGGATTTAAAATACAGCATGATAGAGCATGCATTTTCATATGATACATAGAAGTTTGCTATTGCAGTCACAGGATAGAAAAATAAGTTTCCAATAGAATGGAAGTAAATTTTGGGTTTGCTGGTGAATAGAAAGTCATCATTTTCCCGTGTGCCAAATGCAGCAGCAATAACAATGATGTAATTTATGTTTCTCCCCGAGAAGCATGAAGTATGCCAGGGGCCATCCTGATTATTCATTCTTGCTTCCTGGCTTTAAAGTCGCCTTGGCCGTCAGAGGACATCAAGAGAATGATGCAGCATTTTCCTATGGCTACCACAGGTGCCATTGCCTCTCTAGAAGTTTGCAAGCATTTCTGCAGACTTACGCAGGTCAGGAACTTTCAATAAACAAGTATGGTGGCCATCAAGTAGAACAAAACAAACAGCCTGAGAAATGAGTATAGATATAAACATTACTTTCCATATATGCTGCAACTGCTAATGTGTTAATTAAACAGAAGAAAATGTACTTAAATTATTTATTCTTAATAAATGAACCGTCTGAATAATAAATATGTGTGTTCTATAACCATCAGGAAGGTTTTTAAACAAAAGGGCCTTTTGCAGAAGGAAAAATCACATGAAAGGTGGGGAGAGAACTGTATTTGTTTAAATACCATTAAGAACCCAGCCAAAGCCAAATAGCTGTAATGGTAGAAATTAATACTGCTGACAGGCTGGTGCATTGTCTCGTACACTTTGTGTACAACCCTGTAATTCCTGCTTAATACAGATGAGAGCTCTGGAACCATATTTAACCCTACAGTGGCTAATCAGTGTAATAGAAAACGTGCACTTGGTTCCTCAGCTCTGATATTTGAATCCTTGACACTGAACCCTGCTGCCTTCAAACTCTGCTTCTGTCACACTCCCCAGTTTCAAAGACATCGATCCTGTTTTAGGCTGCATAAGAGGCACATGGGTTTAATTGTTATTTCAAAAGCAGTTTTTGTTTTTAACATATTATGAACCTTCCCAGGTTTTTACAGAGAGAGATCACTAAATAAAGTCATGTTACAAGTGAAAATTAATCTTGCTTAATCACATCCAAAGAGGCCTTTGATGGACACCTGTGTAAAACACTTGTGTCTGGATGAAAATGAAGCTGGTAATTGGGAGGGAGACACTGCTCAGATGTGAGCTAACATCACCACCGTGCTCCTGGATGTGCTTTGGAACGACTCAGATAACAAGCCCTGACAGCACGTTCTCTTTCACAGTCCTGCACTGCTTTTTGCAAGGCTGGGGATCCTCCCCCCAAATTCCTTCCTGGCTGACTCGATCCCACCCACCTAACTTCCCCATAAAGCTTTAGGTGGAGATTGTGTCCCTCCGTGTTCACAGACACAATGATTATATGCACAATAATAGGGTGCAGGATCTCTAAAACACAAAGAAAGCAACACTACTCAGGTAACTAACTCCTGGAATCCCCAGTGGAGTGCTTAACTCTGCATTAGGCTTTTAATTGTTTTCCTTTTAACAAAAGTAAGATTCTTGCTCTATTTTAACATTAATCAATGAGATAACACCCACTAGGTGTTTGCCTTTTCAGTAGAAGATGAATTACTGGGTACTATTACCCTTCTTTTGTGTTATCCAGTTTGGATCTTTCATTTAAGACATTTACATTTAAGACGTTTTACATTTTCTGTAAATAAAATAGAATTTGGAAGCAGAGATAACATTTTTATAGCATTAATGAGATTGTCAGCAGAGAACAAGAAAATTAGCAAATCTATGGAAAATTTCCATAAGCCGGGTTTCGACCTTAACATTGCATCCAAATTGTGAAAGATACAGTTAAAATTAAAAACTGGAAGTGGATAAGTATTTTGCCTGTAGACAAGATGTAATTTCAAGAAAATTAAACCAGGAACACACTGAATAAATATTTTTTTTTATACTATGGTGTCCGACTTAGAATTAATTTTTGATGCCTCTGTCCAAAGGTATCAAAACCACTGGGTGTAAGTCAAAACCAGGGCACAGTCTCAGATCCTGACTAGCCAGATAGAGAGATTAATGCCTCCAGCAGAACTACAATTGCAGCTTCCCACATCCACTCACCGTAAATTACTTCCTCTGCCAAAAGTGTGGGCAGTGCAGTGTTATTTGTACGTTTAAACTGGTGGCTGTTGATTTCAAGTAAGTTGCTATGTTTTACCTCTGGGGTTACCCCCACCCCTACCCCCCTCCCCAGTTGTATTTTTATCCTTTTGAGAAAGATTTCAATGAATTACAACAACATTATTTCAAAACACCTCAAATTCTCGCCTATTTCTTTTGTGAGAGTGTTCTCAGTGTCATTCCTGCTGTAAAAAGTAACAGCCCTTCTCATCTCTCCTGTTTTGCATGAGCAATTGGGCCCCAGAAGCAATAAATGAGTTTTTATTTGGTTACTGGTTAGGCAGTGGATGATCAGAGCTGCCACAGCCGGACACAGGACCTAAATCAGAGCGTGAGGAAGGTGACAGCCCAACACCTGCACTGTGGCTTGCACCAAGCAAAATGAAAAGTGAATGTAGGGTGCCTGGCACAAGTGTACAATGCTGTTTGCAGATTATTAGATCACGAAATTGGTGCTGCTGTACAAGCTGCTGAACTAGGGCCTTTCTTTAGGACAATTTTTCCTGCACTCAGAGAGCCAAAAATGTGGCCTTGTAGAACACAAAGTCAGCTCTTCATGGGATGGACTTCATGCTTGCTGAAACTGGATGGCAGAACTTCAGGTAACTTAAAATATCCACAGGAAATAAGAACACCAATGTAACTACAGTACTCTCAGTTCTTGGGGGGAAATGCTGTCACCTGAAGGAACAGTAAGCAAATTCTTTAACTCTTCAAAACATTTATTTCTGCTTCCTCATATTTCCTGCCTTCAAACTAGCCTTCCCCTCCTGCGTACAGGGCAGTCTGTAAATAGCACAGTAAAGCTGGAGGTGTAAATTGGAACCCCATTGCAAGGTTTATAGCCCATGTTGATTCAGTATATTCTCCTTTTTGCTTTGTACAGACTTCATCACATCAGGGAAGATCTGAATCCACATAGGGACATGAATATGGCTGTTTGAATGTGTGGAGGGGGAATAACAATAAATATCCAAGGTGACCTTTGAAGCCCAACTAAAAATGTGATTTGACAAAATTTTAACGATACTGAAGAGAAAAATTACAGCATTTCTATCCACCCTGAGTGCCCTTTATGGCTCCCATCAGACAGCACAACAAAATTTCTGTAGGATGTTTTTCATGCTCCATGCCTTCTTCAGAACTTTCTCAGTTCTTATACCTTCTCCCATGTTCTAGAACTTTAAAATGAACATTTAGTTTACTTCACCCTCAGTATTTTATGTGTTAACTTTTCAGTTAATCAAGATTTGCTGTGCCTACTTTCTTCTAGTTTCTGTAAGTTTTCTTAATACTTCCTGAAGCTCTAGAACAAAGTGTCAGTTTATAAACTGGGGCAAAGTAGCCTAAAATCTATGAGGTTTTCACATTTGTAACGAACAGAAGTTATTGTAAACTAACACTTAGAGAGCTTCTATTTATTTGGAAAAGCACAGCTTCCGTTTACCAACTCTTAGACTTCAGAAAAAAACCCCACACTTTTGCAGGAAAAGAATATTCTGATATAAAAACATAGTCAAAGCTTGGAATCTCTACACATCTATTAACATTGCTGTAGTGCTACCTTTCCTGTGGTTTAATTACCATTATTACATCAGGCTGAATGTCAAAAAATGTTGATGCAGATAAAGATTTTCCTCTCACTGTAAAATTTCCTCCTCAAGCTAAATTTGAACCAGTTACTTTCAACTGCTGCTCTTCATTTCTTTGATTGATGATAATTCCTTATAATTTCCTACCTTTCTCCCCATGTCTGATTTCTCTTGATTATTATAATAATATAATCTTATACCGTATCTATTTTGCTTTCTTCCGAGGCATATTTCTCGATAGTAACCATTTTAGGTTTGGTGCTCTTTGATTTGAGCTGCCAAGAGCTGCTGTGTTTTGGCTGATCACTTAGCAAGAGCCAATAATCCCAGGAGCTCATCATTTTGGAGGGAACATAGGTAAAGAGTGCCATCCAGAGACACACAGAGCTCCAGGCGTTCTGCAAACGGGGAAGCACCTCTGTGCCTGAGTCACAGCACTGGGGGCTTTCTGCCCCACTCTGGGAACTGCAATGCCACCTGGGTTATTTCTGTGTGAAAGAGCAACACAGATTCGATCTGTATCACAGGAAATCAAAGTTCCTGGGTCCTCAGCAGTAGCTCACATCGTGCTGTCGTTAGCACACAACTTGTACTGCTCTAACTGTGCCGATTTCCTTCGCAATAGCTGAGCCCTTCTCTGTAGAAGAGAAACTACTGTGATTTTTCTGGGTGACTGTATCACACCCAGATGAATGAAAACATTGCTTGGAAACCAGCCAGAAAAGCTGTTGCTGAAAGATAGTGTTTCCAAGGATGACAAATAATGGAGAAATTACAGCAGAGAGATTCAGCGCTGAAATGCATCCACATTGCTACCCATGAATCTCTGAATTTCAGCAAAATTCAGCTGAAACCAAACAAAGGAATTGCAGTCAAGTCCTTCTAAAGAATGAGTTTGAGAAACCCAGAGTGACTTCAGAGAGGAATTACATTCACAGAGCAGAGATAGCAGATTCATCATTCCGGGAGCGAAGATGAATTCTGAAAAATATAGCCTTATTTGTTGGGTTTCTGAACTAAAGGAAATAAAACTACCAGAGTTCACATCCCAGAGCCATTCCAAATGCAGCGCTATCTCTTCAGCATAGATTTCCACAAAACAGCAATTTTCTTACAGGAAACTCTAATACAGCCAAGGACAAATAAGCTCCTGATTTAGTCACAGAAGAGCTCTCCAAATCCACGGAGTCCACACCACTGCTCGATAACTGATACAGGAGCTATTGCAATATCCCACTTACTGATGTCCTGGCTCATTGGAAGGCTTGGAGTTTCCAGAATCGCTAATCCTTTAACTGTGAAGGTGATAAATGTTGCAATTATTCTCAATTTCCCCAAATGATAAGTTTCAGTGTATAAATAAAACGTGAGCAAGGAGCTTTTTTTCCACATGAAATGGTTCAGAGCAAAACATCGCAGAGGAGGCAAAAAGGATTCTCCTAAATGCATTCTGTGAGCCAAATTTGAAGTATTCCTCCAAACTATCCTGCCTGGTTTACAATACCACGGGACACATTAGGTGGCCATTACCAACAGTAACTTGCAGAAATAGCTTGTTGGAACACAAGGCTTCCTATCCCATTCTCTAAAAATCAAAGGAGATTTTGGCCTGCTGCCTGAATGAGGTTTCCCAACTCACCATGCCCTTTTCATCCACTCCCTTTCTGGCAACCCAACACGGAACTCCAGATTAAGTATGTTTATTTTTTTGTATAGAATATCATTGGTGAAACTGCTCTGGTTTGGAAAATTACACTTTGCTACGCTTTCAAGGAGAGTGCTGGTCCTTCAAGTAATTGAGAATTGACTTTTTTGAGGACTGTAAACTTCAGCAAAGCTTGTGGTAGGCAATGAATTTGAAATGGACTTATTAGCCCCCTAAGTGACTCAAATTCTACTGTAAATGGACTAACAAAAAGGAAAAGAAGCAGAGCTTTTTCACAGAACTGCATTTTCTTACTACCTCATCAGAGTCTTGCTGCACAGACTGCAAATTTCCCAGGGAAATTTTTTATCCCCAATACTCAGTAGGCAAAGATTGTTTAGCAGTTGCCAAACAAGTGATTGACATTTGCATTTCATCTGTCTTTGGCAACAAAGTAACTTCTATGTTTCAGTAACTTAAGTTTAGAAAGGCTGCAATTTAGATGTGATAATATGAAAAGCTGTTATTGTAATACAAAAAAATTATTAGCCTCTAAAATCTCCCAGAATTTGAGAGGTACCAATTAATAGATGAAGGAAAAACATCATTAAAATACAAAACCAATCAAGCAGTATGATATTGGATCAATAAGGGATTGCCTGTACCCTGAGCAGGTTAAAATTGTCCATTAATCAAGAGGAATGTTTACTTTTCCTAAAATGTTTTTTTTAGTAAGCACATCATTACTTTGCCTACTTTGATTGGAGGTTTGCAATGTCAGTGCAGTTGCTGGTAGCCATGCTCCAAATGCAAGATGAATGTAGCTCCATAGCAAAAGAGAAAGCAAACTTCTCAGTCCCTGTTCCAGGAGGGCCTCCAGCTCCTTCCTATCACAGGAGCCTCCAAACCAGCACCAGGACACCTTCAGACAGGAGTTCTATGGCTAAGCAGAACCACCCCCTCCACAGAGTTCTAGGAATGCCGAGTGGGAAAGGAAGCTCCTGCAGCTGAGCCATGGAAGAACCCCAGATAGCGAAGCTCTGTCACCACAGAATGAGCTGTGAGGGAGCAGGAGGCTCTGCCTCCCTCCCAGGAACTGAGACAGTGCTCCAGGGGTACTCTGAGCTGTGAAGGCTGAGTATGGACACAGATCTTGGCCACCCATCAGCTTCACACGGAGTCTCTGGGACACAGCACCTCAGACAAAACAACCCCCACGAGCTCATCATTTAGTTTGAGTGACATCACATCGCACCGTGCCAAGCAGATTGATTGATAGGTTGTTCAGAACATTCAAAACAAGCTTTCCTTTTCTCAGCTGTTCCAACCTTACTAAATCAATCAAAAGAAGTGTGATTATATTGTAAATTAAGCACACCAAATTTGCTGTAAGATTTCCTTTTTTTTTTTTTAATTATAAGTGCAGGATCAGCAGCAAACTAGGTAATAAAGCCATTAAAATATAACAGAAGATTTTGATAAAAGACAGCTGAGAACGAACATGTTGCCACTTTAGTTTGACTCACTTTGCAAACAAAACAAACAGCCCCAGCCCACCCATGCCCTGTTTACACTGTGGAGCAACTGCAGAACACATGAACTGGATTCCTCTCCAGTGACATCAAAGCAGCAAATGTGGTCCCTGCCCACACTTGGTGTCCTCCAGCTCTTTGCTGTTGCTCAGTCCAGAGGACCAGACTAGGGTAAAACTGAAGATTGGAGTTAAATTCATGAAATGTGATAGTGTGGGTGAAGGGTTCTCAACACCTCCCACTATCCCAGGTTGCTCCAAGTCCCATCCAGCCTAGCCTTGGACACTTCTAGGGATGGGGCTGCCACAACTTCTCTGGGCACCCTGTGCCAGGGCCTCCCCACCCTCCCAGGGAAGGTTTTTTCCCTGATATCTCATGTAAACCCACTGTCTTCCAGTTTGAAGTCATTGCCCTTTGTCCTGTCATCTCTCAAGATGTACAAGGTGCTGTCAGGTATTGATCTGATCCATTTAATTGGTTTTGTATCTTTGCTCTGGCACAGCAATTTAGTAATCCCATGCTGACAAGTATTTCTGCATTCTATATAACTTGAATATCATCCAAGCACCTGGACATTTTAAATGTGAATATTTGAAGTTCAGATTCTGCAAACCTTAAAGTGATTAACACATAATTTCCAAATGTTTGTAGGAGTTAAACAAAGCCAACTTGAACTACATTTTCCATCCAAAAGAATAATGGTAGAAGAACTCTTATAGTGGTAATCCAGCTTTGCCCATTTTGCCTTAGTGAACATCAACAGTGCAGCATGTAGGCAACGAGCCTGCTACCAATTTATTGTGTATATTTTCATGTTCCAAATAAATGTAAAAGGATTTTCATGGTTTGCAGTGCATGTTCAGAAAAATTAATCTCTTGAGAAAAAAAAACAAAACCAAAAAAAGCCCCAGACTGAATTAATTATGAACGAAAGATATCCATGGCAAATGCAGCAGAGGCTGCAGTGAGCAGGGGAGTACCATGGCCTTTGTTTAAGAAATTGTATTCAAGTCACTGTCTTGTTTCTATCTATATCTTGTCATACAAATGACTCTTTGACAGAGAGCTGATATCTCATCAAAAACTATTATAAAACCATAATTACTACTTCTGGATCATTAATCTGAAATAGCAATATGTTTCTGCATAAATGGAAGTGAGTTAGGAAATTCTGCCAGTCTGTGGTCCCTCGGATGTGTTATAAAACTGTTAATTAACAGAACAGAGACCTATATATGATCTACTTAGTTCTGGTATCTCCATGAAAAAAGCAAGACTCGGGGCCAGATTGTAATTCTGGCCATGTTTCCAGCTCCCTGGAAATTTCAGATACCCATTCCCTGCTCAGCTGTCCTCTCCCTTCTTACTCAGCCCACTGTGAGATGGGAACCTGGGCATGAGCTTCCCTGCTCACTGCACTGCCTTGTTCTCCCAGGCGTGCTCAATTTCCCAGGAATGTGTTTGTGCCTAAATGCTCCCCAAGGAAGATAAAACACAGCTTTCTCCTCCACTCTTCAGTGTTATTTTTCTTTTTTTTTTTTTAAATTTCATATTATTTTCCACTAATATCTCCATACTATGCCGTGAATAAAAACTTCCATGTGAAAACTGGCTCTGGTTAGTCTTGAACATGAGGTAATTACTGCCTGGTAAATGCAGCACCCTGCCATAACATTTTATAGTTGTGCTTTTGTAGATTAGCATACATAAAAAGGCATCTGATGAAGTAGCACATTATGAGACAACTCTTTGGAATGACAAAGTAGAAAGGACTGGGAGAAAAAAATTAGGAAAACTGAAGCCAAGGAGATTAGAGGTGAAGATATACTGCAACTGTTATTCATCTTTCCAGATCAGAGATGGCTTTACATGTGAAAGAACTACAAAATTTGACCCCGGAGAGAATAACAATGCATTAAGTTTAGAAAATAAACGAGATGATTTAATGCTGAATGCTACCAGAGTTGTCAAATACAGGTTGTTTTTTCACTGTGTTCTGCTATTGCTACTGAATTGTCTACAAGCACCTCCACTCCTGGTGTGGTATTTAAGGAAAAGGAGCAGAAGATGCTCAGATCCTCCATCATTAACAGATATGAGAGCTCTAAAGGTATGAAAACAAGGGAACTTCTGCAGCAGCTACCTAAACTAATCTCAGAATCATCAGGAGATACTGTTTAGAAGTGATGCTGATTTCACTGAGTCCAGGTTCTAACTACTGCAGAATAGAGGATATTTCAACTCAGATGTGAAGAGGAAGCATGATTAACTTGTAGGGCTATCACAAAAAAATCAAGAAAAAACCGGTTAGATTACACAAATAGTTACAGCTTTCAAATTATGAATCATATTTCATATAATCAAGTATTGATTACTTAAGACTTCAGAGAAAAAAGCTGTTAAATTGTTTCTCATATGAGAAAATATACCTGTTTTAGACTTTCATTCCCATAGTACCCTATAACAACATGAACAGCAGGACAGAAAAATGAATGGTGTAATCCTACCCTCCCACCAGTTAAAATCCTGATTTTGCTCTCCAGTTGCAAGCATAAAAACTATAATATTTCATCCTAGATTGTTCCTCCCTGTTTTGAAAAAAATAAGAGCTCCGTTGTAACACAAATATTGAAACTGTAGGAGTCATTTATCACAGCACTATTGGTAGTTAGAAAAAAGCTGGGAGGGGAAGGCTCATTTCAGAGCCACAGACTCCATGAGATCAACCACCACTGATTTCACAGAGTTTTGCCTTAAAAATTAATATGCAAAGGCTCTGAGCAAAACTTGCAGTGACTTCAATGAGGCCGAGAAATCACATCTCTAATGCAGTTTGAAATAAATCATACGTGTGAAATACGGAAGAATTAAGAATTAAGTCCGAAACTTATTTTTCAGCAGCTCTTTCTGCATGTTTGTTTGGCTTTGGTTGTGGGGTTTTTGTTTGTTTTTAACCCATTGTGAAAGTTCAGAGAAGACCCAGAGTGTTCACTGGATTAAAGCTGGGGCTTTGTCACTGGTCGTGGCTCAGCTCTTTTGGGTTGCGAGCTCAGGCTGAGCAGCTCTCTGCAATCCAGGGACACGCTGGGCCCTGCATCTCAGCGCTGCCATCTCTGCTCCTCATTAAAATGGGTTCAGGAAAGGAGCCCGGGCCCTGGCCAGCTGCTCAGAGGTTGGCCCCACTGTTTGCCTGCTCCCCAGCCCCTTCCTGCCTTGGCCAAGCCGTAGTTTCCCAACCTGCAAGGGCACGATCTGAGGAACAGCCGTGCCAGGGATGGTTCCCAACAGCCAGTGGGGACAGCAGCTACGGGGACACCAGAGGGGATGCAAAGCCAACAGCTCTGTGGAAGCCACACAGATATTTCAGAAATAATCACGTCCTAGTTTCTCCCAGAGATACAATCTTTTGTTAGAGGAAAGCAAGCAGATAAGGTATTACAAACTGTTCTTTTCTGGTATATTACGTCTGAAAAGGTTTTGGGGTTATTGTTCTGTATTCTGCCTGAGCTGCTGGTTTCTGTGAGTTCAAAGAAAGCTTTACTTGTTTGCTGAGTGTTTGCTACTCTTACTGCACCTATCAAGTATCTTGCCTGTGTTTTACTTTTGTCTGTTGCTTGTAGTTTGTTCCTCCAGCAACTGCTTGCATTGTAAACAGTACATTGCCTTAAAACTTCTGCAGTTCAATGAATGTAGATGTTTTACAAAGCTAATTACTGTATATGTAACAGCTTAATTATTTAAAGGTGCAAAAAATTGATAACTCATAGAGTAAGAATTAGAAAACTAATATATGAAAAATATATGTAAATGCTACCTCATTATGAAAGCAAAAATATGGATACGTATGTCAGCACATAGGCTGCCAAAAAGAGATTATGACATTGAAATGCATTTTAAAAAGTCAATTATTTCTTCTCATCTGACCAATCTTTACATCAAAAACAGAATCTTTACATCAAAAACACAGCCTGCATTCTGAGTCATGTTTGTCAGGAAGAAAATGTAAGAAAGCGAGATCAAAAGAATAACAAAAATGAGTTGGAAGAAGGAAGAAACCTAAATTTTCTTTACAGAAATCCAACAAAGAATCAGCAAAGAGTCTGAAAAATCAGTGGTGACAGTGCAGCCAAGGCACAGACTGGAGACAGTCTGTGTCAGCAGGGCCTACTCATACGCTTTTAATGAGGAACTTGGTGCAGGTAATTGTCTAAAATAGGCGATGCATTCAAAGAAGGAGAAATTTTATAAGGAAATCCTCATCCATTTCTTGCCCCTTCCTACCTGCTTCCATAGAATCCCGAAAGATGCAGGAGAATAGGAACCATACTGTTTGTTAATTATACAAAGGCAGCTTCTTCTGAAAGATTTCAAAGCATCTTGTCAAACATTTAATTACATCTCACAGTTAGCCTCACTTCAAAAAGGTGTTAGTACCTTGCCACACGAGGTTTTTCAGGAAGATGAGGTTTCAGTGCCCCGGTAAGACTGCACTGCAAAGTCATTCTGGAACTGAGTAACTGTTCTCAAGAGGGAGAGGAGCAGGAGGACGGGCAGGAGCCATCCCCAAACTACTCTGGGCACTGTGGGGGGACAGAGGCCTCGATGGATCCCTCCTGGAAATCATCCCACCTGCTGTCAGTGCCCAGCTCTTGTGTCTTACAGAAATGGAGCATATTTGGGCAAAATGAGGAGGAATTCCCTCTCTGATTCTCTGGTTGACACAGCTTGCAAGATCCCCGAGGAATAAAGAGGTGCCCGTCAAGCAAAGGGAGTTAAGGAAGAGCTGCCAGCCCTGTGGAATGTTCTAGTGATGCTGCCTTTGCACACTGGTGTTTCAGTACTCATATCCATGCCAGGAAAAACCATGGGAAAACTGCAGAGGGATTGTGAAAAAGCTATGAAGATGTCTAGAGACCTGAAAAATATTCTTTGCACAAATCAAGCAGGAAATTCAACCTACTTATTTTGTCAAAACACGTCAAGGAAGTCAGGAACCAGTTAAAGTAGAATACTTTAAATAGAATAGAAGGATTTGTAAATTATGAAGCCATTTAATTCAGGTGGCAAAATGAAAAAAAAATTAACACACCAAAAGCTGACATTACAAATGGAACCTTTTTCTTAAATAATTAATTACCTATTGGAATAGATTACCAACAAAACTGATGAATTTGCCAACAGCCAACACCTCTCATGTGAGGCCAGCTGCATTTCAGAAAAAGGGACAGCTGACTGGAAGCTGAGAGTAGCAATTTCGGACAGCTTAATGACTACAAATGGTTTGGTGTGACCTTAAAGCCACCAAATCACTGTGAAGCACATGATTTCTGTGCAGATCCTTCCCAATCATGAAAATGTTAAGGTGATTTAGTCATTTGGTCCAGCTTTCCTGCCTTTTCAAAAGTCACATACCTCAAAAAAAACCCCCAACATTCCAGGAAAGGCATCATGAGAAAATTCATAGTAGTGAAAAGGCAGAAATTTCTGGTCTCTGTATTATCTTTGCATTTCTTTTCTCAATAATTGCTTTTTCTTCAAAAAAAAATATATGAAACAAATCATTAGAGATACTCCATTAGTCATTTGTTAATCACAGCTCTTAGCTTTCCAACTTATCAAGAAAAGGATTAACTTCTTAGTCACCAGAGCAAACCAATATCTGCATAACTGGAAATTGGAAAGCTTGGTAAATAAAAACTTGAGGGATCAGAGTTTTCAGCCAAATCCATATGGTTTAGATAGGTGCCATTGATGAAAATCATGGCCTAAACCTGCCACTGTCTCAGCCCTGGGTCCTGGTAGGTAGATGGACAGGACCTGCCATGAGCAATCCTTCTCCTCTCCTTTCCTTGGGTGGTGTTTTGGTTTTGTCTTTTAAAAGACACGTTCTGCCAGATTTTTTGACAGCAGTTTCAGACTTGCCAGCAGTGCAGGGCAGAAGCTTTTGTGCATGGTGGTACCAAAAGCCACTTTGGCTGACACCAGAGAGGGGAGGACACTGCTGGCACCACGAGCAGCCTTGGCTCCTGCTTCCCTGGGCAGTGCCACTGTCACACTCTGCTTTCCCGGAGGGAGCAGGAATTCCCACTTGGAATGGGGCAGGAATGGGGGCCCAGCTTTGTGCTTTGCTCACAGGGCACTGAAAAGGGTCCCCCAGCTGGGCCCTGCCCCTCAGCACGGCCAAAGGCAGCAGCTGCCACGTTGCTGCTTCCCTCCCCGCCAGGACTTGGCTGCCCACTTCCCTGGGCTGAGCTCATGCCCTGCTATCCACACAGGACCCGCTTCCACTAAAATCCCCATGAGCTGCTACTGATACCAGCACGAGATGGATTGTGCTGTTAGACAATGCAGTGTGGGTGAAGAGAAAGAACTGCTATTTTTGCCATTTTCAGCAAGTGTTTGGAAGGCACAGATTTGCATTCGGTAATCTCCACGGGCCCATGGAAAGTGAGAGCTACAGTCTTGTCACATGGATAACCCTCCTGGGCACCCAGAGAGGCAGGTAATGGGCTCACAGGCACAATTACCAGGAAATTAAAGGAATGGGAGGAAGAAGAAAGCCTGAAATTAGTTAAAGATATAGGCAAACACGCAACATACCACATTTTGTTATGCCACACTGTCTCTGCATAACAATGTAAAAATAATATAAGGATTACCTAATAAAAACTAGTTTAATGTTTGTGCTGGTTTGGGCTCTCCAAATCTGCCATTCTAAAAGATTTTAACTGAAGATAATGAGTGACTTTATTCAGGGCTTTGAAAAAAGATTTCAATTTCACATTAAACTTGTCCATGTGGCAACATTAGACTTTTATGCTGCAGGGATGTCACAAGCACATTTTTATTCTCTCTGCTTTAATTTTGGTTAATATGATCATCCAGAGTCAACTTTCTTTGAAATAAAATACTGGTGTTACAAATCTAAAATGATTGCAAAGGAATATCCTAAACCAAGCTACATGAAATTATTTAAACGTCTTCTTTCCATTTTCCATTTCTGAACTAATCTATTTAGAAATTACCTTGAGAAGAAGTAATAAATGCAGTTCTTCCAGTTTATTTGTATTCCTGTCAAATACACAGCATACAGGTGATACTGCCCAGGAACTTCAGTGTAAGAGCAAAGTGTGGAAGACTTTGCATAACAAAGGAGCTCATTCTACTCAGAAGGACAAATGAAAATTAAATAAATGCAGTAAGGAGTAAGTCTAGACTTGAACAGAAGACTTGAATTCCTTGAATTCACAGACCTTTTTTACATAAAAGAACATTAGTTTTAAATAAATAAAGGGGGAAAATATTTTTGAAAATATTGCTGTAAAATACAGCAGCAGAGTTCTCCAGCAGGAACAACAATGATCACATCTGTCTTGCAACTGAGCTGGGACTTTCCACTCTGCTCTTTATGTTACAACCTCAGGCAATGTTTTCTGCAACTGTCACTGGAAGACCTGAATATTTTTTCTTGGGTGAGAAAGATGAGAATTTTGTTTCTTAGTCTTTTCCCCAACCTTTCCAAACAACAAAATAACACTTTACTTTCTGTTGTCAATTCAGGAGCATCTTGGAGCTCCCATGAGATTTGGAGATTGCAAAAGAACTGAATCTGCCTCCACAATCTGTGGGCACTGGGTATGTGTTGGGGGCCATGGAATGGTAACTCTCCAGCAGTAACATTTTGGGGCTTCTCTTCTCCCTTGGGACAGAGTGTAGCACCACCCTACTTTCAGCCACAGCCAGACCTCACATCTACCTTGAGAAATTATGAGCAAGTTCACAAAGCCAGGCATAAATTAATTTCATTATTGCAATTACTAAGCACTGGAAGAGAAAAAATGTCTTTCTTACTTTCCCAGTGGAAACACCCCCAACCCCAAGACTGGACTGATCCAGAGATGCACTTTGATGATGTGGGCAAAATGCTCTGAAATCAGTGGGAATTCTGTTTACCAAAAGGAAAAGGGACCAGATGTGACACTTGAGCAGATGTGATCTTCCCTTTTCTCAGTGTTGGGCCCTTGACTGACAGTGCAGAATTCCTCATCTTCTCTAACTGTCCTGTAGAGTGAAAGAGTAAATTTCCTGAATTTTCCTCCTTAATTTGTATTCCCCAGTCTAACCTCATTGATCCCCATTAAAACTCTAATAAACACAATCCTGTAGTCGTTACTAGAAATCACTATTTACATTCAAACCTCTTAAGGATCTCCAGATTTTGCTTTGTGCTATGAGACACTACTGGAGAGAAGAGTTGGATATATTGAAAAATAAAAATAATCAGTGGGATTTTTCCCTTTTCACAGTAACTAATGCTAACCTGTCTCAAAAGATTCGGAAAAGGTAACCTGCTTTCTAAATACAGGAAAGGAAAGATACTTGAAAGGGATTAAAACCTTTTTGATATCAGAGACAAAAATTACTAACTTGCATTTTGCTTTCCAGCTGAGATTTAAAATTGATGCACAGTTCCTTATGAACCCAGATATTCACACTAATTTAAAATTCATCTCTCCATGAGCACCAGAATCCATTGCTCTGAGCGTGCAGAGTAGAGGAAGCAGGAGTCTAACCAATTTGTCAAAATAATCTTCAAGTTGAATTTTTTCATGGTTGATTATAATCATAGCCATTTCAAGCAGTGTGATAGATCTGCAGATGTGTAAACCTCTGATTCCAAGGAGTAAAACCCAACAGGTTGCAAATACTCAGCTTCAGAAAAAGCATTTGCTTAGAAATACAAATCTTTCTTTCTAAATAAAAGTAGGGATTCCTATCTCTAAGAACATCTTAAAATGTGTTCTCATAGCTGTATTTTTAAAAGTCTTAATAACATCTCTGTTTTGGACTTCCTGAAAAGGGTCTGGAGCTTAAGTTCTGGGTATTTTGAGAAAGCTTTATCACAGAGTTTCAAAGACTTTGCCTACTTTTTTCGGGTACTGCCAGGGTCAGTACCTGGAACAGGAGAGCAGGGATCCATTCTGTGCTCCCCAATCTGCTGCCTCCACTCACAGGAAGAAAAAGGAGAATCCTGAGCTGGCTGGGAGCAGAGGCTGAGGCAGTTGTGATGCAGAAGAGACTTCAGTGCCTGCTAATGGCAGGTTAGCTAAGCTGCAATACCTAATGAAACTAAATTAAGTACAGGCAAACTTAATTCCAGGATGTGTGAGCATATTAATATTTGACTTGGAAACTGTAGGAGCATGATGGGTACATGTGGGAGCAAAAGGAACAGAAAGAGAACAGAAGAGAAAGGAATGATATAATTATTATTTAGCAATACTTAGATCAGCTTGAAAGTTGCTAAGCAGTGTAAAACCTCAGTGTAAGTGACAATTCCTGTATAAGCATTTAGAAATCTCAAAAGGTACCACAAGGAAAGCTGTAAGAGGCAAAGCACTTAGTTCAAAGCCCTCCCTTCTATGTCAGTGGCAAAGGAGTACTTTGATTTGCTTTATGGACAATAAATAACACAAAAGCCTAGAAGATGCAGCAGGACTGACAAGATTGTGCAATCCTCGCAGGACAGCACACACAGCTAATCAAACACACTGGCTTATTGCCTCCAGAGCTCCTCTGCCTTACAGTGCTCTCCTACACCTGAGTATTCTTGGTTGGAGAAGAAAAGGATGAAATTATAAATCATAGCGAGCAATACAATGGGTTTGGCACATCCTACACATTAATTCATGAGAAGCTTTCACAGAACTACTTGAGTACCTAAAGAAATGAGCAAGCAGCATCTGCAAATTATTATTTCTTTTCCTGCAGAACGAGGTGCTGCATTCCAGAGGCAATGAGTCCTGAAGGGGCACGATGCAGGAGGAACATCAGCTCTCCGATTGCCTCCAGTGAACGGCCTCTCTGGCTGCAGCTCACCATTACCCACAACAGCTACTAGAGAGCAAACCCAAAGGTAACACTGGATGATCCTGATCCCATCTCCACAGAAAAGGGCATTTTTGCTCCCAAGTCCAAAGGATTCTAAACTTCAGCTCCCCCTCCTGCTCTTCAGTCTCACTCCATTACCTTGGGCGTTCTTGCCACAGCATCGAAGGCGAGTCTCCTACGGTCTCGCAAGGCAAATACACTTCCCTGTGCACTACAGCAGATTAAGTACCATCACATTTTATTAGAGTTCAGAGGAAAACTGCAGGTCTGCATACCTAGTTGAGAATGTGTTTTACACTGCAGTGTAATATTCAGTGATGTTATGTTACCAAACGCTGAGCAACCCGACAGATACATCTGTTAGAAGTATAATTACACAGGATAACTTGTATTGGTGTCCCTCTCTGTTAAAGAAAACAATGGATTTTCATTCAGAGGGGCACCTTGGAAGATTAATGGTAGTAATGAAGCGTGAAATATTTCCTTCCTAGCATGGTTAATCTGAAACAGAGGAAACAATCATTTCACCCTGGAGGGATAATCCTTTGAGGAAAATCTTCAGTGAAATAATGTATTGTCATATCTCATCCCACATATGCCAACAAAGAAACTATCAGTGTTGTGCTTATTGCAATAAAGGCCAACAAGAACAAAAAAAGAAAGGAAATGCAATCAGCACAGCCAAAAAACAGATCCACAGTGGGATCAGCAGGAGAGAGAGAGGAAGGCAGGAAAACAGTGACAAGAAGCAACAGCATGAGGAGCAAAGGAGGACAGAGACCAGAAATCCAACCATAGGGAGAGAAGTTGGAAGGAGCTGTTCAAATAAAACAATAGGGGAAAAATATTTGGGGGTAATTTTTTAAGTGAGCCGTGTGAAGTGTTTGTCAGAAGGAAGTGGCCTCAAAGGCAGATGCTGCATCTGGGCAGCAGCCAATGGCACCAGGGCAGGCACTGAGCTTCCAGAACTGCCTCCTGTCAGCCCCTTGGACACAGCACCAGGGCAGGCACTGAGCTTCCAGAACTGCCTCCTGTCAGCCCCTTGGACACAGCACCAGGGCAGGCACTGAGCTTCCAGAACTGCCTCCTGTCAGCCCCTTGGACACAGCACCAGGACAGGCACTGAGCTTCCAGAACTGCCTCCTGTCACCCCTTTGGCCAGACTTTGGCTGTGCTGCTGCAGCAGTGCTGCCCTCGAGTCCTCCCCAGCTCAGTGGCAGCTCCCTGTGGCACAGCACTTTAACAGGGGCTGCCTCCAAGGCTGGGCCAAGACACTTTAACTTAAGGACTGGGTGGCCACAAGCCCTTCTTAGACAATCTAGACCTCGGATGGCCTCTACCAACTTCCACACAGAGACAAGCACATACACATGTGTGTGTACACAAGAGAAGCAACATTTCAAAAAATAGATACCTTTTTAAAAAAATTTTTAAAAGTAAAGCGTTTTCAAGCAAACTCTGGTCTCCATACAAACAAAAATCCCTCGATAACGACTTATTAGAACCATCCCCTCAGATCCTTACCAATGCTCTATCTTCAAAGAACACTCACAAGCCTTTCATTTTGGTAGATAAGCCACTTGATCAATATTTTCAACACTAATCAAGGCCAAGAGCAATTTCATTTCTACCCTTTCCCTAAATTGAATTGGAATCTAAGCAAGTGCATCACTCAGTTGCTTTGCTCATGGTAAGCAGATTCAGCTGAAGGAGATAGAAGCTTTCAGTGGCAACTAATGCTGTTCAACTGATAATACTTTATATTTATCTCACATACACATCAGTACAGCAGGAAATGCTAAACTTTCTCTAGGAAAAAAAGCCCCATTAAATAAGTCTATTTCTAGACTCTTTTTTTTAATACCTAAGAGCCTTTTTATTACTTCAACTGATGACTGCTGTTGTCCTGATAATTTTTTATTCTGCAAGATGTTTTATGCTCACAATAGTCTCAGTGTGAAGCCCTAATTAGAATCAGAAAACTGGTCTATTCTCATCATCTTTTCCTTGTCCATATTTATTAAAGGAAATGTCTTTCCTGTAAGGAGTGTACCTTCTCCCTTGTTGTCTGGGAAGCTGGATGAGCGTGGGGACTGTCACATCCCACTGCTCAGTGCTGCCAAGAGCGAGTTATTTCCACAGCCAGCACAGACAGCAGAGGCTGTACCTCCTGAGCCACAAATGAAACATTCCCTAGGGCTTTGCCTCCAGCCTACCCTTCTGTGATGTTTTATTTGTTCAAGTCATACAACACTCAGGTCACTACTGTGCAGCCTGAAGGCCCAGCAGAGCCCAAGATGTGAGGAAGAAGCACAGCTGCAGCCACCACTTTTCCTTGGCAGGAGGTTTCAGGTGTCTCTAATTGGACAGCTTCTGTAGCAAGAATAACTCAGATTACCCACACTAGGCTGGTGTTTGCTGTCACTGATAACCTTGTCTCAATGTGGCTGTGGCCACAAGAACGACTCCAGTAGGATGCTCTCACTACACACTCCCCACTTCTGTGTCGCACAGCAGCCAGTACTTTGTTGCTGCCAGGAAAAGAATAAGGAATGAAGCGTAGAGAATATCAGTGTGACTATAAAAATGCACTGCCATACTTCACTTCACTGGAAGAAAATGCAGCTCCACTATTGCAAGCTCTGTAGCAATCCCACAGACTTGCCTTTGGCTTTGAGAAGGCCGTTTTGGCTTTATCCCTCTGCAGTAGACACTTTAAAACCTGTCATACAACCTGGGGGTTGTTTTACCTTTTGTTTCTTCCCCTGATATTACAACATAAAACACACAAAAGGAAAAGTTCCCTTTCCCAAACATCTCCGGAGCTAACAGGAGCTTACCGAATGCTGTCTGCTGTGCAAACACAAATTTAAGACAATTTTATAGGGCCTGTTATTTACCCAGCTATAACAGCTTCTTTGTTAGAGAATGGCACTGTAATTATCTGCTTTTATCATTAATAGCTTGAGCCAGTGGTTAATGCAGAGGTGACAAATCACTGAAATGCCTGACAGTTTATGGCTTTTAGCACTAAGGAACGTGTCTTTTATTTCCTATCTCTTGTGTATATCGTATTTCCTTTAGATGTCTTCTGTTCTCTTACGTACACATCCCCATTCATAATTAAACATACCTGATCATAATTTATTCACATGCAACCAATTACCAAATCTGTTGTTTAGTCATAGTGCATATTTGGAAAGTGCTGGAACAAGGGGAATGTTTCTAACTGAGGAGTACCAGAGTAAGGACTTCAGTCTTTTATGTCCATTCTGAAAACATCAGCCAGCAAATAAAGAAAACTTACACATCTGCTTGAATTAGCCAGCTGTTGGAAGGAGGGGGGGAACTGCCACTACCCTCACCTACACCCCAAAAGAATGGAATCAGAAATGTTTCGGGCCAAAAGCAGGAAAATGCTCTGCTTTCCCTACAAGCTCAAGCATCCATGTTCCACTTGTATCATGCTACAGGCACATAGACCAAAGAGCTGTCTCCGAAACTAGTGCTGCCTGTGCACACCAGAGTGCTGCAGAGCACAGGCCCTGTCCTGCAAACATCAGGATGAGAATAAAGAATACACTGCCAGCTTTAGGCTGCCCTTCCCTATCAGGAAATACAGCCAGCTCGTGACTCCATTATTCACACACAGACTGTGAGATTCACCCTATGTATAAGCATAATTTGCCCCATACGATGAGGTTTAGTTGCTCACCCTCCTGCCCCATGCTCACAAAAACACTCACAACCCATTTGAAATGAAATGTAAGCCCCTGGTGTTGTAAGAAGTCACTTTTGGAAGCAATGAGCAGCAACTGTTAAAACAAACCAAACTCCTTTTCAAATCCACCGTGAAGCAAAGAAGCAAAAAAAGAATGAAGCAGAAATGACCTTATCCATAACTACAGCCATAAGGCTAGTTAGGATTCCTTCTGAGTAAAAAATAGAGAAGAACAACTGGCAAATGTCAGCCTCATTATCATGAACTCTTTTTAGTAGTGAAACAAAAATTACCCTTAGATCTTTTTTCAACAGCCTAGACCATTCTCTGTGTTAGAAGCCTTTCCATTTCTTTTGAATAACTACCAAATTATGGCAACATCTTTTCTCTTTAGTACTAAAAGTGCATGTTTCAGCCTTAATGACTGTATGCACACTACATTTGTCTTCCACAAACACTTGATGTTAAACTAGTTGGGGCATAATGTTGTGAAATACAGTGAGCAGAAAAAAAGGCAGAGAAGCTGAGCAAAAAGAACATTGAGTTCAAAGGTAATTGCTCCTCTGTGATACCTACAGTTTTTCATATTTTCCTTTAGAAATAATAAAATATGGAACATTCCAGCTCAATAAAAGAAATTCTGAAACAATTTCATGTAATGCTCATGTCACTGTTTAAAGCTAAGATTATGTTGTTCAATCTTGAGTCCACAATGTCTATAGATAGAGAAAACAGTTGTCCTTAACCTGACAGATGTCAATGGGAGTTTTCCAAAGTAATAACTTGGTAAGAAGTCAAATCCTAACCTGCTGCAAATCTCTGAAGCTCCAGTAAAGTTAACAGAACTGTGCCATTTCATGCGAGCCCGGGCTCTGGCACAATGCAATTTAATCCAGACACTTTAATCTTTCTAGCCAGCAGTTCAACTAAGGCATGTTTTCACAAGTCACTTGACTGAAACAAGTGCAGTTTCTTATCTTGGCTTTTTTGTCTCTTGCATAGTTTTGGTCATTTATTCTTTGGTAATCTCCAGTAATGTATCCTCAAGTGTACCTCCATCTCTTCTTGAAGGCCTGGGCTTTAAGTCCACCGTTTTTATTCCTCTCAGATATAACTGAACTGTTGTTGAGTCTCTGGGACAGTGATGGAGCACAGCTAATTTTCCCTGTTCGTGACATCATAAATTATCCTCTATGGGAAAAGATATTGTTCATGTATCCACATCATCTATAGGTAAGGCTCAGAAAAAAAGACCAGATGTTAGGTTTTGTAGTGGCTTGTTGTGGATTTTTTTCCCCCACAACATGTATTTCCCTGTAAAGAAACTTCTGATTGTGGTCTCAGGTCAGGATTAGTTGTCCGAATCGTTCCCCACCTCCGTTTGTCCAGCTTCCTGAACTGACACAAAACTGCGTGGGTCTTCATCACATTTACCCACCTGGCATAACTGAACCAGGAGTACAAATACATTTGTCCCTTATGGCTCCTGTCTCTCACTTCCCTGGTACCTGTGGATAAAAATGCAAAGTTGAGAGTTCCGGGTTTCTACGCCCTCAAAACCTCACATCCAGCATTGCTCTGGGAAACACAGGGATGTACCAACTCTGTGTGTCTCGTGAGCCTTGGTACAAACACATCCAGGCTTATCCAGCTGTAAAGGCCCTGCTCCAGCTGGTCTTTGGGCTGCAGAACTCAACTCCACAGGGACAGGGACAATGATACGGAACTAAACAGGGATTTCTGACAGCTGACCGGGGAGTAGCGGAGAAGGGAAGGGATTCCGCCTCAAGTTTCATTCAGAAAAGACCTCTGAGAGTCAACTCCAGGCAGCCAAGGCCATCTCGTGTTGCCCATGACTCC
Organism: Oreocharis arfaki; assembly: GCA_013398015.1. Classification (NCBI taxonomy): domain Eukaryota; kingdom Metazoa; phylum Chordata; class Aves; order Passeriformes; family Paramythiidae; genus Oreocharis; species Oreocharis arfaki. Next base: position 777,049 of record VZRR01000615.1, on the reverse strand, counting down.
CCAGAGAGCAGCATGAACAATAAGCATCACGTGAGGGTTTTACCATGTGAAGCACACAAGAATTCCACTCAGCCACAAGTTTAAGATCAGAATGTGAAGGCTAAACAGAACATCCCATAAGATGCAGTAAAAGGTCAAAATTCATATTTGAAAAAATGGGAGTGATGATGCTTACTTGCTCCAGAGGGTTGTTATGAAGCTCAGCAAAGTTCTGTGTGATTCTCTGACGTGCCCTATCGATGCCGAGTGTTATTACCTCTGAAGAAAGCAACCCTCCAATGTCTCCTGCCAAAGTATGATTTATAGAACACGCCACAGAGCAAACCAGAAACAGCTCTGACAGATGCAGAAACAATAGCCTGTAGCACAAAGGGTGCTGCTGGCTGGGAGCTAACAGCCTGTAGAAAGGGCTTCCTGCAGAAAGCAGGACTGCATCTGTGAGCAGCTGTCCTGACTTTGTGAGGATGCTAATAAATCTTCCAACACTTCTCCTACTATGTTCAATGAGCATCTATACTACACCTTGAATGCTTGCTGGAAAGCTTGGGAATGGGAGCTTTACACAAGGTACTTTTCACCTGGACTTGCAGATACATTGATTAAGTTATTTCCCCTCTCCTAACAGCACCCAAGAAAGTCACAGCTGAAAGACCAGCAATCTTCTTGAACTTCCTCTTCTTGCTGCTTTAGCTCGAGGCAGCGATAGATCACTCAGGTTATATCCCTGAAGCTTCTTTTAAAACATTATTACAAACATAGAGGACAACATTTTCCATTTTTTCCCATGAATCCAGGAAATTCAAACACGAAGTCAGTTGAAGAATATAGCTATCATCTTAAACACTCCATGCCTTAAATACGATGCTCATTGCTATTTCAAGTTACTTACAGCTGACATTCCATCAGAAAGCAGACAGATTCGGGATACATCAAATAAACTTTATGTTGTAAGATCAGAGAAAGATTCACAATGATGATACAGCATTTACAACAACAACTAGAAATGAAAAAATCCACAGCGGCCTAACTCATGATATGAGTCAGTAATAACTCAAATTCAGTGCCAGGCAGAGATCCTATTAACTTGTGACCCAGTAAGCTAGCAGCTGTGAAATAATGTATTCACTTAAAAAAATAAAGCAAAAAACCCAAACCCCAAAAAATTCCACCACAAAAAAATCTGACTGAACATGTTGCTTATAAAATGTTTACACCCAGTTTACCAATTTGTGCAGCAATAATACTTTGAATTTGTTTCTCTGAAATGGCTTTGAGATGCTAAATGCAAAACAAGAATTAGAAGACTTGAAAACAGACACCATGTAATTGCTACCAAAAAAGAGATGGCATCAGCATATTGCACACACCCAATGAAATCCATATGGCCATGGCTATTTTCAGCTATCTCCCTAAGTTCCGCTTTGTCCTTTCTTTGGAGTTGATACGTTCATGTTCTCAATTACATTTCCTGTAACTGCATTTCATGGCACAAAACCGGGCCACTCTGAACTCAGAAGTGAAGTAAATCAGCAGTTTGGTAGCTGAGAGCATCGTCTGGAGGAGGGAAAGCACAGAAACACCTCGGGAAGGTCGGGAAGCAGCGAGTGCAAAGCGATGGCTGGGGTTGGAAGGTGTAAGAGGGTGAGGGGGATCATAATGTCACAGCTTTGTGATGGGATGCAGCAAAGCAGAAAAGTGTCCTCTAAAACTTCCTTATCCAGAGATTTCTAGATTCCAAAAGGAACAAAGGGGCCTGGACTCAGTGCAGTTACCTGAGTACATGCCTGACTTAATGGGCTTTTCAGTATGTTGTAAGAGTCGCTGCATATCACAACTGTTTTGACATTTATTTTTATGATTATGTCGGATTCCTGCTCTGGAAACCTAACTTCCCCCAAACTTGCTGTTAATGCTTAAAGAAGCCCTGGTTTACTAGTTTATATCAGTTCTGTCAAAGACTGTAAATAGAGAAACTTGCTTTCTTTATTAAAAAAAAAAGAAAAGGGCAAACAAGACTTATTTTCTTCTGATTTTGTTAGTTTTTCTAATGGAAAAAGCTAATCAGACAGTATTTTCAAATATTTTAAAACACAGAAAACCCATACAAAAAGCCTCGTGAGCATCATGTGATTGGAGTGTTGGAGTTCCCACAGTGTCTAAACACAAAAATTGGCTAGTGCCCTTTTTTTATCCATGATCTCTGACTCTCACCGTATGACCAACTGTGACAAGCTCTGTAAAGAAAAGGGATTGAGATCAGACCTTCCCAGGGGGTCTGTTCTGATGGAGATGAATCAAAACTCCTGCTGATGTCTGATGAGAAAGGGAAACTGGAATTGTGTGTCCTCCTGTAAACAATGCAAAGTGGAAGAGATGCTGCCAAGGAAGATGTGATACTCTGAAGCCGAATAATATCAATACATGCAAGAACAAGTTGTCCCAAGAGCAAGAACAATTCACCAAACTGCAGACTGACAGCCAGACCTGAACTTTGTCAGATAAAAGACTGAGAACTGGTGTTTGTTTTGCTCATTATCTCTTTCTGAGTTCATGGTACCCACGGCTAATGAGAGGCTCTGTCTGAAATTTCCAATCTGGCAACTTTTTGAAGTCAAAAGCACAAGCAGGTTACAGGTAAGGAGACTTGTACAAGTCTTGTAAAGAGGATGTGAAATTTAAAGTTTTGAAATATTAACTGGAGTCTTATGTTCAATGCAAAAACCCTTTTGAAATGACATCTGATTGGCACTGCTGATAGAGCAGAAATCTGGAGAGAGGAGAAACTCATCTCTCTCCCTCTTTGTGTCTTTCCTGAAGAAGCTTCTAGCCCCACATGGCTTCCTGGCTTTTCTCTGGCTGCAAAGAATGCTGAAAACTTGACATTTTCACACTAGAACCCAATTTCACCTTGTTTGGCCCTTCATACCTGATTTTATATACAAGTATATGTATCTTAAAGCATTGCCAGCTAGAACATTACCCATGGCCCACAAAAGGAGTTCTCTCAAGTCACCAAAGTGCAGGAAGTTTAACATACTGAGTAGCTCTGTGCTCCAAGAAGATGTAAAGCTTTTGAGGGCAATTTGTAGCAAATGGCCACATGCCAAGCAAACTGCTGTGCAACAAGTGATTGATGTCCTTGCTGATATTCCCTATTTCTCTGCCAGGTTCCTGCAGCAAATCCTGCACTAAACTGGCAGCTCCACTCAAGTGAACAAGGCTGAGGTAATTGATATGTGCTGGGAATCTGCCTCCTCTCAGCTATGGATTTCTTTGGGCAGCCACTCACCACTAAAATCTACTCTTGGAGAACTGAGGCAGCTCTGTTTCACACATAAATACAGCCACTTAAATTTGGCTTCCTGTCCCTCAAATTACAGCCATACTTAGAAGCAGAATGCTGCTGAGCTTTTTTCAAGCCAAGGCGATAACACTTGCTTAGAGCAGTTGGGCACCTAGACCTCCCATAAGAATCACAGAACTCCTAGGCTGAGAGCCAACAGCCTGTAGGATGACACAGGAAAAAAAAAATTTTAAAAAAAAATCAAACTGCTTTCCTGGCTGTTGGGACTGAAGGAATTTTGCTTCTTGGAGTAACTCCTTAAGGTGCCGAAATGAACAAGGTGCTGCTGAAGACACAGGCCAAGAGGCAGGCCTGGACAGAGGAAATCAGCAGAGGTGACAGTTTCTGGATCCACACTGACACAGCCAAGCTGAATAGAAGGCACAGGTGGTGTGATGAGAAGTCCAAGGGACACTCCTGGACCCAGAGTGTCCTCCAGCCAAACCCTGGGGCAGCCAGTACCAAACCCGAGGGCTCACCCAGGAATGCGCCTGTGCCCAGGGTTCACTTGCTGGCTTAAATAGAAGAGTTTCAATCCTCTGGCCACCGAACATGGTGTATTTTAAGAAAACATTAAACACAATGCTAAAAAGCTAATGCAGATAGAAATGCTTCAGAATTAATGACAATAAATTGGAAACAGTTATTAAGATAAAAGTTTCCATCCCGCTTCATCAACCACAGGTACCATATTCCCCAAACTGGCTTTTAAGTGAGCTAACTTCTAAAGAAAAACCATTAATGCTGTTACTTCTATAGCACAGGGACAATGTAGCAAGTACATGATCTGTGAAACACTTGGAAGTTGAGGTCAGGAGTCTAAATCATAAAATATGGTAAAAATATATCTTATAAATAGACCTAAAAATATTTGCTGTAGTTTCCAGTTGTGCAACATTCCATAGATGAGATTCAGAAAGGTCACTCCTCACTTTCAGAAGCTTCCTTATAAAACAGTTCATTAAAAAAAATTAGAAATAGCAAGAAATTATATTATAAATATTGCATTACTTACAAATACAGTTCTCAGTAGAGCTGGAGAGCCCAGACCATCTGCTCAAAGTGCCAGGGACAACCACTTTACTTCAGAAAGCGTAAATAAAGCTGTGCCATAAAGACAGACCCACTGCAGTTCAGAAGATTTGCTGTTAAAAAGGGAAACCTGCTTGGTTTCCAAGCACCTGGCTGGTGCAGCTTTATGAATGAAATGAGTGAGATAACAGCGTTTACTAATGAGTCCTTACCACTAATCTGATTGTTTGTTCTTCCTGGTATTTACTGCCATGATTACCTCGGAAGGGAGAGAAATATTTATTTTTTTTATCTAAACATTTCACTTGGGTGGTGCCAAGTCTAACAGTTGCCAGCTGTAAACCAGCAGAATGTTTACAGCAGGCTCTAACAGCAGCCACAGCTGATGGAGAGTGCCCTGGCAAGCTGCTGAAGTTTCTCCTTCAATGGGTCCTAGCAAAACTGTAATGCATAAAACATACCTTCAGAACACAGCAATTTGGGCTTGGCTTTTTCCTCCTGTATATCAGATTTTTTTTGTATTCAAATGCAGCATTTCGAGTCCCTCTACTGAATTTTTACAAAGATCTAAGAGAAACAAAACATCAGTCTGAAAGATAAAAACAATACAGCCTGTCTGTTTCTATGGTTATTTTAAATCAGTTTTATGCTGTCTTTGACAGGGGTCTATTAAATCAAAAGCCAAAGATTGAAGTGGCAGTTCCAGTAGAATTGAATGAAAGCTAAAATAACTGCAGTCAAAGAAAGGGTCAAAGCCTATGTACTGCTTCAAGAGAAACTTTCTTTTATTTGTAACAATGATTTTTAAGCTGCTAAACTTTCTGAGCATAGAAAGATGCCACTGAAAGGTGCTGTACTGAGGCCAAATCCAACAGGAGCTGTCCCTGGCCTCGGTGCCCCTCGATGCAGTAACCCAAACAGGAAACCCCTCCACAGCTTCTTCTGAAAGCCCTGTGCCTTAAGTGCCACCACAAGTGACTTTGGTGGGAGGGACATTCACCTCTGAGGAGGCTCCTTCCCCCCCTTCATTTCAGATTCCACCCTGGGTACATGCAGAGAGCACGAGTGAAAACACAAGAATGGCCTCAGCTTGTCAGACATGGTCCGCTCAGCCAAGGAGCTGAGTTGCTGCAAGAGGTGATTCAGGAGAGAATATAAACCCGGGAAAATGTGCTCTCATGGGTTCCAGCCTTAAACAATAGCAGCTTTTCTGAGATAAAATTCAGATGCACACAATGGTGTTAAAAAAATCCCAATTGATTCACCATGACTCTTTGAAAGATACTTTGTTTTTATAAGACTGTTGTCTGATAACTCGATGGAAAATCCTCAAGGCTTTTCTTGAGAAACACTGATATTTTTTCTGTAAATATATTTCTATTTATTTTTTCTTTTTCTTCATGCCATTATTGATCTCAAAGACCTCATATCCTCTCACATGTGAGAATTTAAACAAGCATGTGCAAGGCAGCGACATTCTGAGCTTTGAATGTGTCTCCCTTTCTTGGGAGTCCTATTTCATACTCATTTAATGGTACTTAAACCTGTATTAAACACTGCTACAATAGAGCAAAGGCCTCAGCATTTCAAGAGCACAGGTTTCCGGAGGGGAGAAAAGGTCAAAATCAATCAAATAAATTCCACTGCTTGCAAAGAAGCAATTCTGCCAGAGTGATGTTGGAACGGATGGCTTTACAAGAGTTACTGTCATCATCTACAAGAACCTGATGATCTCCTGGTGAAAATGGTGTTCTCACAGGAAACCTTGGTCAGGATTAGAGAGGAAAGTGAACCAACAGTGGAGAGTGTTTTGTGTTTACAAAAAAAACCAGTGCTGGGCTCGTTTATAGCATCTGGTTTGTTTTTCCAATTGTATAAAATAAGTGGTAAGAAATAAAATGAATTTCATGTGGCACCTGTGATTATGAATTAAAGACTTTCTACAACATGAATGTTTCCCAGCTTCACATCACTTACCTGGTCAAATGGGACTGTTGAGCACTTTGCCTTTCCTTCCAAACCTCAGCCATTCCCCTCTCACCTGGAGACCGGGAGACCTGGTTGTGTGATCGATAACTTCCATTCCTGATTTAGATCCAAGCTGCAACGGTTCTGCAGTTATCTGGTTTGTGGTAATAAATTACATCAAAGTCATTCAAACTACTTAAGAGAGAAGCAGTCCAGATCAGAGTTACTACTATACATTTCAGTTTTCTTNTATACATTTTATTTTTTTTTTTTTTTTTTTTTTTGTCATTCTGAGAAGAACTTTTCATTATCATCCATTTTATCATATAGGAATCAGGGGAAGAAAGGTGTGGAGGGAGTGGAAGCAAAGGAGAAAACCCCAAATGTACTGGAGAAAATTTGGAAAAGTAGGAGGCTGGTGGGATAATTTAGTAGCAAAGCTCCTTACAAGAACAGGCCATATTACTACTTTAAAAACACCAAACAACTAAACAAAACAAAACAGAAACACCACGGTAAAAACCCAGACAAACACCCCAGAAAGAAAAACCCCAAAACCAACAGAAAAGAATATTAGATGAAAATAACTTTACATTGCCAGTTGAGCAAACTGTGCCTTTCCAGCCTCCTCCAAAGGCTGCTTTTAACCTGCAGGACAAACCCAGATGTCTCAGCTTGTGGCCCCCTCAGTTTGTGCCAGCCCATGTGAGAAAGAGGAACCATAATGAACAGCTCGATGCTTTAGCACCCTGTCTGTCAGGCCAGAACAGCAAAGATGTTTTAAAAACAGCTTCTTATGAACAGTTTATCTCTTTCACGATCCAGAGAACAAAGGAAGAGCATAAACCAAAACAACGAGAAAAACATAAAAGAGAAAAAGGAAAAACGCATCTGAAGCCAAAAGGTGTTATCCAGAGATTACACTGCAGCAGAGGTAGTAAAGAAGAGTAAGTGTGCAACAAACCAGGGATATAGCTGAGTAATTTCTTCTGAGTTTTTAAATGGTCAGCAAAATGGTGCAGTTATATAAAACAAATGAGTTACAGTCGGTGACGGAGATAAGAGTATTGCAACTTAGGATTAGGGGAACTTTTTCTGGGGCAGGAAAAGATTTTTCTATTTTCTTACATAGACCATTTGTTTCTTAATTTTCCAGGCATTCCAGCCAAGTACTCAGTTGCTTAATCCAGCCAGAGTGGGTTTGTAATATCCCACCCCCAGTACTTACCTGTTATGAAACATTTTCCCTTTATTTAAATAAATTAAAAAAAAAAAAAAAAGGCAAGAGAGGAAGAAAAGGAAGACAGGAAGACTCTGGGTGTGTGTAACAAAATGTCTCTCGAATTTTTCTATGCAAAAAATTTTCTATTTCAAAGAGCAACTAAATGATAACAGCAGCTGTACATGGGTATCACCACGCTCACCGGCTCCCCTCCTTCCCTGTAGGACGACCCAGGGAAAGTCAGCAGCAGCTAGAGAAGTATTTTCAGACAGAAGGGTCTGCAAAACTACAAATGGACTATACTTCAGAGCTTCCTGGACCTCTGCAATTTTTCAGTACAAATCTATGCATAAACATTGTCATTTTCCCGTGGAAGAGTTGTCTGGGAATGCACACAACGATTCCTACAACCATGTGCTATTAAAGCTGGGGGAGTTTTAGGCCAGGATGCCATCAGAGCAGTGCAGCAATCTGCTCCAGGGTAAGACATTCCCTGGCAGCATAACCAGGGCACTGCTTACTGGAGACAGGAGTTTTCCAGCACCCCTTGTCCCAGGATGGAAGAGAAGCATGGATCTCTCTGCTGGGCTTGAGACTTTCCACAGCCTTTCAGTGCTTTCAGTCTGACTGTGCTGCTGTGTCTACATGGCCAAAAGGGAGATTGGAGACCAGGGGGAAGGGAACAGAGAGAGCAGCCTGGAGGACAAGAGAAGTAAAATTGATGTTTCAACATCTCCAAAATCTCCTTTACTTCTGCCTCAAAAAATTAAATATTTTAGCAAGAATCTCTAGGGGAGTATCTGAAAGTCACAAGTTAGTGCTCTGTCGTTGTTCCAAAGGTCCACACATAAATTGCACCCAGCTCCCAGAGGTAGATCACTGCCTCAGGAATTTACTTGGACAAGAAAAGAGCACAAGAGACTCCCAAGATTTAATGGTTATGGGGTGAGAAGATGACTTTCTGGAAATATCCTGCAGTGAGCATCCCATCACTTACAAGAAGTTAGTAGAAAGCAAACAAAGAGAAGCAAGCAACAGAAGGAAGGTGAATTCATCCAGAGAGGGAGCTGCAAATTCAGAATACCTTCAGTGAGCTCTGGCACAAGCGTTGGAGCCAGCAGGGACTCCCGATATACTCCTCTAACATTTCATCCTGGGCACAGAAGGGGTTCATGTAGAGCAACCATGTTGCTCGTGCTAATTCTGCTCCACCTGACCATTCCCCTGACACAGAAAATAGTTTAAAAGACAGCAAAGAAAGAATAAAAATCTAGTGTTGAGGCATATGAGATGTTTAAAAATATACTTTTCCTATGTTCATCAAGTGTACTGATTATTTAAGCTATGCATTAGTGAACCTTAGGCATATTTAAACAAAGTATTTGAAAGGATCTAAATAATTTTATCATATTTTCAGTCCAGATAGCATTAGAAATTCCACACCACCTTAACAGCAAGTGATCAGGGCACAAAACAGCGGGTGAGATTTAGATTAAAAAACATACAGGACCATCCACTTAGCAATAATTTCTCAGCTCACTCATATACCCTGTTGCTGCTTCTAAAAGGAAGAGCTGGGTGGAAATGGTGCAGTACGAACCTGGCCCTCAGGACGCTGCAGAACAGCCGTGCAGTGCCTCACACACCGACAGAAATATTGGGCTGTTTCAGCAGCAGACCAGCAAGGAATATGGAATAGGAAATATGGAATGCTCCTGGGCCACTGCAGGGGCTGGAGGCTTCTCTCCACCTTTATCATTAAGTTCTCGTCTCTACTGCACAAAAGAGATTGAAAAAGCGAAGGGCTTCAAGCCCAGATGAAAACAATGCCAGGCAAAGGAGAGAGGAGGAAAGGAGTGAAGGTGGTGAGAGTCCCTGCACACAGCAGCAGAAGGGAGGGAGAGCCCTCTCATCATGTTTTCTTGTTAAGATAAACAGTCCCTCAAAAATGGATGTTGGGGAGGACAAGGCTGGCACGACCTCAGTGCTGAAGGGTGGCAATTAGTTCACAAAGCAGATCATGAAAAACTTTCCTTTAATCTTGGGTAAAGGTGAAGTGATATTATTCCAAAACATTAATTCTCTGCTGGGAATGAGAATACACACGGCCATAATTATTCCCAGCACTGTGAAGTTCTGAGAGTTTCTAAAAGGATTATTTGTCTGCTGCTATAGACCAAGAGCATGGGCCCAGGGACGTGCCCAGCCCCAATGATGGTACTATGGCACTTACACGTGAAATCCAAAATAGATAAAATCTACAAACTAACACTTCCTCAAAATTTCATCTTAAAACTGTCCTTCTAGGTCATCAAAAATGATACAGATCAAGTCCCAACTTTTTGAAGATGACCTCTTGGAGACTTTGCTACCTTTTACACAAGCTTAGAAAATTTTTTGATACAGCAGCCCTACAAATCTACATTAATATCCAAAACTTATGTTTCAAGACAGACAAAAATGAAAAATCTTTTGCCTTCCACCATTTTCTGATTGAATTTCAATTAGTTCTCAATAAAAACCTTGATCATTTTTGTTCTTAAGCAGTGCACGTGGTGAGAATTTCTGCCATTTCCTTTCAGTTGTACCACAGCAGCTTTTCTCTATTCCCCTGAGTTTAACAACAAATGTGTGTGTGTCCTCCCACTGCCTCAGGCCACCACTCCTGATGCAAAGAGAGGTGGACTGGTGCAGGTTGTGTTTTGTTTCTCCAATTTCATGTTAGATCTGTCAAGACGAAAAACTATACACCTGTCATCCTATTGCAGACACTTCCTCCTTTTATCCCAAGGCCCAGATGCTTTTCATTAGATTATGCTTCTCCTACAGCTTTGATCTCCCTTTACAAAAAGCAGACTGCTCCACTGCACAAGAATGTGAAAAAAAAATCCTGGAAAAGAGCCTCTAAAATATTGTATCTTCCTTCCCTACTCTTATTTTTATATCTCCTATTCTTTCTGTACTTTGCCATAGGGTTGCTCATAAAATATCTGGACAAAAAGTAAACATTTTCAAATTAATTTCTCACACTGAAAAGTCCTTTTTCCTCAGACAACCCCAGGGCCCTAATAGCATCTTTTTATATATTCCTGCTTGTCTTCTCTTCCATCCATTAAATGTCTAGATCAAGGGTTCTTGGACTCAGCTTGCGCAATCTTATCACGCTGTTTTCTTAATTTAAATGCTCGTCTTCACTCCGCAGAGTCTAATACTTCATCTGTTCATTGCAGGTCTCCTTCATTCACCGAGTTGATTAAACATTTAAAAAATACATATATTAATTATTCATGACAGTCAGTTGTGTGTGTCCCCTGCCCCGATTCCAGCCCTGGAGAAATATAAACAGTCAGTATGGTTGATTAGAGCAATCACAAAGGCATATTCCTCTCTTCTTTTCCCTGCATCGGAATCATTGTGTTTAACTTCTCACCGGGTCGTATCAAATATTTGTTCACTCTGCACCGGTGTCCCCCGTGGCCATTGTGCCTTCCCCAGGGCCCAGGAGCTGAGCCAGTGCTGTCAGCCCAGGGAGGCACACTGCTGAGCACCTGAGCCCCGGCAGCACACCTGGCTCTGCCTCCTGAAGCACAGGGGACGGGGTGGTTACACCAGCACCCGATGCAATGGCAGCGTAGCCAAACACCTTTTCCTGGCTGATACGCCTCCTTCCTGAGCACCAGCGAGCAGGAGTCACCCAAAATAATGGGGGTTCACTGAGAGGAACAGAAACATCGCCCGAGGCTGAGAAACGCCTCAGCACACAGCAAGGACAGCAAGGGATGGGTTAGTCCCGGGATGGAACTGGGACAGCTCTGTGGATGCCACCTTCTCCCACAGCCAGCTGTGGCAGGAGCAGTGGCCTCCAAGAGCAGGGGAGTCATTCCTGAGCTACCACAGGTGTGCAGTACTGCCAAAAACTGCTAATTGATAACTGATACCCCTGAAAAATCTGCTGCCCTCAGGGGCATCCTGTCACCCACACACTGTGTGCACATCCTGGCTTTGGCTTCAGGTAGACTTTCAGCTGGGTAAAAACCACTGCCTTCCTCCCAGAATATGACAAGGAGAGGGGAGAGCTCAGGGAAGACAGACAGCACCAAAGGTAATTCAGACCCAGCAACTCCCACAGTTTATCATCCCAGTCCAGCACAGTTATATTCAAGGAAATTTCAGCAAAATCAGTGGAGCTAAATTAACCCAGTCACGTTGCTGAAAGGTGCAACCTGAAGAATGTTTCTGAAAATGGGTCTGGATGGGCTGACCTGTTTCCTGACAGACTGCACCATCAGATTGTAAGCCTGAAATACAGATTCATCCAGCAGAAATCAAAGGGAGTTTTGTCTTCAATTAAAGAATACTTCCCCCTCAAGCCTTCAGCAGTGCTTTGTAAACTATGAGACATCTGACCAGCTGTTCAGCTGCTACAGCTCTGGTCATCAAAAAGATAATGAAAGAGGGGTAGTTTCATGCTCTTATGCCTTTTATTTCAGAGGTCTACAGTTCTGGGGTTTGCTTTGGAACAAAACACAAACTACGTTACAAGCCATGCAACCTCCCTCTTGGGAAGTGGCCTCATTTCCTCAGCAGAGGGAAAAGCAGAGGTAGCAGAGAAGAGCAGCATTCCTGGAGATTTCCAAGGCCCTGCAGGAAACACCGTTCATGCCTTCAAAACTCCTCTTATCCCAGGGCTGACTCCTGCAGTACAGTCAGGCAACTTTGAATTCAACTTTAGTAATTGAAAACACGGTTCTATCTTCCTCCCACGTAAGGGACCATAAAAAACTTTACCTTAAGATAGAAGACTTCAAATCATTATATATCAGAGTTTTCATCTCAGTGGTTTTTTCTTAATGAAAAGATTTATCTCCAGCAGAAACACAGTTTTAAAATATATTCTTGTACTTCTAAAATATTTCTTCCTTTTTTATTCTTTTTTTCAGTAAAAGATAATGACGTCAGTTTAAGAAGCTGGATAGAAAAGAATTTCCTTTGTACTAAAATTTCTTTTATTGTTGCCTTGAATCCCCAGGTCAAGATGTCAAGCTGCCCTTTACAGGCAGTAAGAGTCTCAAACAGCCACTTGGCAGGATTTGTAGTAATGTGCTCCCTCACCCTGCTGCCACAATTTTTCTGGGATGGACACTCATCAGGAGCACTGCACGCTACAGAGCTTTCCATTAATGGCAAAATTAGCCTCTCCAATGAGGTTCCAGGCACTATTACTGAATACTGATGTCATGCTTAAATAAGTTCTGTATTAAAGCAGCGAGTGGCTTTTGACTATTTCCAGACTTTGAAGTATTTTCACACTGAAACCATAGCTGCACTGTGAACACCTAATTAATATTTCTCTTCTGCTGCCGCCTTCTCTCCTTTCTCCTCACCCCTTCCTGCTGCTGTAATTCCTTCCCAGCCGCTATCCCACCCAGCTCCCTCTGATTTGGAGCCACCACCTGACAGAGGCGAGCTTTAAAAGAGGAGGTTGTCTTTATTTTCATCAAGAGAAATCACAGCTGCAAGTTTCAGCACCCACAGAGGCTTTTAACTGTGACTTTTTATTAGAAGTGCTAAATTGGGAGTAATAAAAACTCCCAATTTAATAGTTTAATAAAAAGAGGAAGCTAAAAGCCAGCATGGCTATGGAGGAGCAGCAGTGAGACTGGAGGTGCCAAATATTTGGGTTTTAAATGGCTTGGCTTTCTCTTGTGTTTTATGATTCCAAAGAAAGGCTCTCCAGTGAGCTGCTCCGGGCACAGACAGGTTTCTGCTTACGAGCTGGAGAATGTGACTGTGTATTCTGCACTCAGACAAACACTGGGCTACTCCTCGGATGCACCGTGACCACACAGGGGTGCCTCACACAGCAACTGGGAGGAAAAACTCCTGGCTGGGATTTTCTGAGGCATTCTTTGGGCAGGCATGGGGCCAGGCTCTTTGAAATAGCAAAGGATTTATCTACAAATAGCAGTTTGTCTCTTTGTATCACAAGTGTTTAAAATCTGACCCTTATTTCTTGTAAGAAATTTGGGGTTGTTTTTCAGGAACAAGGCAGGCTTCCAAAGTTGGTTTTGAACAGTGAGGGGTAACCACGAAAATTCAGTGAGAGCACAACCAGAAGCTTCCACCCAAGTAGCCAAAATTAACTCTTATCTCCCCAACACCATATAAAAAGGCCACACTACCAGACCCCACCACTGCCAGATCTCCCCAAATTGCTGCCTGGTAGTGAATTGTGCTTTCACTATTCTGTAACACCATAGATGTTACAAGAGTTTATTTTGATTTCCAATGTCAGCATTCAAACTGGACTAGAATGAGTAATCCCAGCATAAAAAAAAAACAAACACAAAACAAAAAACCCCAAACAAACACAAAACACAAAAAAAACCCCTCACCAAGCCAAATAAGAAAAAACGCAGCAGAAAAAACACCCTTCAACCCCTTTCTTTTTTTTTAAAATAAAGCTGATGGGTCAGCTTTGAGGTCCATATAAGCCCAAACATTGCAAGCATTTAAACAACAATGTAGAAGTAATTTTTGAGACAATCTGGTTTTATCAGAAGTCATGCTGCACATGCACAGCTTTACATGCTAACTTCAGAAAAATTAGCAAAGGCCCAAGGAAAACATAATCTAAATGACAAAACAAGTTTCCATATAAAATGAACAGACAACTCTGCAACATTTATCTAAATAAGGACAATTCATCTTATTCTTGGGAATAAAGGAAGGATGGGCTTTAGTTGGATTGTGCCAGCTGTCCTTGTCAGTATTAGAGAGTGCTCCCAGTACACAATCTCTGCTTAAAAAAGATGCTTAAATGTTACTTTTAATTATTTCCATATGCTAAAGCCAGGCTTTCTAGACTTCAGACAGTTGCTGTTCCCCATACTGTAAACGATAACTAGAGTTTTTAACCTTCTGAAAGTCCAGATGAAGCAGTCCTAAAATGTTGTACAAGGAATTTTACAGGTTTATTAGCCGACTCCATTAAAAAGTGCTTATTACTGTGGGAGTACACAAAAGTTAACAGGCAGAAATTATTCAGAGCTCTCTCACAGGCAGCGTGAAGCACTATCAGCACATCAAAACAACAATTGCTGCTGGATGCCACCAGAAACTTACAGGAATCTGTCAGGGGAGAAGGGAATTTTGAGGAAGACTGAGCCAAGTGCACACGCCTTACATCAGTCCCAGAGGGTCAGGGAGATCTGAGAGCAGAGGAATGAAAGGATGCAAACCCTCTGCTCAGGCAGCTCTGCCGCTGCCAGAGTTAGCAAATTCTCCTTCAGGGAATGAGCAACTCGGATGTGGTTACTGCTTCCAGGCACAACTTCTGCTTTAATTGTCAAAATCCTACAAGGCTCTGCTGCCAGCACTATCTCCAAAGATGTGTGTGTGTGTATGTGTATATATATATATGTATGTATATTTCTGTCACTTGATTCTTCCACACAAGAACATTCCCATCCAAGCCTACTCCGAAAGCATTTGTTTCACCCACTTTAGTATTTGTCACTTGAGAAGTCTCTGTTCCCTCCTCTTCCAGAAACTGCCTGCCAGGAACCTCTGTTAGTCCCTAACCTTGGTGACTCCCTCTAAGATGGCATCTCCTTGGGCAAGGAAGGCAGGCTGGATTTCTAAACATGCCATCTGCATTAGCAATCCCTATGAAAACAGAACAGGATCAACTGCTGCAGTGAAGGAGGGAGCCCACATCATTGGAAATTTGGAGCTTACAGTTATTGAAAGAAAATAGAATCAGTAACACTTCTTGTATGTGTTCCAGTGAGTTCCTTTCAAATCCACGTAAAAGGGCATTACCCTGCTGCTTCTGAGTTTTATAAAGCCTGATTTCTGAAAAGACTACACTTGTTAAAATTATTTTACACAAATTCCCTAGTCACAGATATTTGATGTGTTTCAAGAAATTCTGGCATCTCTCTTTTGATGAGTTTTGGTGTTCTTTGCTTTCTTCTGGGAAATCTTTGCATAAATGCTTTGGATTAGAGAATGAAGTTTTTTGATGGCACAAAGGACAAAAGATCTGTTTCAGTAGTAGATGAATAAAAATAGTTAGAGATTATATAAAGAAATATTACTTTGCTGAAACAGATACTTTCTTACTACATTTTTATGAAAATTTTATCAGAAAAGGCATCTGAGGTTCACGATTAAATTCAAACCTGCAGAATAAGAAGCTGTGTTGTGATCCCTCAATGACCAACTCAACCTTAGATTTATACAGAACGAGAAAGCTCCCAAGGAAAAGGAAATCCATAATTTCTGGGTGAGGACACTCCCTGTGGCCCCAGACTCTGAGGTTTTGGCCCTTGCTCTCCCTCAGACAGACAATGGGAGCCTTCCAGATTGCAAGTGCTCTCTGCTTAAAACAAGAATGGCAGCGTCATCTTCAGTGTTCATGAGCTTCCCCCTGCACCAAATAAGAGAAAAAAATTTCAAGTTTCACAACAGTTTCAAACAGAAGCGAAGAATTTTTTAAACATCTAAAATATTTTCTGTAGTCCTTTTTTTTGGTGATTTCTAGAGCTGGTCAGTGGAAATTCTTTCACCACTCTTGTCCATAGACACACACACTACATACCCAGGTTCCTTTCCTCAATTATCCTCATTTTCAAGGATGATTTTCCAGCTCTCAGTTTTGCATGCAGGCTGGCCTGACTCCCAAAAGGGTGTTGTTTCCTACCCTCTCACATTTTACAAAGCCTTCTCCACAGCCTGCAGTAAACGACGACTGCTGATTTCAATCTGTAAAATTTTGCAATCCTGGCAAGACCATTTAATTGATTTGTGGTCATGGAGGAGATGCCAGGTGGATCTGTCTGGAGGAGAAAAAATTTCCTGGTGCTGCAAAAATGTAAAAGATGGAAACACCAGGGACTGGTAATTCCACATCAATAAATTCCAAGGTCATCTAGAAGCGACAGCAGATAATTAAAGAGCATAACTGTACCACTGGCCACCTGATCTCAATTAAGAATTCCTTCTTAAAATTGTTAAAATTGAAAGGAGAATGAAAAATCTTCTTTTTAAAAATCATACTTTCGAGGACTATTTAAGGTCTCTTCATGAGCTTTCCAAAAGGCCTGATTTTGCACCTCTGATCTCCTCTGTTATTTACAGCTTAGGCATTTTATTTATACACAACTACAACTCTCCCCACCCCTTCCCCCAGAGGAGTGCCTAGTATTTAAAACATGCATTAAAGGGCTGCTGATACGATGCTAAATCTATTTCCGTCCTTGTAAATACTGCTTTGCTCAGGGGAGTTGAAGCGTTTTGGAATCCAACTTTATTTGGCATTCCTATTTTGGAACAGGAATAGCCAAATGCCAGGCATAACATGTGAGCAGAGCAGGAGCTCCCTCCCAGTGCACACCACCGGTGTCACACTGAGGAGGATTCTCTCTGTGAATTATCCTTCAGAAACAACCACTGCTGTTACCTTTGCCTCACAAATATTAACAACTTAGAGAGTGAAAGGCAGCACAGTGTGCTTCTGGAGAGAGAGAGACCCCTCACTCCTCCCAGAAGATCTCAGAATGCCTTACACAGCAAGAAAGTTCCAGAGCAGTAACTCAGTAATGAATGTGGATACATTTTATGGACAGGTTATATCATTCCATTGTGCCAAGAGCAAGCAAACTGCTGGTTCTTAGCATCCTTTTCCTTTTGTGCCTTTTGGCACCTGCCAAAGAGCAGGTGAGCTCTGAGTGAGCTCCCTGAGTTTCTTGGCTTTTACAGCTACCTCAACACTCCCTCCAGGCTGCTCCCTGTGGGAGATTATCAGACTCAAAGCCTCAACTGGCTCCCTCTTCCCCTCAGAGTTTTCCAAACTGGTTTTCCATCTGCTCCTACGTATTTTTCTGAACATTCCCATTCGTACTAAATATTGCCAGACACAAGGCAGTATTTTAAACGAAACAGCATGTGCAAATGCATGCACATATATTTTTAGCAGACTGCTTCTGTTTTTCCATGTAAATAACCAAGCAAAACAAAATTTAGGAAGAAAATTCAGATGCTGTTAATTAATTAATTAGAAACAGAATGTGATAACAGAAAAAGCTGTTAGTGCTCTGGGAATGATCTCGCAAAACTGAAGAAAAGGTCTGAAACACACTGGTGCAACCCAGAAAGGATAAATGCAAAGCACTGCAGTGAGGACTAATCCGCTCCAAAACCAACAAAAAACCCCAATGACAACAAAGATACAAGAAAAATCCCCACAAAACACGATGAAGGAAAAATGCAAGAAGCACCAGTTTTCCAGACAAGGATATCAGAGTTTGGTAGATCCCCAATCGAAATCAGCTCTATCATATCACTGCTCAAAACCAAACACAAAGTGCCATGTAAGATACAGAGGTCATTCCTCTGCCCAGCCTGGCAGTGGCTCTGTTGGAATAGATCATCTGAGCGCTGCATTGAAGGTTCACATCCACCACAGACTGTCTGCAGGAGAACAACAACAATGACCAAAGCCCCAATATGATGCCACAGAATCGTAAGCCTTTTGAAATTCCTAAGGAAAGGACTGAAACAGGACTGTGTGTTCTTTGAAAACACACGTTCCTGTGGTTCCCAGTCTAAATCTGCATGTACACGATATGAAGGGGAAGAGAAGGAGTTAATAAATTGTTTGTTCTCTGTGGGCAAAAGAAAAAATAACAGGCTCAGCATTCAGCAAGAGAGATTTGGGCAAGGCACTAAGAAAACTTGTGCGGTGAGGACAGTGGAGAACTGTGATACATTGCTTTAGCACTGAAGCCTTCTGGAGAACATATTACAGGAACATTTATCAGGAAAAGCTTGGTTCAAGTTATCTTGCCTTGTGAAAAAGTATGAACTAGATGGTGTCTTGGGGTTTTTTCAAGAGAAACTTTCCCTATAATTTAATATGATGTTTTCCAAAGCTGTCTATTTGTCTGCAAATTTCAACATTTACTCCCATCTGAGTTAGTCAGATTCATTTGTATTTTCTTCTTCACTTAAATCTTCTCTCAAAGCCCTGTGCCGTGGTCACCCATCTTTATGGCTGACTAGAAAGCTGTCTGGACATTGTAAATATTTGCCCTTCTCTAAAACTGAGCCCAGAACCTTCACAGGAATCCCAGGCCGTGTAGCACAAGGAGGAAGTTGTGACTGGAAAACCAATCAGATGGAAACCTTCCACTGAGACTGGATGCTGCACTTATTTCCTTGGAGTGTTAGCACAGTCATAACTCACAGCTATGTTCACTGGAGCTGTGTAAAGCTTCTTGACTGCTTTCAGGGTTTCATTACAGAACTGCAACCACACAAAATTAATCAAATGTTTCAGCAGCCCAGAATGCTTTAGTATTAAGATTCTCTAATTAAATCTGGAGGGGAGAAACAAATGGATAAAGGAAAAGATTATTTTAGGTAGGAATTAACCAAAATGTGACCTGATGTGTAACCACTTCAACCACTAGAACCTCTGTGTTTTATCAGCAAAATGTATTAGAAATAGGCTTGAACTAGAAACTGGAACACAAAATATCCAATTTGAGAGGAGCTGGCATACAAAACTGAACCTGGATTTTCATTTTACAGTTGAAGCCTCTCTGTATTATATCAAGCTACAGGCAAAACATATGAACTTTGCCAATTTCCCTACTTACAGCCCAAAAAACCAACCAAATAAATAATATATTTTAAATCACTATTTTCTAGCTACTCTATTTCTTCCACATTGTTTTCCTTCAAGACAGGACAACTTTCGTGGACAACTTCCACTAGGACAGCTTTTAGGCCTTACATTTTCATTTGTATTTTCCCCAGTCAATACAGACCCTCTCTAACAACCCAAAATGCCAACTTGGCCATTCATTTATTGAGAGAACTGGAGAAACTTCAGCTCTCTGCTCACCTTCCTAACGTACCCAGTGAAAGAGCTGGCCCTGAATACAAAATCTCCCGAGATTTCCAGGTTTCACTGCAATACAAATAACTCACAACAGTCCAAACCCACCAATCATGCACTCCTGCAGGAGGAAGTTGGGGTCATAAATCCTCTCCACTTTTGCTCAGAAAATTTGTGTGACTGTACTCAGTCTCATACATCACATGCTGTCTGCTGAATTCAAGGGCACTTTCCAAGTGGACATGTTTGAGTAGGCCAAGGAACTCTTGGACAGCACAATAAAACTAAATTGATCAACTGCACAGTAACATCTGGACTGAAGGTAAGAAGGGAGCACGAGGTTTTGGGGTGTTCTAAAAATTAATGTAAGGAAGTATATTTAGAACAAACAAAGGTATAAATGATATTCCAACTTCCAAGTCTGGGTTTTGTTCTAATCCAGAGAACTAGCATGGTAACAGTACATGAATTTTGGAATTAATAAATGGGGGAAAATGATGCATCACCTGTTTTAAAGTGCATTTGATCCACATGTCTAACTTCTGCTATGAGAAGTTGGAGATGCTCAGAAGAATCAAGTGAGAGTGCAGTCTGGGGCCACGGTGCTGGACACCAGGGGATACAGATTCACGAGGTCCTTCAGGATAACCAAACAGTGCAAGGAATCAGACTGAATACATTATTGGACTGTAGGATACGTGTGTTAAAGGCTGCACGGTGGCACCAGGCCAGGCAGTTGTGCTTCTGTCCTTGTGGCCAACTAAAGCATTTTCAGACACCTGAACTTTTCTATCCAGGGAGTTCTCCCACAATAAATCCAAGCGACCTCCTTAACTTCACCCAAATTCAGTTTTCAGTGCAAAGAATACCTTGGCCAATCTGTAAAATGAGGGTATTGATTCCCCACATCCAACTGCCTGGCAAGGATTCCCTCATTACTTCTGTCAAACATCTCCAAACCTTGGAAAAGCCCTGCTGTGCCTAGGAAAGCAGGGGCTTTCTTCCCTGGCAGGAGATGCTACAAGCTGTACTCTGCCAGCCACTCTCTGTCTGCCAGCTTTTTGGGGTGGGGGGCAGAGCTGGCATTTCGGAAACAAAAAGACAATCTATTCATCTTTTACCTGGGTTATTTGATGGTCTTTTAAAACAAATTTCAGTGAGATGTATTTCAATTGAATTTCATTATCTGCATTAAAAGAGTCCGAAGCCGTACTAATTCTCACTACCATATCAGTACTTCATTATAGTCATAATAATTGATTGTGACTGGCTATTTCTGGCTTTTTTCTAAAATATTAATTAGTTAATTAAAAAACCAAACAAACAATGTTTACATCATTTGCAGATTCTAGAAGGAAAAAAAATTCAGAGTGAGCAGAGGAAAATTCAAATCATGAAAAGGATTCACAACCCACAGAACTAACATAAGTTCTGGGAAATTGGATTAACTGATTCTCTCAAATAAAGACATCAAATCTACCTCTTGGCATTTCTGCTGCAATCATCTAATTCCACTCTCACATAAAATAACTAATCAGATTTAAAAGGGTTAGGCACAAATTCTAATGATTCAGTGCAAATCAAGTACTTTATTTTATATATTCATAATAAATTCAAACAGTTTAAATAAAAGCCTTATCCCAGACCCCCAACTCTATATTAGTCACCATTAAAAATCAGAATATCACACATTAACTATTCCCTTACAGAAAAAGAAACCAATCAGGAAATGAGACAACACAGATCTTGATAATAAATGATGCATATTCCTCATTCTGTCATCATTATATTTCTCATTCTGTTGTCATTTCCCATTGAAACTAAGTGATGAAAATACACTGAAATTATAGTTAGATGTAATTGGTGTAATTGAACTGTATCAGAATTCTAACTCAGAACTACTTTTAGAAATAACCCTTTGGTGATCAGAAAGAAAAAAAACAGAACTCCAAGCATGGGTTCTTTCTCATTGTCTGACCAAAGCCTCTCTGGCCCAGCACAGGAATTGGTGCTGCAGGAGTCAGGCTGGGGATTCTGTAGCTTTACATCGCAGGCAAAAGGCCCCACTTGTCTTTCCATTACAGGTGCAAAAGCTTCACTTGCTCTGTAGCAGAAGTGCCCAGAGAATTCCTTAGCAGTCAAGGAAGGGAAAGGCTCAGAAGATGCCTTAAAAGTGTGTGACAGCCATCGTTTCTCTGCTCTCCAGGCCACATTTTTAAGCCCCCACTTCAACAAAACCACCTCCACTTACTCCTCTCACACTGAAAAGAACTCCTGCCATGTGACTGACCAATCATACCTCCAAACACCTGAATTAAATAGCAATTATCATCCCTAAATCCAATACACAAAAGTCCTAGTAACAGCACAAAATCAGTTAGGTAGTTAAAAATAATGAGGACTTGTAACTTTGTTATGACCCAAGATTTTGTGAGTAGAGAAAGAAGCCAAACTCACAGTCAGCGCCGATGAAAAACAGAGACAGCAAATTTTACTGTCTATCAGCTTTTCTTAATGCATTCTCTCAACTTTAATGATGACACAGATAAATCTCAAGTGCTCCTCTTTGCAGGCAGAGTGTTTGTGCAAGGTGTAAGGAACTGACTAAATTAAACCTTTTACCTCAAAGCACACTCAGAGCACAGTTTGATGCTTTAGCCTAGAACAGCAAACCCAATAAACAGGGAAAAGCACCACACCTGGTTTAATAAGGCACTAGAAAGGCATTTTTGGTTTCCCAAGAAAGGGAGGACAAACCAGTCACTGCATCTGTATTTTCAGAGCCTGTTACGTAATCTGCACCAAAAATCTCTATAAAAGCCCAGCTGGTCAAACATGGTTCTGTTTATTGTACCTTTTGTCACAACAATAAGTCTTTGAAGAGAAAGGTTTGCTGCACTCAATTCAAGCGTCCCATATTCAACAGTGCAGTCAACTGGAAATTCTTCATCAAAAATTATTAATATTAATTTTTTTCCCTAACTGGAGTTAGAAAAAAATGAAGTTAATCTCAAAATAATCTATTTTATTTTAGGTTTCTGTAAAATTAGAAATAATTTCAGAGCTCATTCCAATCAAGCACAGATGAATTTTCTTAATTGTCAATTTTCTTTCTTAAAACCCCATCCTATCCAACTCCAAATTAAGTTGCTCCCGCAGCTTCCCATGCCATAATTGCTGAGTTTCTCAGGCTGATTTACCTATTCTCAGAATACTAATAGAGAGTAAGGAAGTGCTGTAATGCTCATCCTGTGATTAATCACTGCAGGTGGGTTTCAGTGGCCTTAATCTCACATTGTAGAGATCATTAACAGCCATTAATTACCCTAAGCAGCCTCCCCCAGGACCTCCATCCATGTGCCCTCCATCTGTGGGCCCAGAGCAGCACACAAGCTCCAGCCTGGGCCTTCAGTCTTAACTTAGAGTCATTTGTAGACTCTTGTTTCTTCTCCCGTTCTTTTGATGTCCTGATCTGACACTGACTTGTTGCTTTGCTTTAATTGATGCCACTGATGGGAAAAACTGCTGGTGCCACCCCTGTGCTCTCGTTGCATGGCTCCAGCACTGTGGCACCGCACCCTGCAGGCATCTCTGGCTGTCCTTGGCTCCCTGCTTGAATTCCCTTTGGAAATAACTGTGTTCCTACTGTTCTCCTACACTGCTGGCTCCACACAGACACCTGAGGCACTCCTGCATACCTGAATCTTACATCCTTTTGTATCCTCTCCTGCTTCCTGACTCACTCGTGTCATTACCAGAAACTCCTCAGCCTTGAAGCAGGCTCAGAAGTCTGACCCGAGTTCCTAAATAACTTCCCCTAAACAGCCCTGCCTCCCTACCAGCACTGCCTCTGCTGTATCCTGGCTGTACTCCCACCCAACAGCGTTTTGGGCATCCAGCTTCCCAGGGAGTGCCGTAGAGCCCGTGTGCTCACCTCGGGGCTGTGGGTAGTGGTGTATTGCAAATCCTAACCGGCTCTGCAGTCCCCAAATTACCATTCATCCATGGTTACGCTGCAAGTGACAGTGGAGAAGAATTAAGTCCTCTCCCTCGAGTGACAGGTTGTACTGCTCACTGAGCCGTGCTTCTGCTTAACTTCCTTGGCAGAGAATAAGTTTTGCCTTTCATTTCACCACTCAGTCTGAAAAAAAGGGCTAAAATCAGGATAAGGGAATCATAATTCTGCTTTAGCAGATCACAGGATTTCCAGCATTGAAATTCCAGGGGCTGATTTCTCTGTGCACTGCGGAAGAGCAGGAGGCTCTGGGGACTGGGTAATGGGGTCTTCGAGCACTGGGTCACTGCTGTGAATCCAGCTCAGGTCAATGATAATGGCAGCTTAGTTGCCTGTGTTAATTTTGCTGACTGCCTCAGTCCAGGTCTGTAGAGCATCAATAGCTACAAATAGCCCATCACCACAACTGCCATTATTCAAATAAGCTCATCAATAAATTAAATACCAAACAAAAGGTGCAGCAAACCTTACTGTCACTAATAGGCTGCTTCTAAGACAAGATCTAAGCCTATGAATGGAGTTCCCATAGCCAGAAAAAATACATATTTGCCCTTTTTCCAGTGTATCTACAGCAGATAACCAGCCATGATTCCATACCTTTAGCATGGATCTATCTTGGATTAAATCAAAGTTTTATCTAATACAAACAAATGGGAGTTTATTGTCTAAAGTTATCTTTGAATAGGGAAGGATTTTTCTGTTAGCTTTGAGTTTATTAAAGGCTGTACTTTTAAATACAAGACCTCTCAAGGTTTCTTTGGTCTCAATGAAACTCTAGGGAAATAAGTGCACAGCTGGACAATATAAACTGTGCTATTTAAGGAAAGCATAAGCAGGAAAAACGGATAGACATAACCTCTATATAGTCAAGAGCCAGTTTCAGACCATTTAGCATTACAAATATTTAACCTTCTCCATCATAATCACAGCTCTTCCACAACATTATGACAGCACAAACTAAATTGCATGAGTGCTTTAGCTACATATTTTTTTCTGAATTGTTTGGCTATCTTTTGAATACAGCCTGAGCTCTGATTACACTTAATGTGCAATACTGGTTTGGGATACACAAAAAATCCTTTGTCATGTTCAGTCTTCAGCTACGATACCAGCCCCCTTTGCCTTGGAAAAGGAGCCGAGCTGCACAGCACAGCTGAGTGCCAGCACTGCCCTCGTGCCATGCACACACACGGGAAAGCACTGAGGCACACGAGGGCGGGAAGCTGAGGCTGGGTGCTTCAGGCCTGCAGCAAAAAGCCAAGGTGCAGGTGCCAGAGCGAGAAGGATGCATTATCTGTTAGCTCCAACTCCCCAGGCACCATGACTGAACACCAGGAAGGCAGCATTAGCTGTTCCAAGGGGATGGAGAGCTTTGCACTTCTGCTAGAGCGATCCCATCTGGCCTAATTAAATGATCTGCATTGACAGACTTCTGGGGAAAGTCTCATTGTGCTCTCCCAGCTGGAGGAAGAAAATGCAATCGAGGCCTGCTTGAGGGAAGTAATATGGAAGAGTCTCCCAGGGAGCTGGGATGTGTCTGATGGTTTTAAAAATGCAGGAGCAGCAGGTGAAGATAAAGTCGAAGGAAGCATCATCCCCAGTTTTATGAAAAGCAGTGACCCACTTTCTACTTCAGATAAAGGTATCACCTGCGGGTCTAGGGCCTCCTCAGAGCACAAGGCCAATGAAGAACCAAAAAGGAAGGTTTCCTGCAGGATAACTGGTACTGAAACAGAATAGGAAGCAGAGTGCAAATTAAGCTATGACCGCTAATAAGCTATAGCCGGTAAGATAATGAGTAGCTGAGAAGAGCAGCAAAATGAGCAACTGATAGACTAATTATGACTGAATATGAAGAACTGCCAGCATCAAGCACTCAGATACTGTAAGTCAGTCCACTGAATGTGGAGCCTTTTCATTTGCTGCCTTCTTTTGCTGAACTCTTGGAATAATTTTGTACTTTTGCTCCAACTCACAGCAAAACCTGCTTTGCCCTCATGAGGCTCGACTGCCACTCTAAAATACAGTCCCGTGGTCCCCAAAGGGAGTGATCTCGGGGGGGATGTTTAGCCTGGCACAGTGCAGCACACCATTTCTCCTCCCTTCTTCCCCAAAGGTGTTGAGTGCTAGGAAGTCCACAGATTTTTCTTCATACAGATAGAGAAGCTTTTGTGCTTGCTTTTTAATATGACCTGATATAGTGAGAGGATTGATATATTTAGATCTTGCAGCTTTCCGAGTGACAGCCCCACCTGTTTAGTGGTAACAACATTCAAATAAGTCTGTCAGTGAATTCAGGCAAGAAAAAAATATTCCTTGTCTTTTGTATTAATGTCTTGTTCTCGTCAGTTAACTCTGTCAATTGGATTTTTTAGAACATGTTTTGCAAAATACCAAGAATAGCACAATCCCTTTAGACTGAAATTCACTATAGCTGCCTGTAAAGTGTTGCAGAAGGTGGACTCCTTCCTGCTGTGTTTGCACAAAATAAATAAGGTTAAAATGTCCTATTAGAGTGACTTGAACTGGAAGAATGATAATTTGTTGGGCACTGCAACAGAGAGAGTGAAAGTTATTAAACTAATTCTGGGGAATCACATTCAGCTTAAACATACTGACTTCAAAACTGGAAGCACAGAGCTCTAATAAACTAATTTAATTCATCAGTATCACAGCACATTATGTGAATAATTCAAATCACACAGCACACTGACCAAGATCTTTGCATCTTTCAGGATTTGTGTTACCTTGCATTCTTTTACTCATTGTGACATGACTCTGAGAAATAGATTTATGTTAAAATGGATGATCATAGACCTGGCTCAATCTATAATTTACATGAGAACTGTGGTTTTCAGTGAATTTAAAATGAGCAGCATGATGTTACATTTGGTAGCATCTTCTCTTGTGCTAGTATCAGCCTGAAACACCAGCTCCTTCAAGAGGTTACTGGGTTTCATCAACTGTCAAAAATGTGAGGGCAAACCCCTCAGTACATCTGCAGATTGGACACGTTTAATGACATTTATTTTTAACTGTATTCTCCAGTAAAGCTCTAAGTCTGATCATAAACTTAAATCTGCAGTGTAATCTGGATAATAGGCACATGCAACCCCAGGCATCAGATTAGACATCCAGTTAGAAGAAATCTGCTTGCCTGAACCTCAAGTGATGGATACCTGCTGCTGTTCTTCAAAGCCTCAGGATAAGAAATTTGCATATGTATATGATGTTTTACCTTGTGATTGCTGTATGCACACAGAGCTGCAGGAGGCACTTCTGTATTATTTTTAAGGTCTTTTCCTGTGTATTCGATTGCCCAGTTTATCATAGTTCTCTTTTAACCTTTCTTTCTGCCTATTTTAGTGAGTAAAGTAATTCAGTTTAAAATCCTCCTTGCTTTTTCCTCAGTAAAGATGCAAGAAACTGTAAGGAATATGCCACCAGTGGAAAAGACAGGAATCTGATTGAGCTGACTCGATCCAAACTCTCAGGTGTGTGTCTGTATTGCTGCACAACTTATGGCAAGTCATTTCTCTGCATCTCTTCCTTCCTAGCCTCTCCTCACTATGGACACCCATTTGCAAGGCCTCTGCTCTGAGGGAACTGGGGACTACAGCACCCACAGCATCTTACACAATTACTCAGGCACGAAACACAAAGTGGTTGTATCACCATGATCATTTTCAATTTTTTTTTTTTGCAATATCATCCACAAAGTCAAAGGGAGCAAAGAGAAAAAGTCCCTCTAGTCCACCAGGTTTTGGTTCAGGTGAAATTTGGAACCCAAATTTTGCTACGCCTTTCTATTGTTCTGAACCGCAGCAGTGATCAGAGCCAAGAGCTTTCTGAAAATTGTTTCTAGAGTTAAAACTCTCAAAATTTATAGTAAATCTCCACTTGATCACACTAGTTTCCAGGCTCATTTAATGGCTTTAATTTTTTTCCCCAGGTACCTCAGTGATGCAGAACTGAGGTTTGCCCTGCTCATATCCTCCTGCTGCAGAGATTCCTCCCCTGGAATTACGAGAACTCCGTTGGTGTCAGCAGCACTGGTGACACAGCCAAGTTTCCCTTGGCAGTTCTGGCTGGTTTGTGCCAAAAGGAGGGAACCACACAAAACAAACGTGCCTGAGCTGGGAAACGTGAGACCAAGGTCAACAGCAAGTAACTGAGTAGGGAATGCAGTCTCATGTAGCTGCTCTTCTGTTTATTACTGTTATACCTGGGGCTACAAAACCTATGCCTAAGTAGAATTATTTAAAAGACTCCAGAAAAGACCATCTGGCTTCTTGTGGCACTTATGCTCATTAATTACTAGCAAAAAAACCCCCAAAACTATATAGAGACACCCACACCTATGGTGATGCAATATTTCATTCTTATTATTTATAATGGCAATAACCACTCCAGATCAGACAATCCCTATCATTTAATGACCTCAGGCAATGCCAAGAGCATTGACTCCTC
This sequence comes from Oreocharis arfaki, assembly GCA_013398015.1. NCBI lineage: Eukaryota > Metazoa > Chordata > Aves > Passeriformes > Paramythiidae > Oreocharis > Oreocharis arfaki. The sequence continues at coordinate 749,091 of VZRR01000615.1, read as the reverse complement.
CAGCCAGTCACCAATTGCCAGGAAATACCTGTTCCTGAATGTCATTATCCTTAAATTCAAAGTATCAGACACAACTGTAGAAAAAGGAGAGAATGCTGCTGCATTTGCCTACAGAAATCCAGCTCTGAGTTTGTGACTTATTCATTTTTGTAATTAGAATGTGTAAACCTATATGGGCACACATATCATAAAAACATTCCTTAGAGGCAGTATTTACATCATTTTTTCCTAGGGAATTTCTCCTTGGGTGTGACTTACAATCAAGGCAAGACTCCAGTCCCTGTCTTCAAACTGAGACCACTACCAGAAGTATGTTCCATCAGTGATTTGGCCCACTTGTCAGATTTTGTGGGTACAGAGGATATCGTGCTGGGTTTAAGCCAAGAAATAGCCCTTTCCTTTCAAATGCTGTAGTTCTGATCCACAAAAAAAAAATTGATCTGCGTTCTCTTTTCATTACATGAACAGGATGTAACGATAACATTCTCCTGAAAGGTTTTTGACACACACTTGTTCCATCCTTGCTGGTGGGTTGCATGAAACAGCTTAATTATATTAATGCTCAGAATGTACTATAATGTCCCCAAACTTCTTCCTCTCTGCTCTGTTGAGGAAAATGCAATTTGTAGTGATCAGTGGTGGGAGAATCACATCTGAGCCTCAGCTGTGTGTGAGCAGTGCCACTACAGATGTTAATTTTTATTATACCCTACTGGATTTAAAGGTCTCCAAGTATTGAACACTCACAGCCATTACACAATGTCCAAAGCAACAATTCAACATAAACTATGATGTTGCATTAGTAGAATACATTTGTACATAATTGGTGAAATACAGGAGTTTGCTTCCACTTTAAGAGCATGAAACCTTTCTATTTTAGCATTTTTTCAACAAACACTACTTATGAAAAGAATGAAAATACTTAATTGAGATATTTACAATAACTCCCCCTGAAGCACAGCTGCCAGGTAGCATCTGATTACCTACACTCACAGCTAGAAAGCAGATCCAGCAGTTCATGGGCCAGTATCACTATGTGAAAATGAAAATACCAACAGCTATTTCAGGGGCTCAACACAGGATGCAGCACCAGCTATTATAAAGGAGTCCTGAATGGATCCTTGTTGGCTCTGCAGCATTCCAAAGGGGTGGCCTAATCTGCAGGCACCCCAAAGCACAGCTGAATTTGCAGTCCAGGACTCTGCACCGCCATCTGTTCGGCATTCTGAACTGCCAGCCTCATCTTCTTCCAGCCCAAAAATACATTTTTTATGGCAGAAACGTATTTTTCTATGAGCAGTTAAGGCAGCTCTACGAGATGGATTATTACAAGATGCACTTAAGTCACTGAAATGTTAATTGGATATTCTGGTCCAGCCAAAAGAAAACAAGTCCATTTTCCAAAGTTTAACTGATTTAGAAGGCCTGGTAAAAACAGCCCAACCTAACTGTCCTCAATAAAACAAATCAAATCCTGCTCTCCTGGTTCCAGAAGTGTGCCCTTTATCTCAGCTATACAGGAATATGCATGCACATTATAAAATTACTGGTGTGTAGTAGTACCAGCAGCAGAAACTCATTGGGCATGCTTCATGGAGAATTTTCCATAGACACTGCCTGCTCTGTCAGAGAATGCTTGGGGTTGGAAGGGACCACAAAGATGATCTCATTCCAATCCCCTGCCATGGGCAGGGACACCTTCCACTACACCAAGCTGCTCAGAGCCACAACCAGCCTGGCCCTGAACACTGCCAGGGATGGGGCCTGTACCTGGGGAACCAAGAAGAAAGCAGGGAAAGAAGTGGATTAACAGGAACTGTGATGAGCAGCACATCAACAACAGAATTTCTCTTGGCAGTGTAACTGGACAGGGTAATTTACTACAACACTAAGTGCACCTGTAGAAAAAGAAATGTCTTTTGTGAAGCCTGATCTTCCATGGCACACGTCTGCTGTAATAAAGCAGGCATAAATATACACACAGATACACACAGGGTATAAATACAGCAAGTTCTTCAGTATTTCTAAGGAGGTATGGATCAGCAGCACCTCCTGCCAGCTGCCCAGAAGTGAGGAGTGACAGGCTCTGGAATGGTTCACTTCAGGAGCAGCTCATAGAAGCTCTGAGTCCCAAGCAAACTCCCAGACAATGTGATAGAAAATTCACATTTCCAGTGGAAATTGGTCAACGACTTGAAAAAGATTTATCAAAACCATGTGACCAAAGAACAACAAGTATTTCCCAGTTAGATCACGCCTCTCAGGAAGATCAGCAGGTGTGATGATCATCTTTCCTTCCCACTAAAGCCCTACTGGACATGGCATTTCTCTTTCGTTCCATAACAAAAATTCCAGATTTTTTTTTCCCCTGACATGCTGCTAAAACATCACTTTTTGTAAGCCATGAAATTAAATGCAGTTCACAATTTTAGTTTGGGAGCTAAATCTCTGTTTCCCCATATCTTTGACTGTGCTAAGGCAGCACATAAATCCTCTCCTCCCTCCTCTTTCCTAGTGGATGTTGGACTTGGGATCCAGCCAGTCAGAACTTGCAGGCAATGGCAGAAGTGATCTTTGATTAGTGCTGTATTTCTAGGAGTATAATGTTGTATAATTGCCATTTTTGTACATCATCTTGGAAATCCAGCCTGGAGTAACTGGGTAATAATTCCCAATTTTTTTTCTTTTAATTTGGAAATCAAAATTAATACATCAGCCCCCCACCCCTCCCAAGCAATACCCATTTCACCCCTTTGAATATATTATGCCCTCATTTTCATTTTTAAATCACTTTTTGGCAGCTCTTGGCTATCAGTCCTCACTTCAAATATTCAGAGATATTAATCAGTTTCTTTCATCATCTACCGAGTGTTTGTTCTAGAAACCACTACTGCTATAGTTCAGAAACCTACTTCAAAAAGGTTTTCTAATTTTTCTTTTACTTTTAGCAAAAGACAGCTTCTATCAAGTTTAAGATAACTACAGCAAGGAGAGTGAATAAAGCAGTACAAAGAGGAGGAACAGTTTCTGGCACAGCAACAAGTTCCCAGCAAATATAAGGGGGTTATTACAGGAAGCCATTAAGTGGAACATTCATTTCCTCACAGCGCTGCAATTACAGAAATATCCCATTCTTTATGAAATCCATTTCCAGAACCGAGGTATCACCTACCTGAAACCCTTGTGCACCAAGGAGCTAACATCAAGCCTGAATAGCTAGGAGAGAGAAAGCCAAATCAATGGGCTCTGTAACTACAGCTTGCTGTTGTTTTCCCATGCTTCTGCCTTCTCCATTAACAGCAGTTTTACTGGCGGAAGGAAACCATGGCACACTAATACTACCTATCATTAAAACAGCCATTAAAAACCCCAAAAAACACCAACCAACCCAAGAAGAATTAAATTCTGCCAGTGTCTAATAAACAGATTCATCACCAGACCAAGGTGGGTAAATATGCTGGGATTCAAGGTTTGGCAATTTCACTTGGACAGCTGTCCAAATGGCTGTAGGCTTCTCCAAACACACATCAGCCTGCCCACTACTCATTTATGAGACTTAATTTTTATTTTGTTATAAACAACCTGACTCCTTGCCACAAATACCTTTATGTTTGTTTCCAGCCTTTTCAATCACTGTGTTTAAGACAACGTGAGGAGCTGCTCCACTGAGTTAAGGCTGACTCTGGATGGGAGGTGTTTCTAGCACAGCAGTTACTCACCAAAGTTAAAATGCAGAAGTCAAACCATTTGCACAGGTGTTGTTGCAGCGTGAATGTGAGATATTAGGGACACAAAACTGAGGGAATCCTGTGATATGCAAACCTAAGATTTGGCATTTCCACAGAGTTGTCAGATTCTTGCTGCCTGTCAAAGGAATTCTACATATCTCTGGAGAAAACTGGTAACATTGCACATTATCTAGGGGAATAAAAACTTTCTAAATTGCAAAACAGCAAAGATCAAAGAATTGACAGAAAAAAAAAGAAAAGCAAAAAAGATTCACATGTAGAATAGCAGATTGAGAGCCGTCTGAGACTGTGAGAGAAAAACAGAAGCACTGGTCTTTATATAGTAAATTAGTACAGAAAAAGGTAGAGATTTACAGATAGCATAAGACTGACATTAATAACATTGATAAAGAGAAAATCACACTTGAAATGCCTACTGAAATTTTTATTAATTAGCACTACTGATCCCATCGTGCCCACAAATGCCCCAGGTATCACAGGGCACGAGAGACTTGTGAGCTCTGTACACCAGGGCTCAAGGCTGAGATGACAAAACACAAATGTATCTTAGTGACAAGACTTTCCTGCCTCCCTAAAATCAGAGGCTGTTTGGCAAGCAAAATTACTTCACTGAAACATTTTAATTAGTTTACCTCTTCTAAAGCTTTCTGACAGATGTAGATTTTAAAGAGGGATTTGAATGAGAATAATAAGTCTGGCAATAGATACTGCACCTAATGAGTCTGGAATCTAATACATGTTTGTTTGCTGTAGGACATAAGCTCCTGAATCACACTTCAAAATTCAGAAGCAGCTAAAAGAAACCTTGTGTTATTTTTCAACATGCCTCCACTTTTCAGAACACTACAATTTCTCAAAATCAACTGTTTATGCACAATATAATTATCAAATTTCTAAAATTACAGAGATTGTGTGGCCTTAATACCTCTGTAGAGAGTTTGGGCCTTATGTCTACTTCCTATAAAATACCTCAGTGCAGCCCCTGGTCAGCCCAAAACTTCTCCAGCCATCTAGAGACTGACTCCAATGTGATGCCTCTTTGATTAACTTAGACCAGAGAAGTAAAAGAGGTTTCACTCCACAGGTAAAGCAAACATATACCTGGAATCCAGTTTTGCAGAAATAGGAGCTACAAATACATGCAAATTCTGCAGATTCCTTTCCCAAACACTTGAAAGTGTTCCCAGCATTTATTTCCTTTTAATTAAATTTTGAGCTGGATGCTGTGACAGATTCCCCTTGCTATGTCTTCTATGCACACCTTCTATATTTTTTAAGCCTCTTCTCCTCTTCTCCCACTCCCTACAGACTCACCAAGACATAAAAGGAATCCAGAAAAAAACCTGGCATTAAGTTCTTATCTTTGACACCCCAAGGGTGAGTGGATTTGATATCTACAGTTAGTTTTACAAGAGCTGAACATATGGTGATACGAAGTTTTATGTATATGAAGACCAGCTCTGCTCTCTCCACCAAGAAATGTGAGGAGTATTAAAATGCCCATTTTTTCTTAACATTCCCCTTCTATGTTGTCCTAGAAGCAGGTATATTATATCCTTTTGTCTAATAAACAGTTTAAAACCACTTCCCATTTCTCACATCCATAAAGCTAGTTGCTTTATTTATTTTTTTTTTGCTCTTAGCAAAATGAGCTTTCTCAGCTGTCACTTAGTAGCTGGATGTGAACCTGACAACCAAACTGCTCTGTACCTGCTGCTATCGCCACAGGAACACTTGTCAGACTACAAAAATGAAGAGATTAAAAACAGTAATTGTTTCCAAACTCTCATTTTCTCCATTTTCAGCGACTGACATCTATTGCCATGGAAACAATCAGAGAGCAAAGTAGCAGGGATACAATCTGACCCAGAGGTTCTAGGATTCTTCCAGCTCCCATCACACTGATAACAATTTTCAAGGAGTGACCTCTCTGTCGCAGCTTTAACAAGAATCAGGAACACATTATTTACTCATGCAGTACCATCGAGCTAAAAACTGCTTCTAACTTTTAAACTGGACTTCCACTCCCAATTTGCATTAATGAATTTTCAGGTATATGATAACACAAGCCATCTAACATCTTCAGTACAGCCACCATCTCCTCCCAGGGGGTTGGAAGAGCACCTGCCTCAGGTGGGGATTTCCCCTTGCACAGTTCACTCCGCTTGCAACTCTACATGCACCCAGCTGCCTCTTTTCATTATGCCCATTTTGTGCCATTAAGATCTGAACAAGACAGAAACAGAGCAGAACATACTGAACCAGGTAGTTTTCAGGACAGCAAGAGATGAGCACTGCCATGCTCACCAGGAAAGGAAACAGATGCAGCTACCCAGAGTGCAAATGAGAAGCAGACCCAAAATTCAGATACCAGCCCTGGAACAGTTTCTGCTAAGCACCACCACTTCACTATCAAAGGTTTTAATACATTTAAATATTCATTAAATAAATCTTTAATATTTTAAATGCTATAAGACAGCAATTATTCTGCTCTTTCGATCACAATCTTTTATTTTTGTCACTGTATTTCCATAAAGCCTAAAGAGATTTGTACCTACACTTTCAGTGCTCAGCTACCACAGTGTTGATTCAGAAGAGCGATACCAGAGGTAAAATCCACAAGACTCAGGGATGATGGTTATTCTCCTTAATGGCTGTTATTTGGAGAAGCAATACCAGGACACAACTGGATTGCAAAGATGCTGCACACACTTGAAAACACAGCACTATGTTCAATAGACTTAAAATTATACTTGGGGCACCAGCTGCTACTTGAACAACAGATTGCCCATGCAACATCAACATCACACTTTCATTCTGCACTGGGATTAACTTCAGAGAAGACACCAAGAAACTTCTTAGCTGGGGACAGGGTTTTGGTGCTCAGGCTATTTCCACTCTAATTTTAATCAATAAGACCTTCGTTAAGTCTACACTAAGTACTCAGGGAAAACTCATCATGAAGTTCTTTTGGGGATGTTCAGCAGAGAAGTAGAATTTTTTTTTTTCAGGTATTTTTTTCTCTTGATATTCAAGATTTCCAAAAGCACCTATAAAGCCTCCCTGCATTTTCAACACAGATTACATTGTGCACTTCAGAGACTTTTGCTGTGACACTTTCATGCAGCTTGCCAAATGCTTTGAAAGGTCTCTGAGTTTGTGAACTCAAGTTCAACTAATTAGAGTGAATGGAGAATTCTGAATTCATGAAAACCATAGGACATCAATAAAACATAAAACCCACTAGGTCAGTCCAGAAGTCAGCAAGTCCATTTGGCAGCCACCGAATAATGACAAGGATGAGGAATGCCAAATAGCCATGGGAGCTTGTGGCAAGAACAGTCCACTCACCCACACATTCATTGTGGCACAGAGAGATACCCAGACTGTCCTTTGTCACTGAATCACTACAGACTGACACTGTCCCTTGAATGGGCACTTCTGACATGTTATCTTATTTTCTGTGCCCTTCTGCACCCGCCAACCCCAAGCCTGGCTCAGTAAACAGAGCACTGGGATGGTATGCAGGAGACTGGAATTCCATTCTTTCCTAAAGTCCTTTAGCTGAGTGACACTGGAAAAGCCAGCCTTTCCCCATGACCCTGCAAAATCAAATTTATCTCAGCAGAGTGAGATTACCTGATAGAAACAAAAAACCCAGGCATTATTTTCTTAGCAGGCAACTAAACAAATTAATCATCTCAATTGAAGAAAAAAATATTGTCTCACAGATTGTTGTGGTATCCAACTGTCCCCACATCAAAGCTATTTTAATTGGAAATTCTGAAGGGCAGGAACTTTCCTGCAGCTCACAATCTGAACAAAATAAATAACAATTAGAAACCAAATAGGCTCCATTAACCCCTATTTTTTCAGCTCAGCTACTAACCAGAAAGAGGAAGGCAACTATTCTTTTTTTGGTGTGTAATAAGAGCTCTGCAACTGGGCCTGGACCGCCACGCAGCCCGTGGGTGTGTGAGTGCGGCTGTCTGGCATGCGGAGGCACTGCGCTCTTACATAATCCTGCTGTGACGGCTCCTGGTGGGAGCTGCTACCATGGACAGCTGCCCGGCTGCCTTTTCCATCCTGGACTGCCTGTACAATTCGCTCACCTTCTCCTGCTCGTCTGGCCCTGAAGCATCTTGTAGTGCTGTTTATATCCTCATAATTTCCGCAGGTTCTAGTGGAGGATGGGTCTGGTACTGGATACTGCACAGACCTAGCAAAGGCATTCTCCAGCCTTGAGGAGCTCCTGATCAAAACAGACAACACATAAGTGGGAAGAGAAAGTCTAACTATTTAGAGTTGCTACTTAAATTTTCTATCTCTATGTCCCCCAAATCCCTTGTTCACTGAGGTGTGTACACTTCATGAGCTTGGGCAGGATTTTGTCAAACAAATCCACTGCGCAAGTGGTCTGACAACAGGGCAATGCTTTCAGATTCTGGCTCAGACACCTTGAACAGCAGCTCACAGCCCTCTGCCTTGTGCAATTCACTCACTCAACACCAGAATCTGAGCTGAATCACCAGTCACTGAAACAACTCCAAGTCAAACTTTGGGTACTGGAAAGAACTGGGAAATAATTGCCTACAGTTAATCCAAGAAAGAAAAGAAAGGGCAATGAAGAGAAAGAGACACAAGGAAAATGTAAAAAAAAAAAAATTTCTTAACACTAACTGGATGAGATTTTGATAAAAATCATAATGTAACAGGCTATTACCAGATTCAAAAGAGGCCATGTTTGTTGAGAAAATATTAATTTAAGAGTGTTGAACAGCAGTGAGGCTGTTATTTGTTCTTTGTTTCTGCTAGGTTATGAGGGAAGGGATAATCAGGAGTAATTACTGCCTGCTAGGAAATATTGTAGATTATCAGAAGGGAGAAACGAAAGGCAACCTACCCACATATCATATTTCTAAAGAATGTCTTCTCAGGGCCAAGACCACATTGCTGCCCTTCAGCTTCCATCCCTGCACGAACATTTTACACACCGCCATAGAATGTCACATTAATTGATTGTAAGAAACTCGGTAGAAATGGATCATTAAAAGAACATATGCAAGGAAGTCCACAGACATCAAGGTTTGCATGGAGAGCTGACAGAAAACAACACAGAAAATTGATGTGAGGAGGCAGCAAACGAGCAAGAAAGAATTCTGATGGAACAGAGGGAGGCTGCTCTGTTCAGCTGCACTTCTGTGCTTTGCATTGACTTTTCACCAAGGTGAAAAATGGCTTTAATCAGGTCCTTGGGGTCTGTGCTTGGCTCTATCAGCCTTTCTATCGACAGTGAGAAAGTCATTTCACTTTGCTGGGAAATCAAAGTGTGGGGTGGAAATGGCAGGATGTGCGCCTTGAAACCAGAATTATGGGGACTCTTTGCCAGTGTAGTCAACAAAGTCTGTCTCAGCTCCCTCCCTATAAAATCAGGAGCCTCTTTTCTTGCTTGGCTGAAGGAACACTTCTTCAAAACACTTGCTCTCAGTGAGCTGGGGACTTTTCCCACACCATCAGTTGTTAAAAATGCAATTCTGTTTTGTTGCTTTGCAATGAAAACAAAGCAGCACAACGCCAGATACAGGAGAGGCAGATGACACAGGAGAATGATAGCCTCCAACTGTGGCATCCAGCCAGGCTGCTCGAAGCACTCACAGCCAATCTGGCAGCTTGAAGCATCCATCCTGGATCAGGCCATTATTCTGGCAACTCTAAACGTTTGCCCTTAGCAGCCAGAAGCACCAAATATTTCAGGAGATAAATCCTTCCTCCTTGTAACAGCTAGTGAGTCGTCCTTCTTTAGGTTAAAAATCCCACTCCTAACTTCAGCCCAAGACCACTGGAGCTTAATGTTTATATTTAGTCTTGAGTAATGGTACATTGAAGTATTCTGGAATCCTTTCAAAATCCTACAACATTTGTTTGAAAGTGAGACGTTCCCCACTGAACACTCACCTCAGTTATGCCGGCAACCAAAAAAATTACCCATAGCTTGGTACACAGAAGAGAAAGCATTTCCAGTTATTCCTTCAGTATTGATCACCTTGGCTTTAATAGGGACCACCTCTCAGATTTCAGGGTCTCAGTGGCCATATATAATGGTTTGTGAACCCATACATGTGTAGGTTTGTATATCTATAGGTTTGCAGTAGTTTTATATGGCAGACACAGAATGAGCACGGTCATCTCAGCTGTGCTGTAATCCAGTGTATTGGGGATGCCCTTGAAGAGGGATGGGACACATTTGTTTTCACCCTTCCAGTGTTCCAGGACTTCCTCGTATCCAGGGAGCTCTGTGGAGGGCAGTGAAGCAGCCTGGGTGCAGGGCAGGCAAAAATTTGTGCACAGAGCTGGACTTATAAAAGAAGATTGGATCCTTCTGAGAACTGAACTTAAATCTTGTTGGCAGGAAGACCAACAGAATATCGATCGTGCTGAATTTTCCAACCACCAAGATTTAGCTCTACCTTAGAAGAGAGGCAATTACTTAAAAAGAATGAGATCAGAGTTCACGAAGAACAGCAAATTAACTAGCAGTGGAAACTCCCCAGTATTTAGATTTATCCTCAAGTTACACACTACGAATCTGTGCAGACAGTAGAGCTGTGTCTATAAAGCAAAGTTTTTGAAAATTAGAAGTACCATGCCCAACCTGAAAAAAACCACCATACATGACTTTTAGAACAGATATTTAGGTGAAAAAAAAAAATAAAGAAAAAATTGGACCTTTCTGTTAAGGAAGCAAATAAGAAAAACTCGAGGACCCAACCTGCTAACCTATGAAACTACCACTCACCTAGCACAATATATTATATATGATAGCATGAAAGTGCTAAAAGAAGTTGAAGATTGACTTATTATTACTTGAGATGTGATGACAAATAATATTCCACTGATGTCTGGCCATCTAACTACACTTTTTAATCCGATATTTTTTATCCAATAAATTTTTTCCAATATCCAAATAAGTACAACTCAGGGAATGCTTTACAGAATTCAGAGGTAGGACTGAGTTAAAGCAAGAATCTTCCTCTTCTAAAGACCGTCACTTTAAGCAGCTGGCACCAAAAATGTTCACATTTTGTGGAATCATTTCAGCTTCAGGAAGATTCCTCACTGTGACAGCTGACAAATTCCTAAGGCCACTAGAAATGGGCCTTTTTTAACCATTTTGCCATGTTCTTTTTAAGTTACAGGCAAGTGGAAACAAATGTCCATATGGTTTGGTTGTTTTTTTTTTTTAAGTGAAAGAAAATCTGGAACTGGGAGGTGTTTGGGGTTTGGCTTTTGTTGTTTCTAACAGGTACACAAGCTTCAAACCCTTCAAGGCTGAAGAATTTCCTTGCCAAATTTCAGCAAGGACAAACTATTTTATGTCCAAAGTATAAACTTCAAAAATCCAAATCTGTAGTGACAGGAGATGCTATAATAATGGAAATGCAAAACATTAGCACTGCAATAAAATAACAGTAGCTGTCTTTTCACCTCATCAGTGGGCATCAAATGAAAAACAGGAAAGCTTCGAATATAACCTTTTAGTGGATTTATCAGGACATGATAAAGACACGAATTCTCAGTTTACACACTATAATGTTACAAAGAGGCTGTAGCCCTTTACCAGACTAAAATGAACCAACAGAGAGAGAAATTCATGTGTTTACTACACAAAACAAACTCGATATCTGAGTACACTGCTGCTCTGCTCACTGGCACGGGGTAAGACAGTGCAATATATTTACTGCCTTAGCCAGCCTTTTTCTCACAAACATTTGGTTCCTCCTGCTGGTCAACCCGCCCATTTAATTTCACTGCCTGGTGTAATAAAGCCTTTTCCTAATAGTTGCTCCTGTTTTACAAATCCTAAAAAGTATGAGAGAGTAGGAACAGACTTTTCCATTCATTTCATTTTGAAGAGCTGACTCAAACAGAGCAAATGCAGGTAATCCCTCCCTCCCCTTAAACCTTTGAGGTTTGAATCTCCTGCAGGCAAGACAGAAGCAGACAGTGGGAACAGCCACTCATAGGGACTTAGCTGGAATTTGTGCTGAGAGGAATCTGAGCTCAGGTCAGCAAAGTGCTGATAATTAGGCCAGGATGCCTTCTCCTGTTCGGTACCCATCCCGTTCAGGCAAGTTTGGTGAGAAGCTCAGCCCAAATGTAAAACTGTGCAGGGGTATGGCTGTGACCACACCATGCAGCTCCAGAATGACACTGTGCAGGCAGTGCCACCAGGGAGGCTTCCCTTGCTCTAGTGGGTCAAGATATGCCCCAGTTAAACTGGTCAGTGAGATGGTCCTGACCCCCAGGCTTTGCCCCAATCTGCCCATTTCTCATCTTCCATGATTTGTCTCCCTTCCACTGCCCTAGACATGTATGTGTTCCCAATTTCCAGCAAAAAAAAAGAGCAGGCTCTCTCAGTAAAGCAAGCTTCAGCTGTGAAGGCCATGAGGGGGACATAAAATAATTTTCATCATTTATCAAGTGATTGGAGGCAAATTTTTCCAGGCAGGTATCTACAGACACTAGAGAAGGACTGATGTATAATCAATGTGACCAAATGCATGTGGCATACTTTAGCAGCAGGAACACCCCACTTCCATCACAGCAACTCAAATATGGTTTTTAAAGGACCGATAAAGCTTCACACTAACTATTGAACAAGACAAGAAGAGAAGAAACCACCTATGAGTATAAACTGGGAGATTTAATGGTGCAGGCAACAGCACTTGAGTAGTTGCTTAATCATTTTAAATGGAGTAGTTTTGGAAGTGAAGCAGGTCATCCCAGTATATTTTTTGAATTCTCCATCTTAGGTTCACCTCACCTGGAATATAATAGTCAGTGAAATTTAATCTGTCAGGAAAAAATATGCTTTCTTCCTTTCAATTTCCTTGTAGCCACTTTATTGATGCTTTGGAAGTGGAAGTGGAAGTGAAATATTGTGGAAAAAGCTACACCAGGACTAATTTTCAAGCTGACTGCAATGTATATAGCATACCTGCAGTTGCAGCTTTGGAAAAGTCTGATAAATGAGAGAGGAACATACAGGCAAATTCTTGTAACAGTACTCTAAAGATCATTTTAAATGAGAAAATATACTTGTGACTATTTAAAAGGAAAAAGCTAACAGCAAACAGAGAGAAATTGAAACTAGTGCTGCCCCATGTCCAACAGCACTCAGCCTTGCATTTCATTTAAAAGGCATATTCTTGCCTGTTTAGGGATTATTTTTTTCTACCTAATCCCCTTCTAACTAGCACAAATCCAGCATTTGAATGTGAAGCCAGCAGTATCCCCTGCAGAGGCTGCAGCTGCCACTTCTGAAATAGCATTTCTTTGGAAATCAGTAAACAGCCTCACCTTTAACAATCTGTTAGAGGTGGAATTCCCGGGGTGCAATCTATCCTGGTTTATGTGTGATCATTGCCCAATTTGTTCTGATTATGTTATTAGTACTGAAAGATGTTTTCCATTAGAGGGTGCAAGCTTTCAAGTTCTTGCTGGCTAAAAGATGAAGTCAAAGGCTTTCAGCTCTTAAGGGAGAGACATATTTGCAAACATTTAGTTTTCATGGAGCAGATCTCTTTTGCACAACAGCTTTACTGTTTGGATTTTCAGGTGTCATACATGAAATGAAGCTCCCAGTCTACCCAGGATATTTCCACATCAGCCTTAATAACACGTTAATACCTCACAAGAAGTCTGATCAATGAATTTGAAATCATAGTTTAAATAGAACACTCACCAACACCAGCATCAGCTATAGAAAAAGATGATTTACAGGAGGAGTGGCTGGTGCCATATATTTCAGTAGAACATTGGTTCCCAGTCCAAAGGAGGTCTGATGGCAGTGGCCAGCAGCTGCTCACTCCTTTCTGGTAGCTATTCACTGCCAGTGTGATTGGAGCTCGGGCAAACCACCGTTCCAACCAGACTGGTGCCCCCTCCCAAACGTACTCGTCACAGCCAACGCCTGCACTGCCAGGCACATTCACAAAGTCACACACTTGACAGCCACGGAAACAATGCCTTTTGTATTTCACTGCAGCTCTTCTGTGTTGAGATTAAAGGAACTGGGTGCTGTCTGCTACCTGGGATACTCCTCCCAGAACCGCAAGAGCTGTGAGTCTTCAGGCTTAATCTGGCATTTACTGTCGAGTGCAAATCAATAAAACAAGAATTAAAATGTATGTTCTTTACTTGCTGAGGAATTGCTTATTCATACATTGAGCTGTCATTTTATTTTACTCAGTAAGGAAACAAACCCTACTCCACTATGCCAATGCTCTTTAATGTGCCTGTAAAGAAGCCTGTACTGTTCAGGCACACACAGCTCCCAGTCCTTCACAAAGATGCACAGTCTCTCATTTTACAGATGACAGTCAAAGCGAAGTGAATGCCTAGTACCATACTGAGTCCATAAAAGACACAGAACTAGAACCCAGATTTCCTAAATTCTTGGTTTTCCTGCTACATTCACGACGGGCAGACAATCTAGCAGCAATCTGGTAGGAACAAATCTCCCACCAATTGCTAATATAAGTAATTGTAAAAAAAATGTCACAGGCCAAATACTCATGCAGTTACGTGCCTGCACTGAGCTGGACTTTCGTGAGATCCAACTCACTGAAATTTTTCCATTTCTAGTGGCAAGAATTAATTCCTTTTTTAATATCAGGACCTTTGCTCTCAGAAAACTGGGACCAATATTACTGAACTTGAGCAAAACACAGCGCACAGATGCGGGAACCTCACTCCACATGCCCTGCACGTTGTAGGAGGGATGTAGTTTCTGCTACCCCAATCAAAACCTGACAACTGTGTCGGCTTCCAAGTAACAAACACAAATGTCACCAAATTTCAGGTTACACCAAGGTTATTCTAAGTGTGAAACCACCCAGTTATGAACTGCTATTTCGAAAGTACAAAGCTGCTTATGTATCCATTAGAGCCCCAGAGTGCTTCCTCATTTCCTCCTAGAAAATATTGCAAGGAGCTATGACAGCAGTAACAGGGGCAACCTGGTTCTCACAAATACATGCTCATATAGTACTATACAGAGAAATTAGGGTTTTTTTTATTTTTTAGAATTTATATCATTCTTCAAGGGAAACATCTTTTTTCCTTTTGTGGTTGATACAGAACATTTTCTCCCAGAGCTTTTACAGAAGGGTTTTGGTGGATCAAAGTCTGACAGCATAAAGCTTTACTTTTGGATTAATAACCAGGGGCAAAATGTCAGAGAAATTTATTTTATACAAAGTTTAGAAGTTGCCAATCCTATCTATGATTTTCACAGTTCACAGATAATGGGCATTATCCTCAGCACAAAGTTCCAGAGGATTAACTACAAGCCTTATTACATGTGAGATACATGTAAGATAAAGGAACTTGAGAACATAAATACACCTTTTTTCCCCCCTAAGTTTACTGAATTTTTTGTTAGGTTTACCAGGTTTCATGAAACAAACTATTTATTTATTCTCACACAAGTTTTGGAACTACCTATAGTAATAACAAAATATTCTATCAGAGTTACATGATTAAATGAGGACACCACTCTCAGCATTTCAGAACAGAAATACAGATTATCATTTTAAAGTCATCTTTCAAGTATGTACAACACAATGTGAATGTGCAAGCCTATGGTGTCTCCAGTAAATATTTCAAACTGTTTGAGCCACAAATACTCTCAACTTTAGCAAGAGAACAAGAAAAGGACTTGAAAAGGTAAACATTGTTTGCAAGGTGAAGACTTAAATAGACTCCAAAACAGACCATTTAAAATAGACAAATAGCTCAGCTGGTTTAAAACAAACATATAGTATCACGCAAAATTGTATTTTTAACTTTAAAAGCTTAAACAAGTCACAGTCAAACAATGCTATTCCTGCCTTAAACAACAACAGCTGCCAAAGGCCAAGGCATTGTGTGCCCCTTCCTACTGCACCTTGGCTCTGGTAATTAGGCTGGACAGCTCTCCCCTACTTCAACACAGGAATGAATAACTAACTTGAGCAACCCCAGTTATAAACTCTAATTAAACTTGGGCAGCTCACAAGACTGAGGCCAGACCCCTGAAACTTGCTCCTGTTGTTAGACACTATGGGAATGGAAGTCTGCTGCAAACACACGAGCCAAATCCAGAGGCTCATCCTGGCCCAGCTGTGGTCAGTCCAGGGGAGGCTCCTCTCACCTTCTGTGCCAGTTCTACCAGGCACAAGTGTTATGGGAGCTGCTGAGATGGGTGGCACCATCCATTGACAGTTCTGTGGTCAGTCACACACGGAGCCCACTGCTTGGGAAGCACTGCTTCCTCATTCCTTGGCTACCTAGAATGGCCCAGCTGTGAATTACATTGACAGCACTAAATTTATCAGCTCAATTCCAGTCTTTTTCCATAAAATGCTTTCATATATAAGCAAAGAGATCCACACACTGTTCTATTCCTAAAGGAACTGGTAACTACCAGCCATTTTGGAACCATTTTTCCTTGGCTGAAACTGCTTTTCTGAAAAGGGAAAGGTACATCAATATTCAAAGAAGAGTGATATTTAAAGCGTTCTGAAACTTAGGGGACACTTAAACAGTACCCAGTAGTGTATGATCCACCTGAAATAAATTTGAAAAGCCATTTAAGTCACTGTCCAGTGGGACAGCACAACCTAATCCTAATTGCAGTTAAAGGCTCTTATATTTTTAAGTCCGAAGTCATTGTGGGTAGGCAGATGAGAACTGTGAAAATCAAAATTAATCACTGCAGTGATTCCAAGCAGACTGCCCTTGTAAATCAAGGAGTCACTGATCCCCTTAACAGCTCAGCCCAAGGAGGCACAGGCTGGGCTGGGCTGTGCTGCAGGTACAGCTGAACCTCCAGGGTGGTGGTGTGCTGCACAGGAACCTCAGCTGCAGGATGAGCTCACCCAGCCAAGTGTGACAGAGGAGGCTGAGGGCAGCTCCCAGCCAGCACCTGAGATTTCACTCCCTGAGGTCCTTGCCTTTGACTAGAAGTGCCACAAGTCCTTGTGTGAACACCGGGTTTGTTTGACAGTACAAGTATTTAATAGAAGAGCTTTCTTTTAACGAAATCCTGAAAGATCTCAAAAAACCCTAAATTGATGGGCAAGTTTTCCACAGATGGGATCTGCCTGGTTGGAAACCCACCTGACTGCAAGCAAGTTGAGGTTCCCAGTGTCTGAAGGAATGAAATGTTTTTTGAAAACCTCTTCACAGAGTCCAGTGTTCTTTTTACCGGGATCATAATGAACCTTGTGCAAAACAATGACACGGGAAAAAATAAATCCTTCAAGGCTTTCTTCCAGAATGCCCAATATCCAAGTCTTCCCTTTGGCTCTAAGCTTAGCTACATAAAGTGTACTGACTCCTGACTGCTTGAGCAGTGAGAAACAATGGCCACAACTACTGCTCATCCTTACAGAAAGCCATGTTTAAATGCTTTGCATCTTACATATGAGAAAATAGTTAACTATTTCATTGCTGATACTTCACTCTGAAATATTCAGCCATGAGTCTGAATTTAGTCATGCCAAAGGAAATATTCTATTTTCATATTCAGAACTGGAACAAAGATATTGGAATAAGCAGCAACAAGTGCTGGAGAGAAATATTCCAGCTTTAGTAATAATTAAATATGAGAAATCACTGGGACTGTAGGCACTCCAAACTCTGTCTGGTTTCAAAACTCTTGAACTTGAGAGGAAGCACTGCGTGCAGAGAGCCTCCGAGGCAGCTGTATGGGGAATCAACTCAGACTGCAGGAAACCAGCACCAAGAATAGCCTGAGTTTTGTATAAAAATCAGCCTGACGTGGTCACTAGCTACGAGTACAAGGCAGGAGGTATTTACTGGGGGAAAAATTTAAATAGCACCAATGGCAAGATTTTAATTTTGCTATTATGTGTGATTGCCTCAAAAAGCAGAGGGCTAACCCAGGAGGTCATGCACCTACCGTTCTAAATGCAGAGCCTCATTCCTAGGGAATAGATTCTTCACCTAAGTAGCATATTAGATTGCATTAGCCACACTTAGAAGTGAAGTAGGTTGAATTTATTTTAGCTCCAAACTCTGATTATCTCTGTACTGTTATTATTTATTATGTAATTCCTTCTGGACCATAAGAGTCAAAGAAAATAAATTATTATATATTTCTAAATGTTCCCCTATTTGATATACTGCTTCAATAACACAGTAATTTTATTTTTATCTCCTACAGAGATATAGAAACAAAGAAATAAAGGAACACAGAATCATAAGTTAGGAAATAAAAGCATAGTTTCAGCTCCTCAAAGCCTCAGAAATTCCATGGCTGTCGTCTAACACAAATGTTCAAAGCCACCATTATTCCATAATAATTCCTAGAAGGCATCAACACAAACTCCTACTTTCTCTGTTCTTCTGAAGAAAAAAATCCAAAACATACTTCACTTCTGAATACTTCCAGTGATACTCGCTATTAAAATTCGCATTTCCCATTTTAGTTAACTACCCCAACAACACCAAAATCCTTGTAATTTATAAGCTGTATTGTGATCACGTTATTAACCCCAGTGAGTAGCTTCTGACTGAAATAGCTCTGTTCAGGTCAGTGGAATGGCTTGTGTGAATGATTTCCCAGGCCATAATCTGACTGAGTATCTCACAAAGCTCTGAGAAACCTTACATTTGTTAACGCTGCGCACGAAGATGTGATGGATAAAAATTTATGATGTAGAAATACAATATACCCTATTGAATACCTACTTCTTAATATATATATTCCCATAATGATCTAATTTAGAGCCTTATAAAAACCTTTATGTAAGCAGTTAGCATTTAGAGCAGTGCCTACTACGATGCTCACAGCAGTGCTAATGGCCTGTACTGACCACTATAGACGTTCGAGAGAACTCTGTCAGAGATTCCTCAGCCATTTTCATTCTGATATTCTGATTTCCAGCATGCTTTGAAAGGTTAAATTCTCCATATCTGAAATTTTCTTTGGGTTTTGGGAGGTTTTCCTTTAAAGGTCATATAAAACATGGCCTTGCCATTTCTGTGACCACGTTCTGAAAAATTTACAGGTTTGGGTTTTCTGGGTTTTTTTTTGCTTGTAATAATTCTTTTGGCGGATCCTGAGCAGTTCTATTATTTGGAACACAGAATGAAAGCCGAGACAGGATTTCTGGTATATAGTCAAGTGAAAAGCTGCGTATTTGATCCCATTTTTACCTTTAGACACACCTCCATTCATACATGCTAAGATTTCAGTTACGTGTGGCTTTTTCTAATTCCTCAGTGTTCAACTTTCTGGCTTTATCAGGGTTCTTGGCCATGAATTTTCAATGTCTGGCAGTAAACTTGGAATACAATGAGAATTTTGTGAGGATTATACAGACAGTGGTTCCTTTCTACACATTGTGTACTGTCAAAAGAATTCAATAGTATGTGCTGGTGTTTGTTAGGGACAGCATTTAGTGGCAAACTTCACTGTAATTTGATCCTCTCCAGGCTCAACCCTTTCCAGAACTGCTGTTGGTTAATGTCTGGCTGTGCCTTACTGTAGCTTCATAATACAGAAAAATAAACATCAGCTCAGAATTTTTACGATATAAATTATTGGCTTTTAGATATCTATGAAAATACGGCAGAGAGACAAAAAAAATCATCACATCAATAGCAGTTTTTAAACTATTCTAAGCAATGTTACGAATGTTATGACCTGAGAAAAAACAAATTACTGACTCACCATGTGCTTCATCTTAAAAAGTGATTTCATATCACTTCAAGTACTCCTTAATTAATAGATTTCATACCCTCAATAAGCTATCAGAATGACACCAAGTACAAGAGATCATAGAATCATTGAAGTTGGAAAAGACCTCCAAGATCATCAAGCCCAACAATTTCCAGCACTGCCAAGTCCACCACTAAACCATGTCTCTCAGTAGGACATCTCCACATCTTTCAAATCCCTCCAGGGATGGTGACCCCACTTCCCTGGGCAGCCTCTTCTGATGCCTGGTGCCCCATTCTGTGAAGAGGTTTTTCCTAATATTTAATCTAAACCAAGGCCGTTTCCTCTGGTCCTACCACTTGTTATCTGGGAGAAGAGCCTGACCCCTGCCTGGCTGCCCCCTCCTCTCAGGGAGCCATGGAGAGCCAGAAGGGCCCCTTGAGCCTCCTTTTCTCCAGGCTGAGCCCCCCCAGCTCCCTGAGCTGCTCATCATCAGACTTGTGCTCCAGGCCCTCCACCAGCCCTATTCTCCTCTCTGGACACACTCCAGCACCTCAATGTCTTTCCGGCAGTGAAGGGCCCAAAATGGATATGTAAATCATAAAAGACCCCAAGAACCTCAGCCTCAGAAATGAAAGTTGAAATAATTTATGATGTTACAGTTATTATGAGTCTGATTTACAACATAACTGAGCTGCAACTTCTTTGTGCTTCCTAATTAAAACACTCAGAATAAGACACTCTTTAAATGAACCACCACCAGTTACAGCCCAGCTAAAGAGGAGCTGCCATTGTCCATCACAGAACCAATTTTATAGTCATTTCTTGCCTGATAGTTCCTCACCGATGTTGGTGTGAAGGATTAGATGAAAATTCACTTCACCCACTCTAGAGCACCCAGCACAGCACATGTGACCAGTCCTACAGTTTCATGCCTCTCCAGCACAGAAAAAACAAGGAAATAGCGGGATCCAAATGATGAGGTTCCATCACATAGCAAAAGTTATTGTAATTAGTCTCTATGTGTTTGACTTTGTGCAATTAAACTTCATTCCATTTCCATTAGTCAAGTCTACAAGGCCATATAAAATTTGTGGATGACAAAATGAGAAAGTATTGCCAGTCCTAGAGGAAGGCTGCATCATAATTCAGAAAGAATTATTCCCTTAAGTCTATCTATTACTTCCTAAATTATGACCTAGTCCTCTTCTAAAATTGGTAGCACTTTCTGACTTTGTGTCAGACACAAATTTTATAATTGTACCCACTTCGTTCTCGTTACAAGGTCACTAATTGAAATATTAGACAGAACTGCTCTCCAGACCAAACCTTGAAAAGCAGCACTGGTAACTTCTCTTCATTCTGGGAACTTTCCCTTCCATATAATTCACCAAAGCTTCTACTTTAGCAAGCTTTTTATCCACCTCATAGTTTTTTAATTAATCCCCATTTTCTCATTCCTTAATAATCATTTCCCTTGAGGAATTATGTCAAACACTGCTTAAATTTAGACAGATTAGGTTCATTGTATTCCCCTTGTTTAAGAAGTCAGCTATCTTATCAAGATATTAAATTAGTCTGATAAAACCTGCACTCGATGAAACCATATGCCATGTTATTCCATTTACCTCTGAAGCCTTAATTGTTCTATCATTCAAAACCTAGAGATTTTGCATAATATTGAAGTCAAATTCATAAGTTCATGCACTGCTTATAATTTTCACTTTTGTGAACATATCTTTTTGGTTATTCTCCACATTATGATATCTGTAGATGTAGTGGGACATGGCAGCAGACATGGTAATGAGACAGATTTCAGGCAGGATCGAGGCAGAGATTTCACCACAGTCCTTGGTCTCAGAGACCTGGACATCGACATGAGTGACTGCTACATAACCCCAGCACGTGCTGAGACAGAAGTGTGTGCTGCCCCTAACATCACCATCCGTGGGTCCTGGTTGTGACAATCTGTTTCTATGGAGATGTGTAAGAGCATAATGCTCTCACTGAGCCTTGGGGTACCGGAAAGTGCAGCATTGTAGAGGTAAAAGATCGTCAGCTTCATTCATTTGGAAGAATTGCCTAAAGATGTGAAGAACAGTGAGGCTGGTGAACCTCGCCACAGGCAGGATCTGTGCAGCACATCACGATCGGTGTGAAGGGTCTCACACAATGCTGCACTCAGCAAGGTTTCCAGTGTCAGAATTGCATATAAATGCAATCTGTATTGCAAAACCAAACCTTTTCTACTGTTTACAGGGTGATCCAGTAAAGCATCTGCAAATGACCACACTTTTCTTATCCAGATGTCAAAGGAATTGCCACCACCCCTAGTACAAAACAGTAGCACACATCTGGAGTAACTGCATAGGGAATAGACACTTCTACAAAAAAAATCCTATGGCTTCTACTCACCCTCACAACGTGATTTGCCTGCAGACTTCCTGAAAGCTGCAGAAACATCACAGAGATATTTATAAGATCACTCAAACAGGCATTGTTATGATTTATTTTGATACAATTGTACATATTGCAGTTAAGTTTTATTACCTAATTAAATTAAGAGGGCCCCACTTACACTGAGTCTTTGAATACCATTAATTTTTTTCTTCAGTAATTTTCTTCTCCCAGCATATTCAGCTGACACTACACACAGCCAGCTGTAACAGTTTCATCACCAGTGGACCCATGACTTTGCTGTAGGAAGTGCTCTGTGACAAAGTGACTTGAAAGGAACAACCACTGCTAAACTTAAAATGCAATCACTTTCTGTAGATACTCTAACATCCAGAGCTACATGGGAATATCTAACCACTCTAAAACATATAATGAGTAGTTTCTCCCCATGTAAAATTTTATGTGCTCAGAGATTCTTTATGAACCATGGATTGTTAAGAACAAGTCATCAAGAATAAAACAGATTTTTTCATAGCCTGCATGAGCTCAAGAGCTCTACAGGTTATTGGTATTGATTTGACATTCAAAAGAACACTACCCATATTCCTTCAAGAGAGCCTAACTCAGCAAGAAACACAGTAAAACCATTTAAGTCAGGCTTGGAATAGTACAATAATAGCAAGGTTCAAGTTATTTCAATTCCTGTGATTGTCAGTTTGAAGCACTAAGCCCAGAGAAGCAAGTGAGGAAGGAGAGAGATTTTTGAAAGATAGGAAGACTTAAGATACTTCTTGACTTCAGCCAATTAATAATTAATCGGTCTTTGATACACTTAAAAAGGTAAAATCGAACCAATGACCAATTCAAAGCTGATGTGTGTTGATATCCTGGCTGAGAATCACTTGAGAAAAGATTAGAGGACACAAAGCAAGCCTAAGAGGATGAAGTAATCATCTGAATTCCCACATGTGGAAAGAGTAATCAGAGATACCTTAGTAAGGCCAGGCTCCCTTTCTATCTAGATTTTCTTTGAGTTTTTCATCACTTATACTTTTTAAAGCAGGTATCATTGCTTTAGACAGCTCTGCAAGTTTACTAGCAATTTGAGAATGTATATTATGAGCACAATACCTTTCATGCTGATGTTTCACATAAAACCCCCAACTTCTATCACTTAAATAAGTAGAAATATTAGAAAGCTTTTAAACGTTTTCCCAGTGTACCTTTCATTTCCCATATTGGTTTGCATAAGTTGTTTTATACTGACTTGGAAAATATACAGAGCCAGAGAGCACTTCCAAATTAAAAGTTAATTGATTGCACTTCAGACTGGGGAAGGTAGGGGAGAGGGAGAAGATAGTATTCCTACCAAGAAGCATCCTTATAGCAGAAAGGACTGCTCCAGAGGCACCTGACACAAGCAAACCTTCCCAGTAAAATAACGAGGAGTTTTGAACAGTTATCTGCTCTCTAATGAGAACATTTCGACCTTTATGAATACACCAGGCACAAATCCTTTAGTCTTGCCTGACACATTGCCAGGTAGAAAATCACACTCTGGAAGTGGTGAATTGGTCAAAACAAAGGCAACTGTGCCAGGGAAAGCCCGGGACAAACCCACAGAGAGCACCCTTTTCTTGTAAGGCCTCAGCACCGAAACAGCTCATCCTCTGATAACCACTGTCTCAGCTCTCGGGGGAAGGAGCATCTGAACTCTTTCTGATCAGCTCACTAACAAACAATAAACATTTTGCTACCCATTTCATGCAATAAATGTTCCAAACCAAGCAGAATACAGAATTTTGAGCACTGTAAGTTGTTGAGAGCCAGGTTCAGCCCGGCTCTTCTTGCTTGGCTCCCTCTCCTGGTGCACACCGGGTGGTTCAAAACCCTTCACCAACACTGAGGGCTTTGCTGGGCCTGAACTTCCAACTTTATTTCTCATATTCTTTCATTCACTCCCCGCCATGAAATACCATTTCCCCTCATTCTGAAACTCTCTTCTTTAAAAAAATAGATAAACTTTGGCAACAAGTCAGAATAAACCACAAAAGGCAGCACGTGCAGAAGACTTTCTTTTAGAGATTGTTATTGTCCTGGATGAATACTCTGCCCAGCTCTGAGCCCTCAGCACAGGAACCACACAGACCTCTTGGAGCAGGCCACAGAAATACTGGAGGGCTGGAGCAGCTCGCCTGTGGGGAAAGGCTGAGGGTTGGGGCAGCTCAGCCTGGAGAGGAGAGGGCTCTGTGACCTTATAGCAGGGTCCTGTAACAGGGCAGATCAGAAACTTTTCAGCAGGGCCTGTTGCAACAGGACAAAGGAGTTTTTAGCTTAAGAGAAGGTAGATTTAGACTAGACACACGGGAGACATTTTTCTCAAGAAGGCTGGTGAAACAGGGGAACAAGTTACCCAGAAAAGTGATGGATGCCCCATCCCTGAAAGAATTTAAGCCAGGGCTCTGAACAACCTGGTCTAATTTAGGATGTCCCTGTTTGCTGCAGGGGGCGATGAACCAGATACCTTTAAAAGCCCCTTTCAACCCAAACTATTCTATGAGTCTGTTTCTAGCTGCCCTTCATTTGTGCCTTTTTTTTTTTTTCAGATTTCTTCAAGCATAAAAAAAGTGGGAATTTTCTTGAGGTGAGGGGAGAAGATAGCATGGTAAAATGATTACATCCTGTACATTTTGAGGAGAATGCTAAGCCAGACTAGCATGAGAAGTTGAAATACACAGTTGGACAGTAAAAGTTCCCTGAGGACCCTTAGACCTACCAAGATTTGGGGTTGGACTGATCCTGCTGCATCCCACACTGAGGGAATAGAGAAGACAGTGGTAATCAGAACAGAGATTCAAAGTCTCTCTTACTCAAAATTATTAAGGGCAGCCATAGGAAATTCTGTCATCTGTCTTGTTAGCCTTTCATATCACCTTCCTCCACTTACAAATTTTAAAAAAACCAGAGCGCAAATGGATTCATTTCAGTGTTATCCAGCAAAGACAGATATGACAAAATGATTGTTTTCCATTTGACACAAACCACCTATTTATGGATTATCAACATTTAGCTCCAATTGCTGAATTATACTGTGTGATTTGGAGGATGGCTTTCATCAGTCCCATCTGGTCTTCAACTTTTTTCTGTCAGAGGAATCAGGAGTTACAGAAATCTTCAACAATTATCAAAAGGAACATGAGGCATGAGTTACTTAGTGATATAAAAATAAAGGCATCTATTTCTGGGTTTGTGATAACTCCAGAGACTATTTCCCATGGTTAAGGATCTTCATTTCCATTTCTAACTCGAGTGTGTTTTCTGTGTCAAACTTCACTTGCATCACCTCAGAGTATCAGAATTTTCTGTCCCAGTTCTCAAAGACAGGAAATTTCCATTGTGTTCTGTAGGTGTTCAGGCTCTGTCAGGACCAGTGCTAGGGATCTCTGCCTTAAGGAATGAGAATTTCACTGTCAATCCCAATGCAGTCCCACAGTTCTGGTGAGGACTCAGACCCTTGCAGAGGACTTCAGCCTCCTGAGGCTGTGCAATCTGGGGTCTCTACTCCACCCTACCACCCAGCCCTAGGTTTACTACACGAGTAGCTGTGAGAGCTCAGCACTCCCATCTCTCTGTCATCCAGTATTTTGACACAACCTAGTGAAAAGCAGCAAACAAATGCCTGATGTTGCATTAAGTAGAACTCTGTTCTCTGCCACCAGCTGTTCAGAGGGAAAAACTCTTCCTGGCACAGCACAGGTGGCACACACAGAGTGCAAATTAAAGCCACAGCTTGTCCCCAGAAGGGGTGGAAGTCCCAGCAGCGCTGGCCCAGTGACCTGTGCCCCTGACCTGAGCACAGAAATGAGAGAAGAGATGGGAGGTAAGGACAGGAACAGGGCACAGAGCAGGGATGAGCAGCTGGGTGTGCTGAAGTGGCTCTGGAGCACCCAGGCTCTAACCTGGAGGCGAGTTTCACTTCTGAGCATAGAACCTGCCTGAGTGAAATTTATTTAACCTTCTAAAACCTAAGTGCTCTAGTTTTTGATTCAGCAGTATTTTAGAATCTGTAAGAGACTAGATCTGTATGTTAAACTATACAGCTTCCTGATAATAGTTATTGTCCCCCTAAAGCAGCACAAGCTGTACAGAGAGCTCTGCACACTCAATACCAATGAAAAGCAATCAATATGCAAGCAAGAAACAGCTTCTGATCTCAGCTGTAGCAAGACAGCCTCACATAAGCGAGATTATGCCAGATTTATTCCGACATCAGAGATATGAGAAATCAGATTTGCTGACACGGCTCAATGGCCTGAGCCACTGTGGCAATGTCAATCACCCCAAATCCGGAGAGCCCAGGGAACAGCAAGGACTGGCTCCTCTGAACCAGAGGAGCAAAGCTGCAACAATTTACCGGTGCCACTGAGGCAACACGAACTTCCTCAACTCCATTAAGAAACTGCAAACTACACACACTGAATGCAAGATCTGCCACAGCTCTTGTGTTTCTTTTTTTTGGTGTAAATCTGGAACATTTCTTGTGTTTTCCAACATGAGCTGTTCCCTTCTGCAGGCCACCTCATTATGTATTTATGAGACGGTCTTGTTCGCTTCTTCTTCATCTCTTTTGTATCACAAGGGACATAGTCTCACCACAGCTCTCGGGGAGAGAGGGAAAAGCATACCGATGTATGAAGGAAGTCAAGAACAATACGTATTTTCAAAAAAAGAGAATGGAAAATATCTTAACACAGGCCCCAAAAGGCAAGCTGAAACAAGCTCTTATTTGCAGAAGTGAAGTCTTATTACAGATGTGAAGTCCTTCCTCTTTTTATGCCATGATCAATATTAGTTCCCGTGGATCAGAATAGTATTTCTTCTTTAGAGAAAACAACCTGGTTCTAACAGTATCTCCAAAATTTAGAATGGACAAATGTAACTAAACACAGGAACATCCTTAGAATTACAATAGATAACTTTTGCCTCCATCTTTGTAGAAATCTATTATATTCAAATATTCCTAGTACTTTAATTTCACATACATTAATCAAAAGTACAGGTCAGCATATGACACCCTTCCTTATATTATTGAGTGATTTCTCAGGATATCCTGAATGCTTTCAGCAAAAAATAACTCACACAACACATTATGTTGTGAAGAAATTCTGACTTTAAAACCCTGCAATAGGTTTTAGGCACAATCAGACTTTGCCTCTTCATCTCTCCCAGTGGCTCTGCAAAGGTCCTTCCCTGCATTTATCACGGCTGCTCCAGCAAATTGCTGAGGGATGCCCTTTGAAATACCTTGCAAAAGCTTCAAGACTGAAGCACATGATGTGCAGTTGAATCTAAGATCAGATAAATGCCAGTGCAGCGCTGGGAGCTCGGCTCTGCATGCCTCCCCTAATTCAGCCACTGCTCCTGGCTTGCTGAGCCAGTTGTTTCTATGCCTGTGTGGAGCAGCCCAACATTCAGGGAGGTGCAGCAGGAAAACACTCAGGGCAAAAAGGGGATATTTCCAACCAGAAATGGCTGGATGCACATGAAAGAGGGGTAAACAATTTCCCCAAGTGATGCAGCTTGTCAGGCCAGTTTGCACACCTGTATTTTGTAAATGTCAGTGAGAATCTGGATGGATAAAGCAGTAAAATTAGCATATTCCAGCTTTTCATATTCAGAGAGGAAAATTATATTTAATAGCTCAGAAAGGCAGAGACAAATATATTTATATCTCTTATGGCAGGACTGTGCCACTCATGCCAACTCTTCTGTTATGGGAACAGGGACTTTTCAGTGCCAACTGAATATGAAGCTGTTAACAGAATGGTCACATACTTATTAGGAACACAACATATTATTTACCTGGTGGAACTTATGACAGAGGGAGAAGTACACCTGTGACTCTTGTGTGCAAAAAACCAGTTGGTGACATCAGATTTGGAGAAAAACAGCGAAAGACCACACACTGAACACAAACCAAAGTATCTGTAAGTTTGCTGGTATCTTGGGAGCTCTCTTTGTTTTCAGGGCAGATTAATCTTGTCCTCTCACTTTGCCTTCCTTTTGCTACATTACCACTGCCTATCACCACGGCCAGCTCTGGCACTCACACTGAGCTGCATGAGTACCTATGTGAAATGCAAATCCATAACAAATAAAGGGATCATTATTTTTTGTCCCACTCACTTGGGCAACAGCAGTTTTTCCTCACTTTTAATATCACATACAGCCAATGCAAAGACCAGAACCACCATAAGTGGCCCACAGGGGACTTCATTTTGGAGCACCAAAGCACAGCCATAAAGGGCCAAGCCCCACAAGCACTGACAGAGGAACCCACAGCAGCAATGTCAGCTGTGCCCTTTTCTATTTGCTGTGTAAATGCAGGCTAAACACCACAAGCACTCATCTCCTTACAAAGTAAAAGCATTTTTGCAAACCTATATTTCTCATTTATTCAGTCTTTTCTCAGCTTATTAGTGCTCT
The DNA here is from genome assembly GCA_013398015.1 of Oreocharis arfaki. Classification (NCBI taxonomy): domain Eukaryota; kingdom Metazoa; phylum Chordata; class Aves; order Passeriformes; family Paramythiidae; genus Oreocharis; species Oreocharis arfaki. The sequence goes on along the minus strand of VZRR01000615.1, from coordinate 720,726 downwards.
GTTCTCCAGTGCGTGAAATCTGCCTTTTCTCCGCTTCATCTTTCCCTTAGTTACAGGCTTTTTAGAACAATTGTATGGATTTCTTATTAGCAGTGCCAATGTTTCATTTAAACTATCACTAAAGACAACTCCATTCTAAATGTGTCAAGAATCAAGCTGTACTTTCCCTGCTAATCCAGTAAGTGTATCAGAGGAGTAAATGATCACTCACTGGACTTTCTGTACAGGGCACACTTCTGACACCAGCTCAGTGCTAACAGGGATTTTACTGATTTATACTGACATATATTCCATTGCAGACACTACAGGGGCATTCAGAATATTTGAAATTTTTTTGGTGGTTTTCTTTCATCCTCACTTACAGCTACACGAACAGAGTTAGATTTTTTAGACAGTTCAGGTTGGTAGGCAGTAGATAAAGCTGCAGAATGATACATTTGTAGAAACTACCTACCAATAAATTTCATCCTACGAACATCTGGTACAATTTCCTACTAATTTTTTATATCAGTTGCTTTAACTTTTCATAGTTTCTCTCCTTTTTCCGTATTGATTTTAAGTATGGTGCACTGCACAGCTTAGGGAGAGTATTGAATTGCATAGATCAAGAATTCATTGACTTATTACTGCTAAAAGGAATGACATGACTTGGTTATTCTTTATTGTGTTCTGTACCTGCTGGTCAAACCTATTTTAACCCTCCATTTGACAAGATGGGGCAGCCACGTTTTACAACAGCTACATTATATTTTCTGAGATTCCTTCCTGACACAGCTTCTTTTACAGAAGGAATTTTAAAAACCCTGTCTCAGAATCACTGTAAGAAATTCTAATTATGCTGCTCAAAAATATTTATACAGTTTACTAAAGAAATGCTTCAGAGGAAAATGTAAAAAAAAAAAAAGGATTTTTTACTGATACTGATGGCACCAGAATGTTACCCTCCAACAGAGAAGCCTCATACCAGAGAGCTACAGAACTTCTGCAGGGCATGGAGAGCCCTAGAGGGTTGGCCTGAGACATACATTTGGGGTTCTATTGTTTCAAACATTTTCTATTTTACCTTGGCCAAATCACACAAACTCAAGCCTTATAAATTTATCTAGATGCTAGAGACTGCTATAGCATCTCCTCCTCCTCCTTTACTTCTTTTTAAGAAGCAAATCCTTATCCCATATGAATGAAAAGCTAATACACATTTTAAAGACCATCAGTTTCTCTGTAACAAGTGCCAGTGATTGATAGGAGAAAAAGTTACCCAGGTTTTTTGAAGCCTCTCTTTTGAAGAATTCTTATTCTAACTTAAGGGCAAATTCATTTCTTGAATAAAGCAGTGCCAATGCCATTAACCTCACTGAACTGCAAGACTTGGCAAAAGAGAAAACCACCTTTCCTACTACTTCTTTGAATGTAATTATTCATGATTAAAGAAAGCCAAATTAGTAGGAAATGTGAATTCAGTTCCACAAAGCAATTTCAGAGACACGAGCACCTGCACCTTCACTGCAGAGAACTGTAAAAGAGAACCCTTTACTGCCTGCTCACAATTCAGAGTTGTTGTGCACAGGTGCAGGAAGAAGAAATGAAATGTTAATTATGTTTCTTTTGACCTAAGCTTCCTTTAATATCTCTGTTTCTAGGAATACCACATCCATAGATGGTTGGAGTGTTCTTGGGTTAAGAAGCTTTATCCCAGATGTGAAAAGATTTAAGTCAGGTATTACATCTCCTAGCTATTAATTCTTTCTTTTTAAATTTTTTTTTCTGGGTATTTTTTGGAGTTTAAGACTTCTCTTAAGGAAAGTCTATTAGCTATGTAAGAACATCAGGCATGCTTTTCCTTCTACAATCCTGTTCACCTCACTGTGCTATTTCCTGCAAATTGCAAAGAAGTTGAGTCACTTTAAAAATGGCACTACCAAACTCACTCCCTGCATTTCAATGTCAACATACATTGAAGTTTTTCCTTTTCTTTTCTACTGGTTTACTGTCTGATTTCCCTTCTTTTCTGAAGGAGGCCGGCCCTGTCTGCAGTTGTTTAGTTGTATATCTTGTATACATAAACAACAACTAGAGGTTAAAGACACAAATGTTTTAACCTTTCTGCATATACAATAATCCTTCCTCCGAAGAGACCCTGCTCTTCTCATACATTTTTAACTAGTTCTTTATTCAGCGCCATGCTTTACCTTGAAGGTTCGTAACTTTTATCTTGCAAAGAAATCTCCCCTTGTTTCCACTGGGGTTTACAGTATTAAATTCCAAAAATCTATTAGTCCTGCAGCTGGCACTGCAGTTGGTCGCTTATGCAACGCTGAGGGCTCAGTGCTGGGGTCCCACTCTGCTACCAACAAACACCACTGCTGGGAGGAACGCAGAGATACTGAAAACAGGAAGGAATCAAATACCAGCTTCCAGCAGTACAGAGGGGTGTGGATTTACTGCAGCTTTAAACACAAAACAAACAAAACAAATCTATTTGTGATGAGTCTTAACAGAAAAGTCCAGGTAGGACAGGAGAAAGATGAAGGGCTGGTTTTGTACATTCTGTTCTTCACTTTTTCTATTAAATTAGCAGCACAAAGAAATGACAGCACAGTAAAGCTGCATCACTCTACATAATGCAATCCTTGACTTTGCAGGCACCAGGATCCAGAGAGGCAGACACGGCCCTCATGTAACAGGGTTAGTCACAGACAACCAGCAACGGGACTGAAGCTCTGCTGAGGTAAAGATACTTAAACTTGGAAAAGCTCAGGGGATGATGCAACAAATGGAATCACCACTTTGGATTTTTGTTTATTTGAATTACAGATGCCTAAAGGGGAGAAAGAAGCAAGCCAAAAAGCCTGCTCTGTACTTCATGAAGGTTTTCAGCAGAATTACTGTTTCCTTTTCCCTTCTCTCCTCTTCTAATCCAAGAGGTATTTAGGAAAAATCTTTTTAAATGGGCTGAATTTCCTCCTGCTGCTGCTGAAACAGCTACTAGCCTAACACAAGCCTCAGCTTTTAATTTTGACAAACAAGGTACGCAAACCATGATTTTCGTGTCTGTCTTGCTGCATTAAAAACCTCACATATCATTATGATTGCACATTTTGCGAAGTTTTCTTACTATAAACATCTCCTAGATTAGCATAAGCAGTCATTAGAGGAAACAGTAAAAGTGCTCAGCAGAGGAGGAGGAAAGTGAACGTGAAAAGATCAACAGAGGCCACGCAGATTGGCAAAACCATAAAGCCCAGTGAAAAGAAGGGGGCAGACCGCAAGCACAGCGAGAGCTGAGCTAAAGAGGGGTGCTGAGACATCTTTTCAGACTCTCTTGGGCCACCCGGAGACAAAGTTTTGTTTGGGGACAGAACTCAACTGCTTTCCCCAAGAACCACACAGGCAATAGAAAAGCACACAGATTTCACATTGAGGGGCAGAGAACTAACTGGTCACATCTCCCTTTCCCTTCTCAACTGAGGGACTGAGGCCAACATGAAGACACGTTGTTCCCAAACATCTGAACTACCTCAGGATTTCCCCAAGGACTTGATGAACTTGTGAATGGAACTGTGTCTTTTCTTTCAGAGAACATGACAAAATATCCATGAGAAAGTTTTAGGAACAGTATCTCCCTCCTGAATGGCTTTTGATGTAAGAGACAACCATAGCCTGAAGTACAACCAGGCAGATGTGGCCTTATTCTGAGGTTTATAGCTGCAGCTACAGAAATATGAGCAAAAAAAAAAAAAAATCTCAGGGACTGAGCCCCTCCTTCACATCCCAATCGTTTCATATTCCAGACTGTTCCCCCTGTACTCTGATCACATCATTAATCGTAAGAGCCCCATAGCTAACAAAATATCCTCTTCTTCCACAGGAACAAAACAATCCTGAAAGGTCAATAGAAGTAGCAGCATGAATCATAATAGCAGGCAATTACATCTGCTGCAGTATCAACAAGGTACTCAGAAAAAGGCATCAGAAGTTGCTTGATCAATGACTGGAGCAGAAGGATAAAGGAGCTCATCAGTGGCAGCCGAGGTGACTGACAGCTCTGGCAAATGCCTTGGCTGCAGGTGCCTGAAGTTCATCACTATCGATGGCAGGTTCCCACCCGCAGGCCTCGCTCACAGAATCCCAGCAGAGCGACTGGGTACCAACAGATTTGTGCTCAGAGCTCTGCTAGGACATCAGTGCTCGGGGGTTAGGATTTAATGGTGTGTTGCATGCTGATGAGGTGGAGTGGTAATTTTAACCGCACTCATTCTTTTAAGTTTTTGTTAAAATCTCTCCTTAAAGTCTAGTCTCTTTGAGTTAACTTCAAGAAGGTATCACAAGATATCAGACTACTGCAGGTAACCATTTTAAATGGCTGAGTGTGACTGGAGCCACCAAGAGAAACATGAGACAGCAGCTTTTACAGGCACAGCCTCTTCTCCTGTGTTGGACTGCAGCAAAACTCCCACCTGCATTATCCATGTACAGATGCATTTCAATGCCAAATGCAGAAATGGAGAAACGTTATCCCACCTCCTTTGCAAACTTTTCTTCTGCGTCAAGTAACTCGGCTAAGAATTTTTTTGCACATAAAATCATTCTGGTCTTAAGCACCTCTCACAAAGGCGCAACCCCTTTGTGAGTAAGGGTCAACATGCTGACAGGCATTTCCTAAAGAATTATGGATTGCAGAATCAAGAACTAACTTCTACATTCCAATTCCAACAGAAATCCAAATTTCTAGATGAAAAGGTATCTCTGAAATCAACATAGAGACAGTTTTCACTTCTGAATTTCTGCCTCTCCATTCCTCTGCCTTCATGCAGATAAATTAACTTGTCCCTCTCATCTTATTAGCCAAGAAATTCTTGCAATATCCTACAGTTACATAGTTTCTGCTTTTTCCTTTATGTTGGATATATCAGTTTAGACATATAAAGTCTCCATCACTCATATTTCTCGTTTAATACACATGAAATAGCAGCAATAACTGGGTATCATCTCACATACTGTCCAGGCCTTTTTTGAAAATAAATTAATGGCAAACTGTTGAATCTCACTAAAGGGAGATTTTCCAATTTTTATTAGAGCATGCAAGTAACTTTAATTACTTATGCCACAAAAAATATTAATAAACAGTATTTTTGGAATTCACAAAAAATACTTCCTTTTTAATAAACCATGAAATTATATACAGGAATATCACAACCAACCATATTCATAATTACATTTAATACAACTGAGAATGAAGTTTTCCTAAAACCCACCTGTCTGTTGATTCAAATGGTGCCTTTAACACAGTGCAATAAATCTGCAGCTTGCCTGATGCTAATCAAAAATACACAATAGATGAATGGTCCAATGCAGCAATCACGGGACAGAATTGCAGTAAAATAGTAAACAGCCACAGCTTGAATAATGTTTATAGTTTGATGACAATGTCAACAATCAAACAGTCAAATACTTTTTCTCCTGAATAAAATTTAGAGAAATGAATAATACTTAGAACTCATGCAGGTGACATTCATGAAATATTTTCCTCATTGTTCAGCAATAACTTCTTTTATTTTATTCAAGCAAGTCGCAGTGTTGCCAGGACATTCATGTGGTAACATTTACCTTCATGTATGCTTGTCAAAAACATTGTTTCTCCATAAAAGAGAACCTTGTAAATTGGATAGATTATTTCTTGAGGGCAAGGAAAAGAATGTTGTTTACTGCTATTTTTTCTCGGTTTGTACATATAATAAGACTCTGAAATTAGCTCCTTAGGATGGCTAATGAAGTCAAGTAAGCCCATTCATTGTACAGCAGAAGCAATAACTCATTTTAATTCCCTGTTAATATAATTTTGCCTGAATTTTTTCAAAAGAGACCAATTCCTCTCCATTCTGGGGCAAATTATGTACCCTGTGCACATACTGAGCATGCCTTGATAACCAGAGATTCCATTACACGTTTAATAATTGACTGTTCAATAGAGCATTGATGCGTTTCTGTCTGGAGCCAATTCACCTTTGTCTGTGTATCAAGAAGTACAGTGAATTACAGATACGGTCTTGAAATGCAAAGGCCATATGCTTTATTCATTTCAGGTTTTTTAAACTACATATTCATGACAGGCATTGCTTGGAAATTAATATCCTAACTTGGATGTGCCAGTATATATACAATATGATTTATTAGAGCAATGATTCATTGAAAAGCACCTTGAACCTATCAAGGAAACAGCACCTTCTGTAGCAGGTTTGACCTCAAAAATAAATCACTCACTGCTGTATCTGCAGAGATGTGTGTGAAGTGTCACACTAACAAATAGAAACTGGTTACAGTATTTAAAATATCAAGTTCAAAAAATCCACCAAAACTGTTGCTGTTACTCAGCCACACCAATGTCTCTGGGGCAGACCAATCAAGCACAAGAAGGTCCCCACTGCTCATGCAGAGCTGTCATGCCATCACTGCCAACTTAGGAAGAGATCTTCTAAATAGAGAGCTTATTCTCAAATGTTGGATGTTCCATCTCACCAAAAAATAAGCATCTCCATCATCTCTGTTCTCAACAAGCAATTCTAATCAAGGTCAATCAGCCTGGGTGGTTTCAAGCACAAACTCACTGATCTAGGTCTCACAACCCCATTGAATTCAGCCTAGAAGAAAATAATCTCTGAAATTTTCAATAAACGGCATTTAATCTCAAAGAGAAAGTGGTAATTGTTTCTCCATCGGGAAAAATTCTCTGTTAGCTGTACAGTAACCAAACTATTTTCCATGTTTGGAAGCTGCATGTCTAAAGGTGAATTTGTTGTGTATTACATCATTCAAACCAGCACTTTCAAGAGCAATAAATTCACATACAAATTATTTTTATCACTTTGCCACAGCTGCACTGCTGGGCCAATAGTGCCTCTGAATTTCCTCCAACTATAACCAACACCTAATCCCTCACAAGTAAAGCAGCAATGCCCTGAAGTAAAGCATCTGTTACTTTTATAGTGATTTGTAAAACCACAAATGTAGATTTATGACCAACTCAACGTGGTGAAGGGTTGCTTCTATCTAATAATCTTACCTGTTACACCACCTTCCAACATATACAGGCCAACATAAATCTTGTCATGGTAAATAACTGATAATGTTCAATTTAACATTTTAAGAGATTTCAGATACAGACTCCAGTATTACTTCACCATTCTTATTATTAAGAAGTGTTTCTCTTCAGACAACTACAAAACAGAAAACCATTTCAAACATCTCTTTGCAATCTTACCTTAATTTCTGCCGTCTTCACAGCCATTCCTCAAAAATATTTGGGTTTCATCTCTAAATGTGTTCACTTCAAACCGTAACAGACTTTCCCCCACGCTTTGCAGGTGTTTTCCCTCCGAGGGTTTAAGAAATCCTTTAGAATACAAAGTACACCAAGCATTTTTATCCACCAGGACATAGCTATGTTTTTACAGGCATTTATCAAATTAGCTCACACTTTTGCCACACCTATGATAGACCCCACTACACTGAGCACTCTCCAGAGATCCCAGACGAGTGCACTATTTCCAAAGCCCCATTCTGAGGGGTGCACTATCACAGTACTCATGCACTCAGGGTATCTCCAACACTTGTTCTACTTGAGGAGCAGCCATAGATACCCCCTGTACTGATCCTTCATCGCTGCTCTCAAAGTCAAAACTGAGACTGCTCTGCTAAATAAGTTCTTTTCTCACCCACCTGTGGTTGTTGATGAGCAACAGAAAAGAATTTCAAGTCATGTCAGCCGCAAGCAATTAGCTCAGCTCTAGAGCTGGGGCCACTGCAAGTACCCCATTATCCTTAAGGTCTGGAGGAAAAACAAAATAAAACACTGAAAAGACCTGAACTAGGATTTTTAGGAATTTACATTCATTGCTTTCTAGCACATTTGAGATGTCTAAATTTCATTTCCCTGCAGACAGCTGGTTTGACTACACAGCTATCCAAGTGTTAAACAGCTTCATTTGTGATTGGATGCTTGTCTGAGTTTTTATTTTATCTTTTTCTGGTGGGGCCCTCAACAGGCAAAGTCAGTTTAGCGATTTTCTGAAGCAAACAATAACTTACAAGATGTGAACTCAATTCACGGTCCGGCTGAAGTGTTGGGAATCTCCCCAGTGATCTGTCCACATGTTTAATGTGTTTCTGCTGTACTTAGGAATATTTCCACTCTTTCACGTCCTTCTTTGTTGAGAATACCTTTGGTAAGTCCCATTGATTCCCAGTGATGTATTTACTACATGTTTATTTAACAAGATGTGCTCTTTACCTACTTGTATGGTGTTACAGCCCTGACAGGCTGCACACTCACACCTCCACTTCTGCTTTTGGTGAGATTATGATTACAGGCACACACAGACAGTGGACACTGAAGATCTTAATTGCATATCCTGTTTTTCCTTGGTTTTTTTCTTCAGGACAACTAATAATTATTTCTAACACAGACAGCTGGGGTTTTTTCTGTTCCCACATAACTGTTACGTTGTCACTGCACTCAGTAAAACACATCTAGCGAAAATGCTTTCATCTGACGAGTTCAGGAGATAATGCTGGTTCTGCATTAGCTGGAAAATTACTGACATTTCACTGCATGAGGGATGCTGTTTCCTAAGTGGATACCTCACCTTTTAAAGGGCTTATTACAAGCTTGGCTGTATGCTGTACCATTACATACAGATTTTGTCTCTCATCAACAACAATGGCGAGCACCAACACTGCTCTACAGCTCTGGAGATGCTTCAGCTGCCTCAAAGTAGTGAAAATAACCAGCAGTTTCTCATTCCTGAGTTATTTTGTGTTTTTCATAGCTGGCTCTCTTGGTTCTCTGGATGCTGTCTAAATAAGCCAGATGCCACATCCAGGACTAAAATGAAAATGCACCCAAAAATGCGTGGGAAAGGAAGATTTTTATGAAAACATTTATGTCTTTAATGGAAAATAGACCAAGTTCTACTCACCATTTCTGTCTCTGTTTTAAATATGCATATATTGTCAACTGCTAACACATCATAGCCAGCTACTCTATTTTGCAATAACAACTAACAATGACAGTTACACAAGATTTTATGGCTTTCCTGAAGGAAAAAATCTTGACACAGTAGTTACAAAAAGTAAAAAAAAAAGAAAATAAATAAACAAAAAAAACCCCCCAACAACCAAAAAAACCCTTTCAGTCTGCTCTTCCCAGAGCTTCATATAAAATAGTTTTCTCTGCAAGGGTTTATTTCACCAGTGATCTCTGCAGGAAGAACAGAGCTCCAGATAAAGTCAGGCACTGCTGCTGGATTGTGAATTGCCTGTGTATGGACAAACCAATTAGTGACTGGCAATAAGTCATCAGGTGCAATTGAAAGGAATATGCAATCTGGCTTTCCCTTCTCAAGAGGCACTTATCCTCTCATCTATTGCTGCTATAACTTGAAACTCCTCTGCAGTTGCCATCTGGCATGCAAGTGTGGATCTGGGCCTAAATGAGGAACAATAAAGATGGATGAAAGCCTTGATGCTTTGCACTGCACAATATGGCTTTGTAAAAGATATATTAAATGATACTCAAACCAAGATTTTAAGCACTATATTTATGTCTCATTGTATCATTTCAAAGTTTATGTAAAACAGATTAAATAATCTTCTAGTCAAGTCACTAAAAACTAGGCTGGGGAGGGATGAGAGAAAGAAATCTTCTAGCTGACAAAGGTAAGAGAAACCATAGTCAAAAAATGGGTAAAATGTGATATTCACAGCACATTTAATTCTTATTCTCTAAAGTACGATGTTGGCTGTCCTTAAAAAGTGTACAAATATGAACAAAAAATATTTGGGTGGGGTTTTTTTTCAATTAAAACCATGTTGTGCCTCCACAGTCCTTGAGGAGGATGGCAGTGTCAGGGACCCAGGGAAGGCAGGCATCTGACTGGCACTGAGCGACTGCAGCTGCCCTCCTTCCATGGCCTGCTGAAATTGTCCTGCCTGCTAAGAGCCAGAGTACTGGCACCGTAGGGGCACAGAGGGAATTCCCTTGTGGGAAGAGTGACCCTGCAGTGCCTCCCCAAAACACAAACCCCGCACTCCACTGGCCACTTTGTTTGTCCACAAAAATCCTACTGTACTAACTGTAAGATCAGTTACAGGAAGGGAAAAATTCTCTCCATTTCCTCCTGACAACTCTAGGAGAGGAAAAGGAGGTTACATGGAGGAGAAAACCTGTAAGTATGGTTTGCTATCAGAAAATAGCAACAAACTTGAGTATTACAGCAAACCTCTGTGGCTGTGGCAGCAGAATCAAAGGCAGAGTACCTCAGTTTCTCAGAGTGGGGAAATGCTGTGCCTTTAGAGCAATTCCTCTCAGAAAAGCAAAAATGAAATCCACATATTATACCCAGTTTTTCTACGTTACACAATTCAGCATCACGGAGAAGCTATTCTAAGAATTACAGAGCTCCCAAAAAATGACAGCTCTGTTTCCCAACAAACCTTCAGGCTTTGAAATCAGTCTTTGTTCTGCATTGAAAAAACACAAAATCCTCTGCGTATCTTTTCAGAAGGGAAATGTGTCAGATATCCAATTTATGAAAACCCATATGCTTTCCAGTCCTAGACTCATCTCCTTTCTCTCTGTCCTATCTGTGCAAGAGATCAGCGAGCACTATGCAGTCAGAGCATTATCAGGACAAATATGCCACCATGACACACTTCAATATCGACTAGTGCCACATTTGAACTAAAAGCAATTTATTTACAACCAGCAGCACAGGACACAGAGATCCAGCAAGTACCAGCGTTGGACAACATCACAGAGAGAAGTTCTAACTCTGCTGGGCTGCCCATGTTCCACGGTGGGGACGTCAGAGCACCTCTGCTGTACAGAAATATATTACAGCAGCAGTATTTTTTTGTCTTGGTCCTTTCTGAATTAGAACAGAGCCACACCAAGAAAACTGGAATGGTTTCCTTTTGATAATGGTAGTAATTCCTTTTGATAATTCCTTTTGATAAACTCCCACTTTCAGCTCAGCAGAACAATTACATCTCAAACTTCCAATGATATAGAGGCTTTAGGTAAAGGGAAGCTGACCTTTGACACAAATGGTGCTGTGGTTCCCAGTACAATTATTAAAAATACCTGCAGGTAAAATTCTGTAGGTTACAGAAGAACTCAGCACCACACTAACATGCACCACACACAAAAAGCAAGGTGCCAAATACTTGCATAAAATCCACTTGAAAACACAATGTCACATTTCTTATATTAAAAAATTATTTTAATTGATCTTACAAAATTTCTCTTGAACTGGTGATATGTTGTGGTGGTTGCCTCCAGACACAGACCTGTAATTTTTTTTTTTTAAATTGTGATTAAAATACCGAACAACTGTAAGATTTTATCAACCAGTAATACAACTTACTGTGCTGCAAAGACAATATGGAATGTCATCAGAAACATTATGCAAACAAACCAAGCTGTTTTAGCTTCACCAAAATTCAAAATACAAGCAAGTAAAGGCAATGACAAAAACAATTGATACATATTGACATAACTTTACAAACAGTGGAGGATTAAGGAAAGGGAGAAAAAAAAAAACCCAAAGCAATTTAAAATGCACATCTGAGAGACTTTATAAAAGCAGAAAAAAATGAACCAAACTTTTCATTGTGTTCACCTGTGACCAAAAAAAAGACTGTTTTGATGGTCAGGGAACCTAAAACACGTGAAAAATTTTGTTTATCTCCCTTTCTTTGTTTGTATTTCATCTTCCAGATAAGTCTTCCTTGCAGCCAAGTTAAAAAATTTTATGATTCTTTTTGAGCCTTTTTAAGTTGGTTTGGGTTTTTTTCCTCAGCTTTCAGACAAAGCTTTGTATCCTGCCCTGTCTCTCCCTCAGCTCATTTGTCTTCTGTGGCTTCAGAGGAATCAGCACACCAGAGCCTGCTTTGCTTTGTTTCTGTACTGCAGTTCAGCCTTTTGATTCCTACTGCTTGCCTCAGTAACAATGGATTTGCTAATGTTTGCCTTTAATTCTAACAGCAATCAACCAACAGAATGATTTTCATTTGCAGGAAGTCAACTCTTTCTTGCCCACCTGTATGTGTGACATTCGATGTAATGTTCAAACTAACTGTAACTGCAGCACTTAAGTAATTTAAAGATAAAAGCTTGTGTATTTACTTCATAGATGAGGCCGTGAATGATCACCAAAGCTTCAAGCTAAAGCTCTCCAACTCTGTTATGGAGGGGAAAGGTTAATGAACACTTCTCTCACGTTTCTCTTTTCCATCTCGTCCCAATAGAATTTTCTCCAGATCTGAACTACACACCAGAACAGAGCAGATGCCAAGAACTAAAAGATTATGCTGACATGTCAAGCTGCTGTTTTGGCAGATTTTACAATTACGAGGCCTAATTCTACAGCCTCAGTGTGCATAACTTATGTAAGGCCCTGGGAGTTTTGCGTCTCAAGAAGTGCATCAAATGCCAAATTTTCTTACAAAAACTGATTCATAACATCTGGAACAACTTTGGCTTGAAATTCCATACTCACAGTTTCACACCTTGGCATGGGTATTCTGATTTATGTTTTACTTAATTCTGATGTAAAAGTAACAGAGTAACATGTTGCTCCAAATTCCCACTGAAACTAGGCCAGAAACCCATGAAAATAATACTGTGATGAAGAGTAGAAGCTAGTCCAGTGATTACCATTATCTTTAGGTAATTGTCAGAACATTACATGATTCTGTAGTGGTAACTTTGTCTTCATTTGGTTGGCGCAAGACAGGTTTTAATTAGATCATCTTTCATAATCATTGTGGAACTTCCTGTGGTCATTTGTTCTTCCCTCACAGAGGGGCATCTCAGTGCTTCAGCTCTTGTACACTTTCTTGTCTGATACTCATCTCTTCCCACATCATCCCTTTTACATCACTGCACTTTAGGCATGATTTGCAATTTCAAACACTTCAAGAAGGCTCAGGGGAGAGCGCAACTTAGGATCACACCCAGTGCTCTGTTCGTTACCATCAGCAAATTATTCTCAGTTCTAAAGCGTTGTATTTATTAAACAGTTTTTAAAAACTAATATGAAGTGGAAACCTTATGTTTAAAGGCAGGAAGCCAGAAACTACAACTACAACAACTACTACTACAACTGTGGTTCAGTTTACAATAAACTGTTGAAGGACAGAACCTCAGCCAGCACAGAACAGTTCCCTTGAGATCAGTGAAGCCACATTAATTTGTGCCCACTCAGCAGTTCATCTTCAGTTTTCAAACCTGATGCTCAAGATTTAACCTTTGGATTGCTTGTCTTTTCTGTAAATGAAGGACAATGTTTCCTTTTATAGGGAATCTTATATATTGACCAACATGTAACAGTGAAAGAGGAGGTTTTCATCCCAGCTACTGCTTTCCAGAAAAACTTTATATGTTTATTAAGCCTGGTCAGCCAAAATAAGTGGTCCGTTATGCACAGGATGCCAGTGTTATGAAGTTTTTTAAAATGGACTTTCGTCTCTGAAAGGGAGTTGGGGAATTGTTGTTTCTACAAAGTTCTAGATCCTTTTGTAAGAAAGATTATTTATACAGACACATTAGTTCATTCCAAAACTGCCAACCTGGCTTTTCACCATTACATAATCCCATAGCTTTCAAAAGTTGAGCACTTATAGTCTGGACTGCTTATGTATAAAAAATTGTTTGTGTAGTCTTCATCTGACATTTTCCCTGTTTTAAACAATGACAAAAGTCACTCTGCCACTAACAGTAATAGTTCTCTAATATCTCAAATTGCAAGTCATAGACTATGAAAAAGGAAACTTCATGTGAACAGAGCAGGACCAAAGACAAGCATGGAAATGTCATGGAGAAATACACAGCCACACACAGGCAAACAATTTCAGCACTGCCCACACTGCCACTTTATCCCTCTGAAGTTAAACCTCCAAAGTGCATACTCTGCTCCCAGTCCAAAGCCAAAGCCCCACTGCCAAAACCATCTCTCGGCCCGCTTTCAGCAAGGGCAAGGAAAGGTCTGAAGTACATCTCATGGCCTCTGTGCACAGGTGAAGCTTCATCGTTTGTGTGTGCATTTCACACAGTAAAGCTTAAAAATGCATTCCATAATCCTGTTTCTTTTTTACCACAATGTCAGACAAGAGGAACATTTGTGTTTCCCTTCAACAGTACGAAAACCAGGATGTTTGTGGCAGACTCTAAACCTAACTGCTGATATGGTGACATCTCAAGAAACTGGATTTTATATGCCTAAGAATTAATGAAGCAAATTATTTAAAACTCTCTGGACTTCACTTTTTGCAAAATCTATTTAATACACGTTTCATGACATTTGTGTATTTCAGAAAACATTCCATAGCTGACAGAGAAGGAGATGATTTTATGAGGCCATTCAACAGAGAGAAAGCTGAGCTTCATGAAAGGAATAAGATGAATGTGTCATTACAAACACACCATGCGAATCTGCATGTAGATAGGGCCAGGGACTTACACATAGGGAAGGAATGAAAGAAACTATCAGTTCTAGAAAATGTTATTAATTGGCACCAATATTTGCTCAGCCAAGGCTGTGTTAAATTCCTCAACTCAGAGAAAAAGAATAAAGACTTAACAGAATTATGAACAGTGTTTTGTTACATAAAAGAAAAAAAAACCAGGTGCATAGTAGAGGGAGACATAGAGTAAGCGATTTGGGAAATCTGTACCTTCCGAGTTCCTCGGCCAATGGGGAAAGGAAGAGGGTGATATGGATGGGAAATCAGGATAAAAAAGGGACTGTGTCCCCCAACAATTTCAGAGACCCCATGAGAAATGTCCCGTGGCCTCTCCCTTTATTTCAATGAAGTTACAGGACTCCTCTGTCTCCTTTTTGGACATACACCTCTGGTGCTGTGAATTTTCCCACACATTCATTACTCCACGCCTCGCAAGTCGACCTTTACCACGCTGTCAGCACAACCCTGGCGCCGCAGGGCCCTTCTTTATTAACAGCAGGAAGCCGAAAGTTTGGGACGTCACCTTCAGGTAAGTAAAGGACGCGAGTGCGCCGCAATGTAGCAGCGCGGGGGAGGCCCAGCCGCGCGGGGCGGGCGGCGAGCGGTGCCAGCCCCGAGCCTGCCCCGAGCCAGGCCCGGTGAGCGGGGGAGGCAGCGGCCGCCAACCGCCAGCAGCCCCCGCTTGTCCTGCGGTAAGGACAGAAGGACTGACGGACGGGAGGAGGGGAGGAGCCGGACGGATCCCGCCGGGAGTCGGGGAGCGCCTGCGGGCGCGGGGGGTGCGGGCTCGGGCGGGCGGAGCGGAGCGGGCACTGCGGGCAGGCCTCAAACCCCTGGCCGGGGCTGTGGGGCTCGGCCCGCCACGCGCGCGATAAACGCATATCCACCACCGTATATACATATATATACATGTGTGTGTGTGTGTGTGCGCTTGTGTGTGCGTATGTATTTAAAACAGAAAGCTTTTTTCTCTTCTCCCCGCTCCGTTCCCGGCCACCTCCGCAAGTGCAGTGAGAGTTAAAGAGGACAGCAGCATATATGTTTACTTTTTTTTTCCCAGTCCATCTGGCTTTCACCGCGTAACTTACTCGTCTTTCTCTCAGACTTTGAGAGGGTGCAGCAGCTGCTGTTTGATTTTATAAACAATCCGTGATGTTTGTTGTCTTTAAGCTTTACAGCAATGCGACCCACGTGAGCGCTTCGTTTTTCATGCATGATTCGCTACTGAAGTCAAGTTCCAGTGTGTGATTGTACCAGTGAACTGCCTTCGTGCCTTTAACTTCAGAAATGCGAATTTTAGAATTTAGCCTATCTATGATAACCTAATTAGCATTCGGATGTTTTAAAAGGCCTTTGAGAAGTCCAGAGATGCCTGCGCGGAGCACTGAGGACACAATAGGTGACAGTCCTGTCAAAGGGGAGTTTGAGCTTGTGCCTTTTAAAACAATTTAATGAGGCAAATTGGATTTCATAGCAGTGATGGTTTCTAAGGACTTCATTCCTACAGTGTTTCAGTTGCTAGTGCTGCCCGTGGAGCAGATGAAGTTGGCTCCCACCTGCCTGCCCTGGCCACAGCAGGTGCCCTGAAGGAGAACGGCCTCAATCTCACGAGCCAGTTTCACATCTGTATCCTTTCCCATCACATTGATGATTTAGTGCAACTACCACTCAAATAGTTGTGTAGATGTCACTCTGCTCACCGAGCACTGTGCATTGTTCTGAACATAACTAGCAGAAACTAAGAAATTAGCCATGCAGGGCCACAAAGTATAATGGAGAACTTGAAAAACGTAAGAAATGCCATCCAGCCCAGTGATCTGGCACAGGCACAGGAGAGGGGAGATGTGATTTAGGGACACTCACCTGTCCCTTAGCTTCCCCTGGTGTTCCTGCCACCAGCCACACCTGCTCCCTTGGGGGCACCATATATGTTTGAGTCCTCTCAGGTGCACTTTTGCTTTTGTACAATTTCTTGTTGCTTCCACTGGCTGCCCTCTTAATCTCATATTGCAGGGAGAAGTTTTGCATTTAATTTAACCAGTGCCTTCATCATTCTGCAAAACTCAGCTGTAGCCCCCTCAAGCTCCTCCTCTACAAACCAAACAGTCCAAGACATTTTTTTTTTGCCTCTCCTGAATAGTGGTAGCTCCATTCACTTGGCCTTTTGAAGTGCCCTTCCTGAGCTGAGACCAGAGCTGCTCATGGCAGTCAAGACCTGGTCCCTTCCAGGATTTCTGTAGTGCTGAAGCAATACCCTGTTGATGGGCTTGGTTCTTTCCCTCACGATGCCCAGCATTTTGTTGCCTTTTTTGTCTGCCACCGGAAAAAAGAGGAGGTGCAAAGTTTTGTAGCTGGTAAGACCGTATGGTTATTAATGTGTATTTTAATTGCCATAACAATTTGTAAACATTTAGGTGATAGTTGCAATGTGACTGCAGTTATAATTTCATTGTAGTTGTTTCAGAATCTCATTTTTTTTTCTTTGATAAATAGAAAATCCTGCATGGGTAAGATGCTCTTAAAGAGAAAGAAAAACATTTTGGCCAATAGGGAGGCACATCCATTCTTGTATAAATTCTGAATTCTTTGATTATACAAGATGAAGCAAGTGGAGCTCTAAAGTGATCATTTAATTAAAATATAAAGATAAGCAATGTGAACTCTTAAGCCTAGGAACCATTCACTTTAACTGCTTCATTGCTATGCAAAATCATCAGTCTTATTAGGAAAATTCGTAGATTAGTACAAGAAATGCATATAACGCTTTGCTTTTGATGGCTTAAAAATTTAACTGCAAATAGCCTTCTAACTCCTAAATATGCTACACTTGAGGGCACCTGGATGCTACTGAATGGGTGCAGGAATGTTGTTTTGAAGAGCAGCTTTATATATTCATTACTGACCTCAGCTGTTGAGTTGAGGTTGTTGCCTCTGGCAGTAACTTAGAGATGAAGTTTCAGAGGAAGCTGAGACCTATCCTGCACTTAACAAACTGAGCAGTTCCATGTATAGCAGAATTCCTTCTTGCGTCCTGGAGGTGGGCAGGTAAACCTTGAGACACAGAAAGACAGCCTTCTTAGGAGTGATTTTAATTTGTTTTTTAAAATTCTTTACTTTGCTAGGAGACGTGTTTCATGTAACTATAGAGCCAGTGAGACATTCACAATGGCAAATAGTTATCCCTTTTTTGGAACCCAAAAGTAAGCAGTGGGATTTTGGATGCTGGTGCTTTAACTTCGATCCTGCTGTGTGTTCTGGAAATCCTGCCTTACGCCCTGGTTGTTATATATGATTATTTTGCATCTGAGTGTTCTGCAGTAGTACTGCTAGGGGTTTCATTGGTTTGCTGCCTTTTAAAACCAGCTTTATCAGAGCAGATTTTTGTGATTGAAGATGTTTTCTTTACCACTTGAATTTATCTTCCATTTGTGTGCGAGCTCTGTTTCTGAGATTTGCCTTAGGATATGCTAAGTGTGTTTTGCTAGTTGAAAGAAAATTACAGAGATGTTGATAGACGAAAAGTCACTCTGAATGGATTCTCAACAGGAACTCTTGAAGTTTTAGCAAGAGTTTGTTTTGACAGGCAAGTTGGTGCTTTCACTAAATCAGCAGTTTGTTTGCTTAAAAATAGGCTCCCAGAGTTGCAGTTCTGCATGAATCCTCTTTTTCTGTAAATCAATATATTGTTCATTGTGGATGACTGACTCATACATGAAAACAGAAGGGTGACTACTGGCTTTACTTAGAATAGCTTGGACAGTGGTAGAAGAAGAAAAAGCCTATTTATCTGTGTGATATGGGCACAAAGAGGAAAGGAGGTGAGTGTCAGATGTTGAGTGATCAGTAGGGATTATTGGAGAAGTAATTATGAAGGTCATACTGCAGGAAATACAAGATACCAGGAGATGATTGTATTCTCTTGAGCTTGTGGAAATGCTGCAGAACTGTGCAGGGAGTGCTGTTGTGCACAGCCAGTGAGATCCTGCATTATATGAGGTGTTGGCCAGTCTGGTCCTTTTTTACTTATTTTCTACATGATTCTGGGTTAGTGTAGTATCATTGGCCTTGTAACCAAATGAAACTGTTACAGGGCTCCACATCTAAGTATTGTCAAGTGTTTTATGAGCAGTTAGACTGTAATTAATGCCTTTCTTACTAAATGGGGATTATTTCATTATTTTCCCTAATACAGAAAAAGAACACTAAGGATGTTATGCCGTGGTTATCTTTACTTGTGTACTTTTTAAGGACAGCAGAAGATATGAAATAACCTCAGAATATTTAGTAAATGCACAAATAGGGATGTTAAAAATATGGGAGTTTACTGTTGATGTGCATGTATAGTGGTTTCTGAATTCCATGTTGCTGGGTTGTACTCCTTGTTAGTGTTCAGACAATAGGCAGCTTGAAAGCGTGATTATTTTACAGGATGATTAAGAATATTAATAAAATATAATATTCCTAAGAATACTAAGAAAAAATATATAGGACATTATCCTGGGAATATCTCAGTGGATAATTTATTGGCTGGACTCTGGGACCAGACACTCTTGTGCCTCACTGTGTAATTCTAGTTATAAACTTGCAGCAACTCACAGGCTTAAAAAAATGTGTTGTTGACTTGAATTCAGAGGCACTGTTTTGTGTATGTTGAGAATACAATCTTTTTAAGCTTGCACTAAGCAATAATTCTGCTCCAATTTTTCGGAGTTCAGAGTTGTTGGGCAATGCCATGTCCATTATTAACTGGAGATTCAATATTTGCATGTATTTCAGACTGCATGGGTCCTGTGCTCAATTTATTATTTCTATTTTTTGTGCTTTGTCAGTGTGTACTTTCTGTGGTGAATTTTCTTCTTTAGCACCTTTCGAGTGCCGATTGTCTGTAGCAGTGGAGCAGAAAGAGTTGGGATTGGAAGCTCAAAACAGAGAACTAGTTTTTATTCAGAAGAAAAAACTCATTGCAAGTAAATGGAACTATAAGTCATGTTTAGGTTGATTTTAGAGATGGAACTGACAGAGAGGTTTTGTTGGTTCTTCTGTGAAAGGAAATTTCCCCAGTGATATATCCTGAAATAAAGGATTGGCAAGAGTGCAGTATTGTGCTGTGATTTGAAGGATTATAATCTCAGGGGAGGAAGAGACACTTCTGCTGAGGCTGCTTTCTCTGTTAGCCACCAGGGCACTTGGAATTTAGGCCACAGGCAGTTTTCTGTGAGGTAACCTATTCACAGATAACTTTTTGTTTTGCTGGGAAAGTTGCTGCCTGGACAGAGAGGAAGAAGAAATAGTGAGTACCACCAAATGAAGCAGGTCTGTTTTAGGCAAAAGAACCCTGTGCATTGTTCAAGGCAGTATTTTTTGGGCTTTGAGTCATCTTCAGTGTTACATATGAAAAAGCCCACATGACTTTTATAGGGTTGTATGAGTTGCTGCTCTAGTGAATACTGCAGTGAGCTTGGAGGGGATCAGATCTTGGGCTTTCTTTGAAGCTGCAATGGGACTTGTGTTCTCTGACTGAAAGTCTGGTCTGGGGATTGGCACGAGCAACTTCATCATTCTGATATGCTGAATGACAGAAAATCATGTATCCTGCCATGGCTTGCAGTGAAAGTCAAATAAATGGGGTGCATCTGAATCACTGGAGTTTAATGATAATATGACTCACCATGTGGCCTTGAAAAAGCTGTTTTAGAGGGTTAGAGCATCATATTGGGCTATGTGTAATATGTATGTGCTCCTTGCAAAGTCTTTTTTGGCTGGAGTGAGTAATTTTTTGATGAGTAAATAAAATACTGCCCCAGATGATGCATTTTTCATTTTTCTTCACCTAGGTACATATGTTCATTAATAAATTGAAGGTGGAGATATACAGGTGAATATTTGTCATTGTTGTGGAGGATTGGTTTTGGTGACAGCAATTGCTGGGAACTTACTGACTGGAGTTACTTCTCTTATGGCAGCTGCTCTTATTATTAACAGCATGAGAAACTCCCATTTCCAGTCATATTTTTAAGGGATATTTGTGTACTGTGGTTTGCTATGATTTGGGTGAGCTACTGAATGCACTTTTATTTCCTGACCTTGAAAATCTGCCTCACTACTATAATATTCTTAGTGTCACTTGGTGTAACTCAGCTGGGCTCAGTGCACCTACATGAATTTATATGAGGTAAAGATGTGGCCCAGAAAAGAATGGAATTGGGCAGCTTTGAACTTGTTCAAATCTAAATATCATCTAAATTAATCTGGATTCACCCTCACAGGAGGAGATAACACTTTAATCCTGTGCTAGGATTTGGTTTATTTCTGCTTTTTGCAGAAATTTTCCCTCAAGGGTGAGTGCCTCGTAGCATGCAAGTATCAGTGCCTTGTTCTCCAGTTTACTAATTTAACAGCTCATGAATCAGACTGTGCTGCTCAGCACTCCATTCTGCTGCTGATAATTAATCAGATATGGCTCTAATTACTGACTTTCAGCAGAACTTAACTGTGGTCATCTGTAACGTCATCATTATTGACGTACTGTAGGAACATAGGCACCAGAAAAAGAACTTGCAGGAATTTTCTAGTGAAAATCATAATGATTTGTCCATCACTAAACCTTTTTTTATCCAGCTTAAGTGTGGCCTCCTCCTCTGAAGGTGGCTGCCCTTTTCTGTATTGCCACACAATGTCTCCTGTTGTTGGAAGCTTCCCAGACTGCAGACTGGCATTTCTAGGAAGACACTGCTTGGCCGGGGCTGCTGCTACACAGGCCCAGAGCAGGGCACAGAGACTCTGTGTTTAAAGTTTCCTCCAGTGTTTGATTTCTCAAGAGAGCTTAGCTGAAAAATCAGTTAACTGTCTTTTTTTCTGTTGTTTTGAGTGGTGTTCTAATGATTTAAAACCCCTTAGGTAGTTAATACCAACTGAGATAGCAGCTGAATCAGAAAGTTTTGTTTCAAATACTAAAAGTTGTCCTAAACCAGTTGAATAGGTGTAGGGTTCATTATATTTGGGGATAGTAAAAATAAAAGTACTAATTCTTGGTTTTTAAGTGTGTATATACATATATGTATGTGGATATATATATATGTGGCATGATTGTGAGTTTATAGATGTATCATATCTTGTGAAACACTTTTTCATTACATGTTTATTTACTGTTAGTACAGTCTTGGTTTGTTGTGGATTTTTTTTTTGGGTTTTGTTGTTGTTGTTGGTTTGATTTTTGAGTTTCCATTATCAGTACTGTCAAGTTATCACTAAAAATTACAGGTTGAAATCTTGCCCTGGAGTTTCCAGGGTATAAATGAGTAAGAGCTGCGATCAAACCATCCAACACCTTTGTTTCAGGTGAGAAATAGAGTAGTCTATAGAATTAAAAGCAAAGCAGAAGAAAGCACTCAGTTGAGATGGCAAATAAAAGAACAGGTATGGAAATATAAACTGCACTTCATGAGAACAGGAGAGAGCACAGGAGAGCCGTGAACCAGCAGATGAGAGAGCTCCCATTCAGATGCTGATGTTTTGCCCAGTTTCAAGGCAGAACCACCTTTCCCCATACAATGGAGATACATTTACAGAATTGCTGATACTGAACAAAAGAGCATTTTTTGTTTGTTCTGAATAAAGAACCTGTAGATTTTGGATACAGTTTTCACGAATGAGTTTTTGTGTATACACTGGGACAGTAAAGAAGAGGAGAGAGCAGGGTGCTGTGGGAGGAGCTTCCTGCGGCTGCTCCCATCACAGACCATAAAACTGTTGCTAACTTTCAGTGGCTCTACGGCCAGCAAGTCTTTTCTCCCCAGTGTGTCTCCCCTAGTGTGATGGAAGGTATGAGAAATGAGGAAAGTAAAATTAAAACATTAGAAAACAATCGTTCTATTCAGTATTAGATGCTGAAGGTACAGATAGCACTTAATGCTTCGAAGAATTTTCTCAGTATAAAGTTTCCAAGTCACAAATTACAGTATTAACACTTGTTGCTTGGTGCACTGAGTGCTGTTCCATGGTACAGTCCCAGTCTTCAGGTTGTAAATCCTCCATAGATGAACTGATAGTGTTGGCAGCTATAAAACTGCTTGACACTGATTTAACCATTATTAATAAATTTTTCTAAGTCAGAGAAAGTGAGAGGAAAAAAGGGACTCTTAAGAACTGGGAACAGTAAGAGGTAGGCATTGAGCTACAGGGCTTTGGTGCAGTGCAGATGGAGAAGGAGATTTGGCTAATCAGCACGCAGTCTGTGCTGGCTTTGGTCTGTTGTCCCAAGACTGAGTTCTGAAGTTTGGGATGTTAGTGTCTTGTGCAGGAAGACTGTTCCGCTTGATGGAGGGGGCTGGAGGCCAAAAGGGAGGAGAGAGGTGTTTGTATGATACGCAGGTGTGAGCAATGTAGAGATTTCTAATTCTAGGAAAAGCCTTTGGAATTGCAGACATGGATGTGGGGCAAAATTGTTTTTATCATGCCAGTTATATTCTGGATTAGTTTTAAAAAGAGTTATGCAAGTAAATAGCTCCAAGCACAGTGGATTTAAACTGATTTCTGCTAGGTTTTTAGTAGATGACTGACAGTTTAACCAAATTATGTAAGGGTTGTTTGTAAACACCTGTGGAAGGTTCCTGACAGCATTGCTCCCTACCCTTTCAACCTGTTAACAGCTTTTTAATGGCCCTGGGGTTTTCCTGAAGCAGCTGTGCTTCCTCCTCCCTGCTGCTCCCTCTTGTTGGTCCACTGTCCATTGCTCTGCAGTCCAACAAAGGACCCATACAGGCAAATGCTGATAATCTGGCTGGAAGTATTTGCCAGCTGGCTGAGCCCCAGCTGCTGCCTGCCCAGCTCTGGGCAAGTCAGACCTGTAGGATTGGGTGTTGCATGTGAGATTTTGTCACGTGTTGCAGAGGTTCATTGTAAGAAGTTATTACAGCCGTAGAACCTACGGCTTCCAACGTTATCAATGGACAGGAAGACAGAACAAAACCTTGTTCTCCAATAAAAGCAGGTTAAAAATAAAAAAAAAGAAAGTTAAAATCTGGCTGGTTTTAATACTCATGAGCATATGAATTTCTAGCAGTACGTTCTAGCCGTGTCTGTGCGTGGGGAAGCAGAATGTATTGGTGTTCTCCTGGTTAATATGCAAGAACAGCTGTGTTCCTGAGCAGGCAGTTGCTGAATGCTGTGACAGGACTGATCTCTGCACACTCCACTGGTGCTCCTGGAACACCCAGTTCTGGAAACAGTGCTTCCAGAACAGTGTTCAGGAACAAAGGGCAGACTGCTCTTTCTCAAGTTTGGTTTTGTGTTTTGTTTTTTGGTTTTTTTCTTCAGGGAGGAGTTGTAATGTTTTGCTGTCAGAATGAAGAGCAGGATCCCTGTCATCCTTCTGGCCTGTGGCTCCTTTAACCCCACCACCAACATGCACATGCGTTTATTTGAGCTGGCCAGAGACCACCTGCACCAAACAGGTCAGTGAGGGGCTGCAAGCATCACACACACAGGGGTGTGCTGGGAAAAGCAAGAAAGAGTTCTAATACTCACTTAGATAAGCTCTTACTTTACAGCTTGGTTAATTTTAATATTCTTTACTGATATTAATGTAAAGCTTTCATGGTATATTCAGTACAGGAAGTCTGGCATTACCTCAGCTTATAAGCAAGTATAATGAGTGTCATGCAAAGAGAGTAAAAGTTGTATCAGCAGTTTTAGGATCCTATTCATGGCACTGGCTGAACCTTGTGAAATAATATGGTTAATAATTTTGAAACTTAAGAAAATCATTAATGTTCCAATTTCATGCTTTTATGATGCAATGTGTTTTAATATGAAGAAGAGTTCCAGGCAGCAGTTTTGACAGCCAGGGGAAACTGGAGAAAAGATGAAACGTTAATTATTCATTATGTGTCTTCACTAAGAGGCACTTTATCTATCCTAGAAAAAGATCAGAAAAGCGAGATGTCATGAGGCTAGAATGTTTTGGCAACAAAAGAGCAAGGTGGGTAACATCAGGAATTTAAGAAAGAATCAGAAATCCTGCTGGAAAGCCTTGAACTCCAAGCTCGATTAGCTCCATAGTTGCTCGGGGATTTATTTTTTTATTTTCTTCATCTGACAGCTAAAATATGCACTTATGTCTCTGGAAGTGGTTGAGAGGGAATCATTGTTTATTGGAATCTGACAGAGAAGTCCCTAGGGAGGTGGTTCAGTAGGAACCTGAATAGCAAATAATAGTGAAAGGAATTTGGCTGTCAAGTTAAACAGGGGGAGAGAACCTGGTAACCCACTGATACCATTGTGCAGTAAAAGCAGCAGCTACATAGTCAGAATATATTGTGAGAATACTTTGATTGTCATGAGGAGGAATTACAGAGCTGGCTCTGAGGGCAGCCCCTACAAGTCTCTGTTGTCCTATAACTACAATTATTTTGTTGCTCTTGCAGGACTGGAAATAAAGTGTTAAAAAGAGATTTTAATTGACTTTCTTCACTGTAGTTTTGTAACTGATTCTGCTGCCCAGGTGTGCAAAGAGTAGAAAGGTAATATGAGACCAATTGGTAATTCTGTTTAAGTCATGAATTATAGTCCAGTAACATTTATGTGCCTTGCAAGAAGGACTGAACTGGGAAATGAATTATTATTCTGTCTGAATCAATTCAATGTCTGGTCTGCTCCAGGGTCAGTTTAGAAAGACTCCACTCCTTACTCAGGGCAGTTTGCTTAAAGTCTAGTAAAAATCATATTAAAAATGAAATTTTGAAAAGTTGAAATGGAAATTATGCATTACATTACACCTAATGTCAATGTGTAGTTCTGGGTAGGGTGTGACTCGCCTTTTGGCTTCTTTCATTTGTGAAGCCTTACAAGTACAAGGGCTTTATGTATTAAAGAATCCTTCTTAGGCGTCTGGGTTGCATACAGCGTTGTCTTTGCACTTTCTGAATGCTTAACCCAGCACAGCTGCAAAGGAAGAACCCTCAGTTTGCTTACAGAAGCTTTACCTGTGCCAAGCAGAGGTGGCTTTATCTGAAGTAACTCGAAGTGCAAATATATGTGTTTGTATGGATGGATGCACAAATCCCATATATGGCCCTTCCTGCAACAGGGAAGATAGTTTCTCAAGCAGAAGGGGTTGGTAGCGTGCTATAAAAATGACTGATTCTGGATGCCTGTTTTAGAGCAGAACCGTTCCTACCCAGGAAGTTAATTGGTCATTCTCTCATGATTTTAGCCCTGTTTCCGCTTCTGAGGTTATGCAGGGAAGGAGAGGAGAAATTGGAGCTTATTTGCTGAGAAGCAGCAGTAGCTGCAGCCTAGGAGCTGATGGAGGGGCTGGAGAATAGTGGTTACACAAGACTTGTCTGACGTGAGGTAGCAGTGATTCCCTTCTCAGAGAGAACAGTGCTGGATGCCTGAAATGAGTGAGGAATTAATCAGTGTGAGGGGCATGTTTCCTAGGCTTGAGAATGCCTTCATTCTGCTGCTACTTCAGTAGTGCTGCTCTGTCACAAATCAGGCTGAAATGATGAGTTGGGCAATAGCTTGGCTGGAATTCACTGCAGTCACCAACCCTGGGAGGGTTCAAAAGGCATGTGGATGTGGCACTTGGGGACGTGTTTTAGTGCTGCATGGCTGGTTGGACTCAGTGACCTTACAGAGCTTTTCCAACCATAACAATTCTAGGATTCTGTGACTTCAGAGTCAGGTTTCACTGCCATGAATGATGTGACCATCCCTGATGTGCCTCCTGACTGACATCTCCAGTAATTCTGTCTGCCAGCTTTTTGTACATTGCTTCAGTCTCAAATGCTGCCTAATCTTATTCTTCATACATCCCTATTTTAAGTAAGACATTTTATTAGTTTTCCGATACTTTTGAGTGCAGTTTCATTGCCACATGTCAAGTAATTCATCCTTTTTCTGTTAATATCAGCCAATAAATCTTGTCATGCTGCCTTTTAGATACAACACACATAGCTGTGTGTGCCTGAATGACTCAAATCATTCTCTTTATCTGGATTTTCTGTCTGTTCTTGTGAATGTGGCACTTTACACATCCTCACACGTAGCTAAAATTTTCTGAGATTCAATCCCTTGTTTTAAAATTGTTTTTTAAAACTTGCAGTGACTGTGGCAGATGCCTTTACAGTTTGTTGATACCTGTCAGGTGCTTTCATTTCTCTCTGCCTGTATTCCTCATTTGACCGTAAAGGCCAAAGAAATAGTACTAGGATCAATCTATCTAAGATATTTTTAATCTTGTTTCCCACGTGTTGCCAGTGGAGGATAGTTAGATCTCCAAGTTTCCAGGTAAGACCAAAAAGGAGAGAGGGCAAAGGAGGAGAGTATGAAAGGCAAGATGTTTCTATCTGTGACAAGACAAATGCAAGGGGAAGGTGAAGGATAACGAGTTATTACCTTGTGAAAACTGGGGAAAAATGTGACACTGTTAATGGGTTGTGTCAAATGCAGTTGTGGTCAGCAGAGCTGAGAAGGAATAATTATGCATAATACTCTTTTAGGAGCATGTTGAGAGGAATGAAATCAAGCAGCACTCAGGCACCAGGTCAGCTTGCTGCTGCTCTGGACAGGGTGCAAGGAAGAAGAGCAGTGGGGTGATTCCTGTTCACTGGCTAGGGGTGACACCAGAAAGCTGCAGAGCTTCTGATGGGGGTTTTCCTGTGACACTGAGAGGAAAACGAGGAGTGGGTGAGAGGTGCATGGAGGGGTTTCATTTGTTTGGGTTTCTGTAGTGGTTACTTCTGTTATTTACTTGTGATATAATTTCTCCCAGTGAATTCCAGATTGACCACCAGAAGTAGTTAATCTTCAGAAACACCACCAAAGTACACAAACAATTTTGTATGAAATTGGCATTTGATAAATTTACTTCAGTATTAATAAGCTAATTAAGCAGTACAATTTGTGTTAGTGTTTGTGACAATTTTCAGTGACACCTTTGTAACAGAAAACTAAATATCTATTTTCCATAATAATCTATTTTAACATGTTTGAGGGACCATCTTTGTTTCATTACTTTCGTTATATTTAGTTTTCTAAGCACTAACCAGTTCTCCTAAACAGTTCTTAGAGAATGTAAGTTCATAACAAGAGGAACTTCTCTGCTGCTTTTGGTAGATATATTTTGAAAAGCAAAGCCACTTAAGAGCCTGGAGGATTCTTCCACATATTTAGGACAAGCAATAATAACATACTTCGTGATGAAAACAAATAGAATTCCAGAGAAATAGAATTTTTAGATAATTCTGGACCAAGGAAGGTCTGAAGCAACCTGTAATAATTTATGGGAGAGAGAAGAGAATTGCAGTGGACATTAAGAAAAGCCCAAGGTGACAGAATTTAATGATTTCCTCTTTGCACACCTTCCAAAACTGAGTGGCATATTTGAATAGGTGAACTTCTAAATTACTGAATAGGAAACAAGTTATTTAGAGCCAGTAATAAAATTATTTCCTATATTTTGACAGCTAAAGCTTGTATGTCTGTGTGGAAGGCTCTCATGTGCATCCTGTTTGCATAGTGTTGGGTTACTCAGGTGTGAACCTTCTCAAACCATTCCTGTGTTTGACTCTCTGAGTGTTACCAACCTCGCTCTTTCTCTTCCAGTTGGTTTCATTTCTGCTTTGGAGCAAGCTGATACAGCATCAGAAGCTCTTATCCCATTTATGCAGCTCTAGGCCAGACTAGACGCTGAAATCTTTTCATCTCACAAGGATGTGGCAGACCCATATCATTCTTGGTTAGCATGATCGCACAGAAATTTAATTTTTTCATTTAATATATTCATTTAAGGCATAAGGGAGCAACTTATATCTGTAGAAACTTAAAGAAACTGAAATGTGGAAAATAAAATCATTATGTAGGAAAAACCTTTTAATAAGGTTAATGTAGTAGTGAATTCAATCTGCAGTTTCCTTCCCTTTAAACGAGAAATGAATTCAAACTGTAATTTCTTTCCCTTTAAATGACAATTTGTTATAGCCGTGTATAATACCAGAGTACAAGAGAATAATTGTTGTTCATAAATCAAGTGAAATTATTTCCAGTTTCAGATCAAGAGATGGACTTAATTATATACACATCTTTGAATGTTTCTGGAAAATTTTGTCTTGCTCATTTTGCCTGTAATGAGAATATTTTAAAACAGAGGATGGTTTGAACTGCCATTGTAAGAAGATGTAAATCTCATTGAATCTTAATGCTGGTTCTTTAAGTCCAATTCGATGAAGCTCTTTTGAAAATTTTATTACATCAAAATAAATAAGACATTACTAGACTGTCATGTTAGAATATTAATTTGTCATGTGCTGATATCAGAAATATCAGGGGTATTGTTTTCCTTACAAACCAATAAAGGTAGCATGCTGAATTGGAGTTTCTTTGTTAAAATAGCTGAATTTGAAAAAAGGAAGAGGATTTTTTCCTCTTCAGTATCGTATTTATCATAGTTATTTAAAATGCATGTGTTACATTAGAAATAATTTTGTTCATTTCTGTTCGGTTGAAACACTCTTTCTCTCCTCTCAATTTCTTGAAGTTTGCAGCTTATGGTGGTGCTTTATTTTTGTTTCCTGATTTGAGGCCAGAACTGCAAAATCTAACAAGAATTTGTTAATGATTACCTTATGTTACAGGGGTAGAAAACTAGGGGCATATTTTCAAATTTAACACGATCAGCCAGATAGAAAGGCATTTAGTGGCTGCTGGGCTGATGTTTGGAGCACAGTGCTCCAAGTCTCATTTTAGACTCCATTAGCCCCATCGTTGTGCTTGAGTCTTCTGATTTGTCTGAATCACATTAATCACAGCTGCAGTAATATGCTGTAATTCTTGCTTTAACACAAAGAAAAGGCACAATGATTCTGATAAATAACAATGATCAGATCTTTAAGAACAAAGTAGTGGTCAATTAAGTCATTCTTTGCTTAGGCTGTATCAAAGCTGTACTAACTGGACTATGAAACTTAATTATATCTAACAATTTTGTTAGTTTGCAACATAAATTATGACCATGTCTACATGGTTTAAAATTGTCTGTTTACCCAGATTTCCTTTTTGGGTCATTTATTAAGATAAACTTGATAATAATTGTGAGCAGTTCACAGAGGAACAAAATGTTTGCGTTTTAATTTTGTAATTCCTGGGAATGAATTAAAAACAATACCCAAATCAAGTTGTTCATAGCATCTTAAAACTTTGAAGTTAACCATGGAAGTTATCCTTTGAAGAGGTTGGACTATGTGAACTCCCAAGGCCCTATCCACCCTAAATTTTCAAGATTCTGTGAAGAGGACCTAATTTCCTTTTTTCATTTTCTTTTTTCCCAAAGGAAGATACCAGGTGATCGAAGGCATAATGTCTCCTGTCAGTGATAACTATGGGAAGAAAGGCTTGGTTTCAGCAAGGCACCGGGTAGCGATGGCTAAACTGGCACTGGAGACGTCTGACTGGATCCGGGTGGATCCCTGGGAGAGCGAGCAGGAGACATGGACAGAGACAGTGAAAGTATTAAGGTGATTACATTATCTTTTTCCTGTCTTTATGAAATTACTGGCTGCCAAAAATCTGCCAGGCT
This sequence comes from Oreocharis arfaki, assembly GCA_013398015.1. NCBI lineage: Eukaryota > Metazoa > Chordata > Aves > Passeriformes > Paramythiidae > Oreocharis > Oreocharis arfaki. The sequence continues at coordinate 690,626 of VZRR01000615.1, read as the reverse complement.
GCCACGTCAGTGCACAGAACTTGCTCCTGTAAAACGCGCAGGCAAGTCAGGATTCCCCACCAGCAATCTTCCGTTTGCTTTCCCCAGGCCTGTGCAATAACCACGGCACTGGCCTAGTGTCCTTCAAGTAGCTGGATGCATGTGGAAAGCCTCTGTGGAAAAATTATGGCCACTGCTGGGTTCTGCAGGAAAAGTTCTTGGCTCTCATGTTACCTTTCTTGGGTGTAAGTCTCTAAGCAGGTAATAGATAGTAATCAGAAAGTAAGAGAGTTTGCAAATGATTCTGTTCTTCGGGAGCCTCTCTGTTCCAGATTAGTTGTGTTAGCAGTATTATGCCTCCAGGTTTATCTGTTCACACATCCTTGTAAAGTTTTCTTATTAACTGTAATGGTAAGTTCAACCCAAGCCCATAACTGCTGATGTTTTCTTCTAAGTCTCAGAGTTTGCTGTGGTTTTGTACTGGGAGGAGAAATTAAACAAGTTGTCCAAAACTTGATGCAAAGACCTTGAAACATGTCTTTTCCAGATGGCAATAAATGCATTATGGGGCAGGGTATGAAAACAGAAACTTCTTGTGCTAACTGCTCTTTGGAGAAGGTGCTATAGAAGGTAACAGATACAATTAAGCTGAAAGACTTCATGGACGTCTACAGCCAATGTGCTGTAAGAGCTATCACTGATTCTTCATTTTTATCCCCATTTTCTAGCTTCCTTTCTAAGTGGAAACAGGTGTTCAAGGCTCTAAATTGTGCCTTCCAGCAGCTGCCCCAAAAGCTCTTGTGGCTCTGTGTGGAAGCAGTTAAAAGCCAGACCTGTTACTTTACAAAAGGATTCATAAGAACTCACTACAGGCTTACAAGACAGCTGGTGGAGCCTTTTAGATCTGCTTTTACTTGCTTCACTGAGGAACAAAGATATCCACTTGCTCCTTTTGCCCCTTCCCTCCAGGCAGCAGAGCAGGATCAGGGTGGGAGGTCTTCTAGCTTTGCAGAAAACTCTGTTCTTTCTCTAATCACAACTGTATGTCCCAGTGTGAGAAGTCACCAAGTACTGTCCTACAGTATTGGCTGGGTATGGGGCTTTTGTCCTAAACTTCAGTTCAGTCAAACTGTTTTCCTCCAGAGAAGCAGTCCCAAATCTTACAGATCAGGTGATCCTGTTTTGATCTTGCACAGCTCCCACTGAAGTGAGTACTGCTTGCAAGATTGGTTTTGTAAATTATAAATCCACTTCAAAGTTCTTTAGGATAAGAGGTCCAGTAAATAAAAACTAAATGTATAATTTTCTGCTCAGGCAAAGTAGTATCAATGTGGTATGAAAACCCAAACATCCCATTTGCCTAGAAAGTAATATTAGTAGATTCACAAAACGTTAAAATGGCTGCTTGTTGAGGAGAGAAATGAGCTTAGATCTTTTTTTGTCTACAAATGTTGACCTGTATTAATGAGCTGAACCAGTGCCATAATCTAATGCTGAGCCTTATCCCTTGAATGGAGAAGCAGCATTCTGATGAAATGTAGGTATTTGTGCTTTACATTGTATTTCAAGTGTCACAGGTGAGAAAAAAAAAGAAGATAAAAAAGAGCTGGCTTTAGGGATAGATCCTTACTAAGTATAAACAGGCAATGGTTTATCATAGAGTTGTTCTTCACATGCTTTCAAAGCTAATCTATAGGTTCTTCCCTCCTCAAAAGACCAAGGACTAACTGCTGCCTTCATTATAAGCTCCCTCGGGTGGGAAACTTCAGTACCAACAGAAAGAGATTTTCCTATTGCAAGGCAGGGTAGAAATAGTTATTGTACCTAAATGTCTCTTCCTATCAGTAATTTGAGTTGTACACTTAACTGCAGGAGAACATTTTGTCCTGAAACACACGAATGGCCTTTTCCTACAGTACTTGTTTCAACTGAGTGCGATAAAAATGTCACATTTCATCAAAATCCGTGGATTTTGCAGAGGATCCCAAGTAGTTGTGACATAAAAGAATTTTAAGCAGCAAAGCTCGTATCCCGCTTATGGGCAGTGCTATTGAATGAGTATGGAAATCTTGGAGACTATCCCAAGGCTTTTCTTAGAGAGGAGGAGGGAGCATAATAAAGCTATTTTCCACTTACCTGCTGTTTGTGAATATTCTTCCTAGAAAAGGAAACAGTATTGTCAGTAAGCAAAGGACTACGTTCATTGCTCTCGTGGATTTGATTGGCATGCAGCTATACTACAAAGTAATTAAAAATTGGCAAAGATCTGCATTACCCAACTTTTTTTGAGTTGTGCTTGTGATTTAGTTCTGCAGTTACTCAAAGCTTCATACACAATTCAGAAAACACTTAAGAAGCTGGCAGATGGGTTTGTCCTTTTTGGTGTCTCTAAAGTAATATGCCCCCCCATGCTCCAGCCCTTGAGCTGCTGAGCAGACCTGGGGCAGCTCAGATTTTGCAGTGTTTGTAACATTAGTCCTGCAGTGAGCTCTTTGCCAAGCGTTCTTATTTTTGAACCATGGCCCAGGAATGTCAGACCACGACACACAGTCAGTGTACTTGACTATACATAGCAGCAGCCTGTTTACAGCAAGACAGGATTAAAAGTAGAAGTGTGGGAAGGCACAGACCAAGCTACTGATGATGCCTGCTCTCTCTGCCATATGTCCCTCACCTCTTGGCTGTGCAGTTTCTTTGGCCAATGCCTGAGGTTCCTTTGCAGCTTGTCTGGGTGTTGGTTCTTGACACATGTGCAGCTTAGTACTGTGGCTAAAGTACTTGCATGATTTGAAGAGTGTACTTTTAAATCACTAACCTGTAAATTCCTTCCTTACACCAGACATTTGAAAGGTCACCTGGGGCTTTGTACATGGACTGAATTGAGACTGTTCCTTGCAACTCAGAATCTTTGCATTGCTGCAGTTGTGTGAGAGCTGATGGTCACTGTAGCTCTTTGTGCTACACAGAAATTGGACACAGACTTGATTCTGTGTCTGCTTGTCCTGTCGAACCAGGAGCTTGTTTCCTGAAACAATTTTGGCTTGTGCAAATATGAGCAATGCTTAAGTCTGGCTCAGGATGGTGCAAGGCAGGGACTATTCTACACAAGCAAGGCTGTGCTGATTTGGAAGGAAGAGGCCACTGCTGTGAGGTAGCAATACCAGTCTTGCAGGGGGCACCAGGGGTCAGGAGCGGTGAAAGAAGAAAGTAGCAGAAACCTGGAAAAACTGACAAAGGGATCCTTGCCTGCCTTCATGGATCTGCACTCAGTATAATTAGAAGCACAGCAGATGTCAAAAATCTTAAGAGAATTTTTAGTTTCTCAGAATTGTGATTCTTTTAATTAAAATGAACGGGAAAACAGCAGGGTGTAAAAACTCAGGGAATGTATTTTTATGGAGAAGAGGAGGAGAGAGGACAAGAATGTCTTCTCAAAACAGAGTACACGTTATAAAAACAGTATCATGAGGGGTTGTATTTAGTAAAGAAATTACAGCTAGTGATTAAAGCGAGATTTAGTCCTCTTTCAGGCAAAAAATCTCCACTATGGTTTAAATGTAGTAGCTACCAAAATTGCCATAATGGTAGAATTTCAAGGAGGATTTACAAACCAGGATGCCTTTAAGGAGATTACTTGTGAATTCCACAAAATTTAACTACATTGATACTGATCTCATGGCAGAATGAATGTGCCAAATTCTTAACAAATGGTATTCAAATCCAAAGTGCGTAAAAGTAGACCCTGTTCTTGAATGGGAAAGTGCCAGGTAATCTCTTTGTTGCATCTCTGAGAGGATTACCTCACACAGAAGTCTTTATTTTAAATGCAGGCACCATTATAATGAATCACTCAGAGTGTTCCAGTCCAAGAAGGAGTTCATGAGAAACAAACATCCCACAGAAAGGTCTACGGGGGAGTCCCTTTCTTGCCAGCAGCCAGGTTGGTTCATGACTGTAAACATGATGCTGTGTTTAGCATTAAAAACTCTACAGCTTTGCTAGATTAGCAGTGAAAAAAATGAACAGAGTAGCTGGTGAGTTTTGAGGGTTGGAGCTGCCTGCCAAAACCAAGCCATGCCAAATGCCAACATAACTGCTGGGGCAGTTGTTTTGTAATAACTCCCACACAGATAGGAGACCTTGGAGTTGTATTAATTCTTGGTTTTATAAGCATCTCTTTAGCTGTGTCAGAGATGTATGTTGTGGCCCTGCTTGTTTTGTAAAGCATAGAATATATGAATAAAAAATAATAATAGTAAAGGAATTACTTAGAATTCTACTTCTAGTATTAAGCAATGGACAAAGCATATGGGTACCACAGCAGTGATGCTGACATGTTGATGTTTGCTGCCTTTCTGGCCAGAAAAGCTTCTGTTGGCAGTAGAAGCATGGCAGGCTCTGGAAACAATGTCAGTGTTCAGTTTCCTACCTAATTATATTCCCTAGCCCAATGACTTGCTAGGATGCTGCTGGATTTTTGATACATTGCCTTTTTCCTCTAGTATTGTAGCATCTCTTGGACATGAATAATACATTTCAGTTATTCCTGGCTGATGATGAGCTGTATCTTTACAGTTGGTGGAGGGAAGAAGTAACACTTTTCATGCATCATCACTGGAACATTTCCTACTTTCTGAATCTCTCTTTTGAGGTGTTTGTAGAAGCCTTGCAGATGTGCTAACCATCAGATAAGTGTAAAGTGAAGGCAATGCCTCCATCCTTCCCCTTCATTTCACAGGAATACAAGGCTGTGAAAATAGCTGGTCAACGTTTGTGCAATGCTCAGATGGAATAATGATGAGTGCTACAGAAGAAGTTTGAGGAAACAGTTCTGTGCTGGGGCTTAGGCAGTGCACAGCAAATAAGAAATAGAGAAAATAAAGAACAGCAGGGCAGGATGGGGTGGAGTAGCCAGGTTCAACCAAGTCTAATCTTTGTGCTAAAGTATTGCTCTTTATTTGCTTCTTCCCCCTTTTGGATTGCTTGAGTGGAGTAAAAATTCTCCTTTAACTGTGTAAAGATAATATTCGATATGCTTTGAGTGATGATGAAGTAGGTGATAAAGTAATTGTGACCAGACACATAAAAACCTAAATTGAATTTTTCTTGAAACCTTCTGAAAAAAAAGCCTGGAGTAAAGGTAAATGATTTTAAAAATAAATTTTAAAAAATTTTAAAACCGATGAGTTAAAACCAATATTAAGTATAAACTTCCTAGAAGACTGAAAAAGGATAAGACATATCATTTCTTTTTGTCTTTCCAGTGCTGCCAGAATTAAAGCTGCTCTGTGGGGCAGATTTTCTACAGACTTTTAAGACACCCAATCTCTGGAAGGAAGAAGACATCAAAGAAATAGTGGAAAAGTTTGGTTTGGTCTGTATTAGCCGGGCTGGCTCTGATCCATCTCAGTATATCCAGGAATCAGACCTTTTATCGAAATTTCAGCACAATATTTTTCTAGTGAGAGAGTGGATTCAGAATGAAATCAGTGCAACACAGATCCGCTCTGCCTTGTGCAGAGGACTGAGTGTGAAATATCTCATACCAGACTCTGTTATTGCCTACATTGCACACCACAATATCTACACAGAAGAGAGCGAGCGCAAGAATGAAGGGGACTTGCTTCAGCCTCTCAAGCTGCATAACACAACAATAAACCCTCTGAGTGACTGATTTCTGCAGTGTGTGCCATGTCAGACCTGGAGTTTTTCTTGTAAATTTCTTGAGAAAGTTGTTTCTTATTAATAATGAAGGGAAAGTCCAGAATTTCTTGAAATCATGTGGTGTTTTAAATCCATGAATCTGTGTGTGGTAGTGCTCAAGAAAATTGGGATGCTCAGCTACATAGCTTAAAATATACAAAGAACAGCTTCCTTGTGAAAATAAAAGAAAGGAGATCTTCACAATAAATATTTTTAATATTTGTGAAAATAAAAGAAAGGAGATCTTCACAACAGATATTTTTAATATTTCAGTAATTTTAATAAGTCAATGAATATGACTTAAGGCTCAAACACAGTTCTTTGCTAACTTGTAATTCTGTAATCCTTACTGTTCTGAAACAGCAAAATACAATGAACCATAACTTGAGAGAGGTATGTTTAAATATGCATTGCTTCTGAACTTTGGCTTTATAAGACACTGAATAACTTTCTTGATTTTTGGCAATTTGGCCAAGAGATGGAAATAAAATTTCTTTGATGCAAGTACTTAAAAATGCGCGTGCTACCTATGCCACTTCTAAACCTCCGGGTTCTCACATGACAGACAGTCCTCATCCCCACATTTAAAGTGGGTTTCTTTTCTTCTCTGTTTCAGAGTCTTCTATGAAAGCAAGTAATTGCCAAAGCCCCAGAGTAGATAATATATCCAATAGGGACTTCAGTTGTACCCTATGAAAACATGTGAGAGGCTCAGTATTTGAGCTCTAATGTTAGCAGGAAAAATCCATGCTCTTCTATGCTGGTTGCCTGTTGTGCTGGCTCAGTGTATCTCATTTCTGACAGAAGTCACTTTCAAAGAATACAGAACTCTATAAAGTGCTGCCTCTGTGTTTCAAAGTTTCTTCATTCAGTAATGATGTAGCATTTATCACTGTAGAGCGGTAACCACTGCTTCTTAATACAAGTGTCCACCTAACTGGGCCTTTTGAGCCCCCAGCTGGCCAAGCAGCTTCCACTGGTGGTTCTCTAGATTTAAGGAGCTTGTGGAACAAGTTGAAGGAATACCAGACACAAATGGCTTCACTGAATGAGTCTCTATGATTGTTTTCTTGAAAGAAAGCATAAAATAGCTGAAACATATTCAAGAAAGAATTTGCCTCAAGAAACACACAAGATAAGCACTTGTATAGCTTTGGCTAATATCCTAAACTAAAGCTATTTGAAAGGGTTTTTTTCTGAGTGGCATGAAAAGTGAAGAGTAATATGGTTATTGGATTGGATATGGAAATTGGATTTCCCTTACACAAGTTATATGAAAGGTGAATATTTCATTCATTTTAAATCAAGTCATCCTGCTGTCATTAGAAATCTCAGAGGTTCAGCCTAGTGGAAGGGTTTAAAGGCAGCACTTCAACAATAATCGGATTAGAAGGACTTGCATAGCTCCATGGTCTGAAAAAGAGATAAAAGAAACCAGAGTTCAAACTTGCCGCAAAGAAAGGCAGTGAGTTGTGTGGTGCAGAATCAACCCACAGCTCCGAGCCTTTGATTTTGACAATCACCTGAAGTAGGGATGCCTGCAGACTTCAATGGGTACTGGAAAATGGTCAGCAATGACAATTTTGAGGAGTATCTGAAAGCACTGGGTAAGGTTCCCTTCATGCTTCTTGAATAAATAATCAATAAATGCCACCTGCTTTATTCTTTACATGAATCTGCTTTTTCTTGTACATTCATAAGTCGTTTTTGTGAGAAATATTTTTTTCAGAAATGCACTTTAAGAATTGCCTTAAGCAAAATTGTTTTGCCTTAAGCAGCCTCTACTTTTTCCATCTTGAAGCTTACATTAACAGAGATTAAACTACATAGCTTGAAGAGGTAAGTGGCAGATTCCAAACCTAAAAAAACTCCTATAATTTGAAAAGCAGTAAAATTTTTATATTTAATAAAGATTCAATGCAGTACTTAATGCAATTTTGTGTGTTTGTATTTGATGTTGTGTTAGTATTTCTATAGAAATAGTGAAGGCTTTATTAACTGTCAGATATAAATGGCATTTTTTAAAGATTCCACATAATCAGAAAATTGAAACATTAAGTTATTAAAGTTATAAGAACTAGGTTACAGACTTTTTTCCAGATGAGAAGGCTGGTTTGAAAAATTTGGACATCTACTTATCTTTGTTCTTTTTAGTTCTCCCTAGAAGCGACAAGCTTCTTTTTGTGGTAGACTTTTCTGGATAAAAATAATTCTTTTTCTTTTTCAGATGTAAATGTTGCTGTAAGAAAAATAGCAAACTTGCTAAAGCCTGACAAAGAAATCCATCAGAACGGCGATCATGTGATCATTAAAACGCTAAGCACTTTTAGGAACTACATCATGGAATTTGATGTAGGGAAGGAGTTTGAGGAGGATTTAGCTGGGGTGGATGATCGCAAGTGCATGGTAAGTAGCAGAACTGTAACAATGGACAAAAAGGAATATTGATAATCTGAGGCCTTTCACAGAACACATCTTTTAGCTGTCCTGGGTGGCTATTCCTGGAATTGTTTCTGTACTTCTCAGTGTGCCAAGATCTACCTACAGTTTTGAGCATGCCTTTCTATTAGAGAAAGGCTAATTTTAATCAGGAGCACAAAGCAATTTTATCAATCAGTGAATAATAACCTCAGTGAAGCTATGCTCGTTTATACTGGGGTATTTGTTAGTCAGAAAGACATCTAGGGTCACTTCCAGAACCTCTTTAATGAGTAAGGTTTCACAGTAGAGGAAATCCACTGATTGCAAGGTCAGGCACTGCTCCCTGTGTAAGAATGGCCAAGTGCTTAAAAATTGCCTGGGGTGTATTTATTAAAGCACACACTTAATTAGCCCACTGGAACAAATCTGGCTGAAATGAATAAGCAAACACTGATAGCTCCATCTCATGAGCTCTTTTTGCTTTTTAACTTAGGACTGATAAATATCAATTTAGAGGGGAAAAACTTGAGAATAGCAAGTTCTCACCTGTTAGTATGACAGCATGACACTGGCAATATTCTACAGTGAGGAAGTTGACAAGTAAAAGAAAATTATCTCAGGAGGGACTCTAGAGGAGAAATCTCATAAAAGAGAATTAATAGGTTTCCATTTTTAAAAAGATAGTGCTATTCAAAACCAATACTTTTCTCTCACACTAAGATTTGCAAGTTTGCTTTTGCTCTGATCATGGCAGGAAAGGGAAAAAATGCGAAGACCAGAGAAAAAGAATGGTTGGCTACTGAGTGCCTCAACAAGTCCCTCTGTAGTCCTTGTTACAGAGGGTACAAGTTTGATGAGAGTGCAGAATACAAAACTCACAGAAGGGAGGGGCAGGTGCGTTTGTGTTTAGGAAAGTGCCCCAATGGCATAATGTGGTTTTGGCTCCTGGAATGATCTTAGGATATTGAGGTCCAGATTCACTGAGGAAAGATTTAAGACTGAGGTGATTAAATTAGCATCAAAGACACCAATGTTCAAAACATCTGCTTAAAAGGTTTGGGTGTGCACAGAACACTCCATGTCTAAGCATTATCTGTACTTAAATGCCATTAACTCCCATAGAACTAAACCATCCTCTACATAGTGGAAAGAAGTAATATTTTACTATTTTTAGCAAGCCAAAATTCTGTACCCTATTTTGCTAAATTGAGTGAAAACGGAAGGATTCAAAATGTTAAACCAGAAAGAAGAAACTAGAGAGAGAGAGAATTTTAGCCACTACAACAGCTGTTTGATTTGGAGTAGAACCCAGTTCAGCCTACTTTCAGAAGTTACTCAAACATTTATGTATTTACTGTTTAGTGGAAAGTGCTTATTCAGCCTTGGAAGCAGAAGGTATCAGCACCTTGCCTGTTGCAAAAAACCCAAACAACCAGAGGTAGTCACTGACTCTGACTGGGGTTTTTTTAGGAAGGACTTAAGGATCTAATTCCACAAAAATACCCCAGAGATCTCTGTGTCTCTTTGTGGTCTCCAGCAGTAGCTGGACAGTTCAGGTCACTGACCACTGGTGCTCTATTTGCCTTGTAGCAGCAAACAGAGCAAATATCATGCTTTATAGTTCAATTTTCTTATTAAAGATTTCTTTTCTATGTGAGACCTCTGTTTTGTCAACAGCAAAATAATACATCCAAAGTGGCTTCAGTCCAAATCTGATAACCATAATGTCAGGCAAAATTTGCATTTGTTAAGCAGCAAAATAACTCCAAAGGTGCAGAAGGAGTCTTGTGAGAGAAGAGTATGGAGGTTGTAAGAGATACCAGACCGCTCCCTGAGTGGTGTTATGAAGAAAACCACCATAAAAACAAAGGTTGAATATCATTCTTGGTGTTCCATTTGTTCGTGTAGAGCTTGTGGAACTGCATGCCATAAATGGCTTAATCATTAATAGTCAGCCTGTGTGATGGGAGAGATTGTGAATCAATTGTTGTTATTTATATTGTGGACTGAGCAGACCACTGGGCAAGTTTTATCCAAGTAGCTCAGTGTAAGAGCAGTACAAAGTAACATGGATAAGACAAATCACACATTAAACATTAATCTATACAGCGGAGCAATTATCAGGAGACTAGCAAAAACAACCTTAGAAGTAATTCATCCTATAAGGATAGATTGTTTTTTCTTATAATGAAGAATAAATCATCTAGCTAGAGTTAACATATCTGTAAAAATAATACCAGCACGGTGAACAGGTTAGATCCTGTGTGTAATTCACTGAAATTGTGTTTACCTTCCAGTTGTAGGATTCAAAATGGAGTCAGTCAGGGTAGAATGTAACTACAGTAATTCCAAATCAATACTGTCCATGAGGAGTAAAGGCTAAAAAGTTTTGCTGATACTTATTTTTGAAATAAGTTGAAGTTTTGACATTAGGAACATGATAGTCATGTGATAGTACAAGCCCTCTCCTTTCCAGTTAGGGTTTTTTCATTTTTGTAGTTGGTCACTCCTGGGAGCATGTCTGAACTTTCCGGATCGGTGAGTTAAGTAGGATAAACGCTGGCAATTTCAGTTTGTCCTTCTTGTGACCCTCAGCTGTGGCTTTCTTGCATGTGCATATTTTTGGGTGACTGTTCTCTGAAGGGATAGAGATAAAAGCAGTTGGTGACATCAGGTCCTTTAAGATGATGTTTCTGTTGGGAAGTGAAGATCTGCCACTTTGGAAGCTCTAAAGCCCTGCTAGTTTAGTTAAAGAGGCAGTTTCTGTGTTCTGCAAAATCAAAGATGGGGGTAGTTGATCACAAATGGCAGTTGGTATCAATGCTCCTCGAGCTTTCCACCCAGGATTTGATCTCTTAGATAAGAGTTAAATTATGGTTTCTCTCTTCACTTGGCAATTTTGTGAAAAATATCTTTCTTTGCAAGTTCAATCATACTTAATTATCCAGGGCTGTTAAAAACTTGGCAGTCTCAAGTACAAATGTAAAATGAAAGTTTACGTCCTCAAGAGCATCTTTCATTCTTTGCAAATGTTCCAAGGTGTGATTAGATGGCGTAGAAAGAAGTTTAGAATATTAATTTGTATTACATTTTTTCTCACGTGATGTGAATTGGACCATATAGTCAAGTTTCTACTACTTTGAAGAGTTTGTTCACAGTTTTACTTGGCAACATATTATGAGGTGGAGAATGTACTGAGACAGAATTTAAAGTTAAAAGGATAGCTCTGGCTTTGGTATTTCTCAAACTGAGTCTTTGATCCTGCTACCTTAATTCTCAGTGAAGCTCCAGTCTCATCATGAAATCTCCTATTTTAAAGATAATTTCTACAATCTCAAGTTGTGATTAATTTAATGTCTCAGGTATTGCTCTGAGACTTGGTTTCATGTATATAAACATTACTGTGGAAAAAAATTTACTGTGCATGCAAGAGACAAACCTTATTGAAACAATTAATACAAAACCATCCCTGAAAGAATCTCTCATTCATCAGTAGATAGTTGTGCTTCCCTTTTTTGCTGTCAGTGATAACCAGTGAAGCTGATGAAACATCTATGGTGTGACGTATGTGCTGGCTCATAAGAACAAGGCACATAAGCCTTCTGTACCTTCACAGTGTTATTTACTTAGTATTTAGTAAAGAAATTGTGAAAAAGTTAACTGAAAAACCTTAAAATGCTGAAACAAAGGCTGAAGTTTCACATTGCAAGTCTTTGCATCCAATGAATCAAAGCAGTTGAAAATTGGATAGCTCAGATGCAAAAACTACTTTGTTAAAACTTTTATTTTTCTAATTATTCTGCTGCTAAAGTCAGAGAGAACTTTTGCATTATAATTATTCTCTGCTGTTCAGGCATTTGCAAGACTGAATTGCTTTATCTTACACTGTGCGGAATTAATCTCTCTTGACAGAGACTAAGGGCGAGTGATCTGTTGAAAAATCAAGAAAGATTTTATGTTCTAAGTATAGAACAGCAGAATTTCTTGGATAACTGAGAACAGTTGTGTTATAACTGAGTATTTGTCCAAGCATATGAGAGGTGCTTCGGTAACTCTTGAGTTCTCTGATACAGTAATTTTCTTCTTCCATTGAAGCAGGAAATGAAATGACAAAGGCAGGGAACTGGGAAACAGAGAAAACTGCAAGAATTTTAAACTGAATGTGGGAAATAATACATCTTAATCATTTAGTTACCTGAAACTGAATACAAGTGGAATATAACCATGAGTAAGTTATCAAGTGGGTGTTTAGGGTTCCTTTATTGTAACTAATAGAACTTGTCATAGTTAAGGCTTGCTGGGATGGGGTAGGGTGAGGAGGATTTGGGAGTTGTAGAATTCACTCATCAGATCTATAATACATCTCACCATGTGAAGTGCAATTAATGCTTAAAACAGCCCCATAAGGAGTATTCACAGGCACCTGACTGGCCCTTCTGCTACATGTGCCATATCCTGCTGAAGGGAAAGAAGTTGTTCGAAACTGATCATGGCTCTGTTCTAATTAACGAATGTGCCAAGTGTGACACTGATTCCTCTCGAGTTTGTACTCAGGAAAAACGCAGTGCAGTTAGTTGTTCTGGACATAATTTGATTTATGCCACTGCAAGGTCAGAATAAAGCCCTGTTACAAAATCACATGGTTAATGAAGCTTATTTAACTATTTAGGCAGGTTCCTCTGTTACACAAATGGAATTCACAGCTGTTAATCTAGTTCAGAGCAGGTTTCAGAATTAAGGCTTTGCTGCCAGAAAAACAGCAACCAACAAACAACGTTCCAGCACATGGAATTGCAGGAGGGATCTCCCACAGGGTGAGAAGATTCAGAATAAATTGTGCCTGTCTAGTAAGATGCAGGATCAGCAATATGTCTCGATCCCACTGATTTAGCTGTTTTATTTCTTTACCCTTCCAGTGCTGCTCTTTTGGGCTTGTAAGTGTTTTCTCATATACTTTGGTGAAACAAGCATTATTCTAGAATCACTGTTGCTGGGGCTGGTCTTCTCTCAGATTTAGTGCCTCCTGACTCTCTGCAGTACTGTAATTTCCCCAGCTCCTCGTTGGCATAATCACTGATTTTTTATTTTGTGGGAGAGGGAGGTGTAATTGAAAAGAGGTAGACTTTATGATAGTTTTCTGTTGGTATTTCTCACCTTTTACAAACTGCTCTCAACAAGTGAGGAAGAAAAGTCCTCCAGTCAACCTCTTTGAGGCTCCAGAGAGCCGAAGTCCACTCCTGGCTCTGTCTCAGGCTCTCTGAGAACGGACTCTGGTCCGTTCTGTCTCTGTGCCACAGTGAGGAGGAGCAGTTTCCTTTTTCCTGCTTTGTTCCACCCTGCTTGTTCCTTTGGCATTACTGTTACTACCTGTAAGTGATGTGCTCAGCACATTTGCACGGTGATAGCAAATGAGACGATCTGAATCTTTTGCTGTATAATTTAAGATGTCATAAACTTCACATTTTGCAGTGCTGGATTAATGTCTAAACCATGAGACTGATTAGAAGCTTTTGAGCTAGTTATTCACAAAACTACTGCTGGCATACTGAAGCTCTGCAGGGAAAGTGGGTTTGGATAGGTTTAGCATTTCAGCTTTTTGTGTACTCTAAACAGCTCTGAGAGTTACGAATGCAGAAAGTGCAATCAGAAGGAATCAGCTGAAAAGCTGAGAACCAGACTTAACAAATCCAATTTTGAATGACAAACCATTAGTGTTATGTACAATTGCATCTTGCTAAAATTACACAGGGGATAAATCAGTTATACTCATTAATTTAAGCAGTAAGTGTCTTAGAATCGATTCTGATCTTTGCACAGAGCGAATAGGATGTGATGGGTTTTATGTTTTTTTCTGGCACGAGATATACATAAGTTTTCTTATTTTTGTATTATTTGTACACAGTTCTATTTCAGTAAGAAAAAAATCCACCATTCCTAAGAAATAAAACAATATGCACTGTCTAAAATATTGATTGTCCTCCTCCTCCCACATGTTGTCAGCTGCATAGCCTGGAGCTTTTGCACATTTCCTTTCCTACTCGCTGGAACATATCTCTAGTCATTGCTTCCCTCTGTTGCTCTTATGAGCAAGGATTCAAAATAAGGAATTTGAACACTGAGATCTGATCCTATCTGACAAAGCTTACGTTTCATCCAAAATTTTTCAATCCAGTCCTAAGCCCCTTTCCTAGTAATGCTACTGCTGGAGATGCTGACAATGAGAGAAGCAGAGAAGACTTTGCCATGCGTGAGCTACAGTGTGGCTAAATAGGTTCAGCCTTTGTCCGGCTCCAGGACCTGGAGATAGAGCCCAGGAATCCTTCCAGAAATTGCTCTGTTGGGTTTGTTGTTGTTTTCTCAGTACTTTCTCTCTCTGTCACTGAACTTCAAGATGCAGATGTGATGGGAGAAAAGGTTTCAGGGTGGAGAGGCGACAATGCTGCCCATGGCTGTATTCCCCTGGGAGCAGCCTCCTGCACAAAGGCCATAGGGAGTGATCACCTGGCAGAATTCCCCATCACAGCTACATTGGACTTTGTCTGTGACATCAACATTAGTTTATTTTATCAACACTTCATTTTTTCCCAAAAACACTGCTTACAAAGGTTTTTAAATCACTTTGATACTTAGTACAGATGAATAGTATAGTTTATATTATATTTGAGAAGCTGTTAAATACCATGTTGAATATATTGCTGTTTGACCAAAAGTCCTAGGATATTTTCTTTGGTGTTATTTACAAGACACAGCTCAAATTGGATTTTTCTGTTTCATCTGACCTAAAAAAATTACTTTCCATTTTTTTAATCCTTCTTAGATCGTAATTACAGTTGTAAAATGGCCCTCATTCTCCCAAGCAGAGAATTACTGGATTGAGATGGAGCAGGGAGTGTGTCGTGCACTCATAGCTCTGCAGCTTTTTGGTGCTCCATGTATAGAGACAACACTCTGAGGGAAGCAGGAGAAAAATAGAACTGGTACTGCCGTGTTTCTCCTACAGATAGGAAATCAATAACGTGTTTTTGATGAAAGGTAGTAGCTGCAATTCATACTTATAAAGGCAATGTGTCAAAAATCTATGTAGCATTAACAAAAAATGTTCATGAACTACTTTGAAAAAAGTTCTTTTCTTCCAGTCATCTGTAAAATACATTCTGTACTTTGAACTGCTGGGCACGTGATCCAAGCAGGCACAAAGGAATCGCCAGCAGGGGAATGAGAAACATTGGGCAGAGCCAGCACCAAATGTCTGTGCACTTGGACCTCACTGGGAAATGCAAAGTACTCTGATAAAATGTTTGATGACTATTTCAGTAAATTACAAAAGTCATTATCTCTGCCTGTGGGTCAGTATGATTTGCCACTGGAAGCTGAAATTGTGCAAGATTTCACTACAGTTACTGTTGCTAAAGAAAAAGCAGATACACAGTCAGTAATTTGTTTGGAGTTTACTAAATATTTCATTTAATAAATCTACCTTGTCTCAGAACTGGAAACAGTAATAAGAATACTTTAATTATAATTTCCTTCAGCTTTAATATTCAGGAAGATTCAGGCAGTAGTATGCATATGAATTTAAATCTTCATGACACAAAGAGATTAAATCACTTACAAAAGTATGTGAATGCCCAAGTAATAAGAGAATATCAAAGTACGCAAAAGGTGAAAGACTACAGAAGCCATACCATAAAACTAAAGAAAATTTGAACATTTTCTGTGTTCTCAGGCTTCAAAGGCTTTTTCACTCTCCAGAGGAGCTCCATTCTCTAGTATTACACCTCAAGAACAAAGTGTACATAACCTGAAAAATGTGCAATATTGGTGGTTGGAATTTTTGAGAAGAGTTACATTGAGGCAAGACTCCCTGTTTTTACCTCACTCCATTACCTTTCCTTGCATTCCCTTAGTATTATTAATAGCACTGTTGACTAATTGCACTCATCACCATTCTGTATTGAAGTTTCCTACAGAATTACCTGCACTTGACCTAGGAAGTGTTCATCTTAGGTTTGAGTACGATCAGGTGGTAAGTAAGCAAGATACAACTTGCTTATGGTGAGCTAGATTGTGTACTATGTAGTAGAAGGGAATAAACAATGTCTTCCATTTATTCTGCAAGTAGTACAAGATGATCAAAAAGGCAGTCTTCAGTTTTAGAGAAATACTCCATTTTTAGCTAGTTGGTTCTGTTACTGGCAACTGCAACTTTCCAGTGTCTTCAGAGTTTGTCTACCTCTCCTTGTCTTGTGGAAGAGGATAAGGAATAGGGGCTGTCT
This sequence comes from Oreocharis arfaki, assembly GCA_013398015.1. Classification (NCBI taxonomy): domain Eukaryota; kingdom Metazoa; phylum Chordata; class Aves; order Passeriformes; family Paramythiidae; genus Oreocharis; species Oreocharis arfaki. The sequence goes on along the minus strand of VZRR01000615.1, from coordinate 674,247 downwards.
GCCTGGGCCTGCTGTGCCCACCAAACCCTGGCAAAGGTTTTCAGTCATTCCAGGCAGGGGGCAGTAGCTTGGCCTCTGTAATCAGGCAAACCTTAGGTAATGCTATTACCAAAATGGGGGCAAACAAGGTTAATTACAAAGGCATGCTTCTCTAAGAAAAGTAGCTTTATGTAAAAGGTAAAGTGTTTCTTTATCGTGAGAGTGTGTGCCAGGAGAGGCACAAAGGAACCAAAGGGTCATACAGAACTGCCTTAGCAGTCCTGATTATACCATGGCAGTATCCTGATCCAGTCTTCAAAAATAAATCCTTGCTCTTAGATACTGCAAGAGAGATTATATATACAACATTTGCCCTGCAGTATTTCTGGAGTATTATTTTTATGCTCTAATTCAAATATTTGGGAATGTTGCAAAGCAAGCATTGCTGTGGTTTAGGTGTTGTAGAGGGTGGAATGTTAGCAGCAGCTAGTGCACATTAAGAGCCAGAGCAACATCAACCTCAGCTAACACTCACTGTGTGTCTCAGCAGAGATATTTGGGGTGGAAGAACATGTTTCAATCTGAGTTAGAAGAGAATTTTGTATCTTGTGTATTAGTTTAATAAAAGAGACATTGAGACATTACATTTTGACCTAAAGGAAGGGTACAGATGCCACTGATTAATCTTACTGCCATAAAGGGGTTGTTCCTGCTAACAAAGAAAATGACATTATGTTCTCTTGCAATATATTCTGCCCTTTATAACCTTCGGAGTACAATAGCTACATACAGAAATCAGAAACTGTATGGTTTACTCATATCTCCTCAGTATTTATAGTTCTCAAAGGGAAGGCTGAGTATACCTGAGAATATTGTCTGATAAGACAGCTTGGTTAATGTCTGTGGGTTTAGACTCTTCATGGTTATCACCAAATTGCAAAAAGCAATATCTAATCTTGACTGGAAAAACAACAAATCCCAAGAAAAAAAGTGTGCTGTTTTCTGAGATGAAACAATTTCAATCACCCTTGGAGGCTAGAAAGTTAACATTTCCTTGTGCTGCTAAAAATATTTCTCTATTTCCCCTAAGTGTACTAAGTCAGTGAATATTATCAAGTGTAATAACACTCTCAACTGACTTTGAACATTAGTAGGACTGATAAAGTTGGATCCTAATTTATCATGGTATATTGCCTCTGTATTCACATATAAACCCACAAAGTTTAACTATTAAGCTAGACTAAAGATTAAACTATGCTGGGCTAATACTCAGTGGATACAAGTAAGTGCAGTTACTGAGCAAATTTGCTCATACAAATGCTTCATTCCACAGTATCCCTCACATCTACAAATCATCATTCATTTTCTGTTATATTCTTATATTTTCTGTTATATTTTTAGAATCAGAAATTTGTAGATATGTTAACTTATAAATTAAACATTATTCACTTTGACTCTTAATGTTTATTATCTTCTGTCTCTTCAGTGCATGTCTGCAGATTCAGATATGGGAGAGGATTGAGGTCATGGTGACCACGTTAACTACAGCTTTACCCAAATGTGTTGTTCCTTCCTGCATTAGCATTTTTTGCATTAAAATGATACGGTTTTATAAAATGTTATCCACTGCTTGGTTTAAATATATCACCTTACAAAAGAGAACAGAAGAATTTGTGAATTCATTTTCTAAGTTAGAGAGATTGTTAGCAAGGACACGTGAGTTGGTCTTTCAGAGCCCCCATGTGGTGCAAGCAGACTGATGGGATCAATAGCATTGCCTTGCCTATGATTATCTGTGCTGGCACTCTTTGTAGTGATTCATTTTCCATGCTTGTTTACTCTAAAGCTCCCGACGGGAGGAGGCTGCTGCCTGCACTCATTCAAAGATAGTGGCTGTCATGGTTATCATTTAATAATTAATTGTTTGTGACATACACAGATTAAATAAATAGGACTGGATAGTTTTTGAGTGCTGAAATGGTTTTAATTACCAGAAGGAAAAATGTAGGCTGGCTTCTTCTCTTAGGAACTACGCAGGATGGATGCAGTATGTGTCCTTTAATGGCAGATCAGAATTCATCATCTCTCCATATCTGACTACTCATGCATGCAGTGGCTGAAGACTTTTACAAGGTAGACATTCATTCCATATTTAGTCCTCAGAGTCCCTTCAAACAAGCTGATTTAAAAGCCATGTGCTAATATTAATGTTAAACTATCCTCATGGAGCACAAACTGTCACTGCTCTTCCCTCTTTAATTATTTTACAGAGCATTGCTTCTCTTTATCTTAGGGGGATGTGAAAGGCAAATTGGCAGTGAATGCTAACCAGAGTAACAAGCTGTAGGGTGCACTGTTGTACATTTAAGGAGTTTTATGAATCAGGTTTTACTGAACCACTCAGAACAGCACCAATATTCACAAAAGTGCGGTGTTCATTACTGCACCCGACTCTTGACTTAACTCTGCCAGTCCTGGCTCAAGTAGTTCCTCAGCCTTGGCCCCGAAAATCAGGATGCTGGCAAAGTTACCAACTTGCTGATACTGCCAAACTGCTCTGCTGGATGAAGGAAGGCACATTAAGACAGGAGGAAAAACCAGCTCAGTATTCAAAAGCTTTGTTCATCCATTGTGCTGGTAAATGGGAAATTTTCAGGTAGAGCAGCTGGGGAATCATCCTTAGCGTGGAAAAAACCAAACTGGATCTTGAGTTCTCAGCTCCTTTTGCAAATACAGTGTTATGCTGCAGGGCCCTTCTGCTGCTGTTATTTTTCAGCAGGGAGAGAGGAGTGTGTTCTTACACAATGATTTTGATGATATTTTTTCTTGCTTAATCTCATCCCTCCAGTTTTTGGCAGGCAGTTGGGCAGCAACTTTCTGTTCAAGCTCATTTATTTTGTAATTATCCTAAGTGGTACAACACTCTACAATCATTCTTTTTATGAGATACACTAATCATTAGAGATAAGTTTTGCTTCACAGAAACTAATCATAATATCAGAGAATATTAGAGTAATACCAAACATGTCTGTTTTGTTAGACCACCGTGTCTTGGGATGGAGATAAGCTGCTTTGTGTACAGAATGGAGAGAAAGAAGGCCGTGGTTGGACCCAGTGGATTGAAGGAGATGAAATGCACCTGGTAAGATCCTGTAAGAGCATTTGAATGCCAGTCTATTAAATGGTTAGATATGACACAGCAGGGAATGTGCTGTGTTATTCTGGCTTACTTTGGCGTTATTATGTATTGGTGCAGCATTTGACTTGTTTCTAAAGCAACAATTTCATTTGGAGCCATTATGTTTTTATGCCCCTTACAAAGCCTGACAATTTCAAATGCTCTTTCTGTGCTCAGTGTCTGTCCAGACACACCAGGCTGAAATGTTCACAGGAGGAAGACATTTAACAGAATGTCCCTCACTCAGTCTGTAAAATGCTCAGTATGAGAGCTGTGAAACTGAGCACCCAACAGTAAGGGAAAAATACACCATTGTTCTTCTAAAATAGTTACAGGCCACTCTACGTTATAGCCTAGAGAACTAAAACAGCAATTAAGTTTTTGAAATTGATGTTTTTTCAGATCATCATTTTTATCTTTCTAAATTAACAGGACTTGAAAGAAGATATTCTTTTGTCCTATAACTCTTTATAGCATCCTCAGTCTCTCATCAGTGTGGGTAAAAGGCAGTCTTCCTGCTGAGATAATAACCTCCAACCTCCATTTCTCTTCACTGTGCAGTACTATTAGCATTCAGCAATCTAAATGGATATCCTCTGAATGTTCAAATCAGTAGCAGAGTTATGAAGTCCTTGCAGAAGTACCCCAAGCCCCTTATTACTAAACATAATTTTGAGAAAGTATTGGAGGTCACAGAATCCAGTTTAGGAAAGGAAGGTTTATGAGAGATTTGATGCAGCACAGGTAGGGAGAAAGTTGCTGTGTAAGTGATGACTTTATAGCTGCGGCCATGGGCTCACCTAAAGGAGGGGAGGAAGCAATAACAAGGAGATGCCCAGATTTCCTGTGCATGCACTCTCCCTCCATGAAGCACATTTCAGTATTTCCACACTGCCTCCCAGCTGCACGCCAGGCATCAGCCCTTTCAGGTTCTCTGCTGGCAAGCAGGTCTCGATTACCCATTCCAATGCCTGGCCTAGTAGCTCAGCTTACCCCTGGCTGCCCTCAGTCATACACATCTGTGCATTCCTCTGCACACATATAAACAGCAGCACCAGTTGCTCTTGGATTTCTCTGGATTGGCATCCTGGTTTCTGGCCCTTGCTAGCTCCCAGGTATTATCTCTTCCCATCTTCTGTCCCCAACACCAATTCCTTTAGCGCTGGTTTCTGCTGTCCTTACTCTGATTCCTGCTCTAGCCACACAACCTGGCCATGGACCTCCATGCCCAAACCGCTTTCTAGACTTTTCCGTGTCAGGAGGTTGATTTTAGAGGTCAGAAACTCAGATTCAGTTGCTCAAATGCATGCATCTAGTGCAAGTTTAGGTAGCCCAGGGTAACCTGACTGCTCTTACGCTGCTTTCAGAAGGCTGGGAAGAATTCTGGATCATACCTGCCAGCTCATGCATTCACTCATTGGCACTTGGACAATTTACCACAATCTGTCTCTCATGTATGCAGAAGTCAGTACAAAATTAATTCATGCAAAGGAAGTAACCAAGAATTTTAGAGCCCACTCTTCAATATTTCAATTTTCTCACTTCTTGTATTTCATGAACTTCAAAAGATGTCTTCTTTATTTTTCTAATCCTTGTTAACTCTCTCAATTAAAATACAGTAAAGGGTCCCCTTTAGTATCTTATTTTTGACCAGCTAAGATTACTAGATCTTGTACTTTGGAGAGTACTTTGATACAATGAGCAGTTACCTTTAAAGAATTGATACTTCAATAGCTTTATGATCCTACTGAACTTTTACACAATGAGCCAAGTGTTAATTTATTCTTTTCACAGTTCTGCAGAGAGTAGGACCACATCCTTCAGTAGTTCATCACTTGCTATTTTCTTCATTTCATTCTGTGGTCTGTACTTTGTAGTTCTTTTCAGATTTTATGTGAGTGACTTATTTGACCATTCCCCATTTCCTTTTGAGTTTTATTGCCCTTCTCTATTGTATTGATTGCTTCTGCTCCATAGTTTTTGTCACTGCCAGCAGATCTCTCAGCCCTTATTGCACACTCTTTCTTCCAGGTTACCTCTGCAGTAGTGAACAAGCAGGTCCTAACTAAAGTCACTGGATCAGTCTGTTGTTCACCAATTCAGCATGAGGAACTTTCTCGTATTGGGGTCTAGCAACATATGTCAATTAAGGTTATTGACCCAGTTTAAGGTTTTTTAGTCATTTTATCAAAGTCCCCCGTAAGAAATGTGCATAACTTCCTCAAAATGTTCTAGGAGCTTTATTAAAAGTCTCCTCTTGAACTGGAAAGTGCATCCCTTCTGCTAGGTCATACATAAGCATTGCCTTTATGTCCCTTAAGAGCTTCCACACTGTTTTTCTTGCACCTAAAGCAGTTGCCACAGGCACACATCCCAGGCACGCACCTGTGGGCACCTCTCAGGTCAAACTTAAGGAGCTTCAGGAATGGAGGTGAGTAAACAGGCAAACAGCAGCAGCCTCAAACTCCAAGCCCGAGATGTAAACACTGCCCCTGCTTATGCCCAGCTCACGGGGATCCAAAGATTAGCAAGGGGCGGGTTGAAAAGCTCTTGGGAACACAGAGGAGCAGCACTGTGCATCCAGTGTGGTCAGGCTCAGTCACACCTCACTGCTGGGCTGTTTGATAGACCTGGATCAAATCTGTACAGTTACCTGTCCTTTTGTAGCCATGATCTCTGTGTTGCTAAAGTGGACCCTGGTTTCTGAATCTGTAGGCTTCAGCTACCACTCATCACCACACAGGTTCAGAACTGGTGAGGCAAATGCATCCCCACTTCTTTATGTATCCAAAACAGAGAATGCCCATTTCAAAGACCTAAAGCAGTTGTATACACTGCAAATAGAGAATAATGCACCAGGAACATATTTGGCCCTTTAAGATCTGAGATCCCAAAATAACTTGCCTTACTCCACCTTTTAGCAGAAAGCATACCCAAACCAGATGGTTTCTTTTAGGATGAAAAATAGCCTAAAATATGAACAAGCTTCCCAATCTAATTTAACAGAAAATTGTGAAGTCAAATTAAGCTGGATGTACACATGAACCTATAATGTTTGTGTCTTAAGTAAAAGTTGGTTTTTTAAATTATTTTCCCTTCCTAGGAAATAAGAGTGTGTGGAGTCAAGTGTAAGCAGGTCTTTAAGAAGGTGCAGTGAGCCTCCTGCTGCTACAGGAGTGAAGAACAATGGAATTTACAGAGTTGCCACCAGCTCTCCAAACACTAGTGCTGAGCATCATCAGTGACAAGAGCAAACACAGAAATGAAGATCACATTAGAACTGTATAGTTAGAATAAAATATTGTTAGGAAATAACTTTGAAAAAAATGACTGCAAATAAAACTATTTTTAAAATGCCAATTAAAGATACTAAACTTTATAAATGTGTGCATATCATGATTCTTGACTGCACCAAAAAAAGGACTGTTAGGTATAAAACGAGATGCTGGAGTTTTGACTTGTAAGCTATTTTTTTACTCTAAATAGACATCACCCTTTCAGAGCCTTAGCAGGGGGCCTCCAGATAGCCTTGTTTTCAGAGGTTGAACTGCAATTTTAGGGAAGCACATGAGAGCTGTAGGAGGCAGCTTGCACTTAAATCCTGAATTCACTGAAACCAGTTAGGATGTTACCGTTAGCTCCAGTGGAGTAGCACTATACTGGAAGTGTTCTGTCAAAAATAAAAATCTGATCTCTCAAAAAGAGTAAATTTATGGATCAATACTTTGGAAAAACAGTGCTTACAAAGCATGGCTAAAGGGCAATTCTTCTCCAAATGCTTTAGCCAGTATCTGCCCATGCATTTTTTTCTCTTGTTCTGAAGAAATTAAGAGCAAGGATGATAAACTTTCTGCAATATGGTATTTCAGTAGTACTATATCTTGTGAGTGTTGCATCAGATGTGCTGTAATGGACATCTAATTCAATTTTCTAAAGTTTTGGGGTTTGCTTTTCTTCAGAAAGTACACAGAAGATACTATCCATGAAGGTTTAAACATCCCTATGTGATAAAGAGATGAATAATACTCCCTCTCCACGTAAATTCTTGTGTTACCATTGCAACAGCTGTGGATGATACTACTCAGAATGACAGACATGGCATGAAATTGTTTACTGTGAGTTCCCCTGTAAGTTTTTTGGTGTTTTTCTTGGCAATATTTATGCCTAAGGAAGTCTCTGGGAAATATACTTGAGTCTGATCAACGAGGTACATGCAGAAGCTGCTTTTCTCTCCTGGAAGAGTGTGTTGGCCAGCCAGCTGTGTGTCCATAGATAAATGGATATTCCTGCTGACTGACATACAGACCACCAGGTCATGGGGATTAAGTTGTCTTGTGCTTGGAGTGGGACAGAAAAAAACTGGTTACAATTAAATGTGACAGAAAGGTTGTAGGAGAGGGAAAGGATCTTGGGCTAAATTGCTGCTCTGCTTAAGGGAAATTGCAAATATTTGCCTATTTAAAATGCTATTTATCATCTTACACAAGGTTGAGGATGTCCCAGTTGCCAAATTTCAGTGCATCAGTCATTTGTTTTTCTTGAAAGATTATTGGATACAGAAACTTTTTCCCTTCAAGTTTCTAATTATTGATTTCATAATCATGGACACCCTCCAGATATCTTTCCACTCTTCAGCCCCAAGGAGAGCAAGAGAACAAACAAGTAACTGTAATAAAATGATGGCTCACACCACTATTCCCAGTTAAACTAGGCATGATTTTTTTTAATGCTCAGCACTGACTGAGACCTTTTTTGAAATGTAGTTTTCCTTCAATAGAACTTGGCAGTTCATAACCCTTAATTCACCAGCTGTCTTCTAATTTTTGCCTGCAGCTCTCTCCAGCCTTGTGTAACATTCACAAACTCTTTTTGCAGAAGGTTGTAAGTGGATCAATTAACATCTAGCTAAGTAAATCCAATTGTTAAAAGCTATTATTATTGTAATCAAACAGACAGCTTTTCCCCTTTGGGTCATTTGGTACAAGGGCAAATTTAGCACCATACTAATAACTAATGGCTTATCAAGCAGAAGCAGTGTAACCTGCTGCTAATTATGGAGAAAAGGCAAGCTCACAAAGTTCTGCCACAGCTCATGGATGTAAAGTACAGAAACTGCAGAAATGTTTAACTTTGAATATATTCGCTTCAAATCATCTCCATTGCTTGTCATTATAATTGTAACCTCTTATCTCCACTGCAGCAAGCCTTTCCCTTGGAAATTATGTTCATCCATTGCTTCCACGACGATGCTTTTGAATTAATGTGTGTAAAATTAACCATGCTGTTTCCATGAACCTTTAACAACCTGTTATCATAAAATGTAATTTAAAACTTTCTCCATAAAATAGATGCTTACTGAATGTCTAGCATTCAACAATTACTTGACAAACATCTGCCTCCCTGACTATTTCATAACTACTTAGTAACCAAGACCTTCACAGTGAATTCATATTCAGATTCACTTGCTACTCAGGAATCAAACTTTATATTGATTTCCTTGATCTTCAACAGAATTTCAGCCATGGTTTGCCAATATCCTCTCTGTATTTATACAGAACTGCAATACCTTCACATAATGGACATTTTATATTTTTTTAGGAAAGACCAGTGGCTACAGAAGCAGTGTGAATGGAAAGGGTAAACAAAACAGGCTATTTCCATTGTTGAGAAAACACTCTTTTTGTTTACTTGGACCTGCAACTCACAGGTACATTATAATGTAATTCCTCTCACCAAACAGCCATTCCCTGTTTTGTCCATGCCACTCAGATTTTCTTTACCCCTTCTAGTGTATAAACTTGGCTGGTTTTATATCTTACAATCTAAGCCATGAAAACCAGAAGTGAAAAAAGACTTGGGGTTACAAGTCTACGTTTATGCAACAGTCCAGCTGTGAAGGATGGGAAGGAGTTACTTGGTATGATCTGTGTAACAGTTTTATTGTAAAATAAACATGGATGGAATGGCAAATTGCTCATAACAGGAAGGTGCATCAGATTCCTGAAGAGTCTCCCATGGGACTGAGCAGTGGAGAGTAGCAGTCTCCTGTCGTGGCATGGCATGGATGATGTGCTCCCCTGGATACATCGACTTCCACCCATGTCTATCATTTGGTTGGTTCTACTGTATGAAACTTGACAGTAAAAAGCAAGAGTTCACCATTACAACATTAATAAAGCTTCCTAGTGTGTATCATTTTGTATTATATTCTTTTTTGGACAGCCTCATCTGTAATCACATAACAGATTCACAGCTATTCATCCTTTCATCCTCTATCAGTAGCACATTTGTCTTGGATTATTACCTGTGTGGCACAGCTATTTCTATCTTAAAAAGGTTTTTTTAACCTCAAAGCAAATGTTTATTTAAATAATTTGCTCCTGCCTAGCAAAAGTGCACACGAAAGTAGAGCCCCTTCAGTACCATGTATTTTATTACCAGGGCAAGCACTTTCTCTATGTTAATAGCTAATAAGAAGAATCCACACTGAACGCTTAAGCAAAATGGCATTTCAGTTCTTCACCAAACCCTTCAATAAGACTGCCTGACAATTAAGTTTCTGCACCATGGAGGCAAAATAAAATTCCCTCTTTCAATGGCAACATTCTTATTAAAGGAAGGGAGGAAAGAAGGATAGGAAACAGTCTGTGGTTATTGACTCTACACTTATTTACATAACAAGAGACCATTTGTCTTGTGGTACACCACTATTCTAGTGCTGAGCAAATTAAAAGGTCAATATTGTGACAAGAGCACTCCAAATTTAAAATATTTTATTTAAATGTTCAGCTATTTGACAGTTCAAGATTGGAGCAGAAGCATGAGCAGTTATTTATGGCTCCATAAGCATTATAGAGTGGGTAACATTTAAAACTTGTTTGTGCATGTGCAGAAATACACAGAACATGATTCTCAGCAGCACATTGCAAAGATAGGCAGTCCTTAAAAATGCTTTTAGACTCATTTTCAGAGCTTTCTTGTGACTGTTTGACTGGCCTTTCTTTCCCCTCCCCTTCCAGCTACACAAGGCAACACTACAGAAGTGCAGAGTTGAAACACGAGGAATGGATGAAGACCTAATGCAAAATTGTCCTGAAATTTGGAGTTCAACAGAAAATTTCCTCTCCATCCTGATGTTGCCACCAAATTTTTCTCTAGTCAGTGGATTTACTACAAAAAGGAAGTGTTTATAATGCAATGCAGTCGCCATTATAATTTGGTGAGGCCTAGAACTGCAGCATGTGGGGAGAGCTCACTGAAATTTAACATTCCATCAAGTGCAACAAGACTCACAATAGTTCCTTGCTTCCCTTCTCTAATTTGCAATCAGCATGATTCAAGTTATATTTTCTCACCCAGACACTATGGATGCTTATCATCCATAACCATTACAATTTCCAACACTTCTCTCCAGCTGGGCGTGCTGAGGGCATGCAGAGGAAGTTAACACAATTCAATAGTACTTCTGTGAAATGCCTGTGTGATCTTTCACTCATCCTGTCAAGAAGCATGTTGCCACTCTTGATGCTGACATTTCCAAGGTTATTTTTGTAGAGGAAAATGAGAGAAAAGTGCCATTTTATATGTGTTACAGCAACACAGAAAGAACTTAAACATGGTACCAAGCAGCCCCTCCAAACACTCAGCTTTGGGTACAACAATGTAGTTCGGTGTAATGCAGTCTCTCTGTTGTAACACTGATGCCAGTGTTCATCAGAGACACTTAATTTCTCAGGACAATCCTTAAGGGCACCATATGTTCTAAAGTAGCACCAGCTGGAAAGCCAGTCATCACTACTCCTTTATTCCAACATGTGTTCCATTATTTCAGCTATAAACTCAGATACTCTCCGAGTTCCTCAGTTCTTTGGAACTGACAATAAATTCTAACTCTGAAAGAATTACTTGAGAGTTTTAGACCTATTATGCCTAAAAAACCAGCCAAAAGCACGGAACAGACTTTTCCAACACTCTGCAGCAGTAACACATCATCCCATCTACGCCTGAGATCAGCTTCAACCAATCTGAGACACGGGGGCTGACTCAGGAGCCAGACAAACAAGAACTGCACACGAGATTTCACACTCTCAGAAATGATGCAGAAACAGATGATTCATTCCCCATCAAGCCAAACAGAAAAGAAGCAGAACATCAGAGTTCCCTAGCAAACTAACCTGTGAGCAGTCTGGTTCCAACTCCTTAAGGACTAAAAAGCCCCAAACTTCCATTAGAAACTTTCCTTGGTTTTTTGTGCATCTTTTGTGCAGTTGAACACAAGGAAAATGACTCCCAAACACAGATGCAGAATTATTTCAGATAATATTTTTTTTCAACATATGTTCAACTCTTTATAATGGATTTTTCTCTCACAGCAAGTCCACCTTGTAGACATTTGAATTATCACATTACACAGAATTCCATTTCTAGTTCCACCTCTCAGCATGGAAGCATCTATTTTTGACTCTTTCCAAATGTATTTTGGGAACCAAAGAAACAAGTAGGTACTTAAACTGCTGAAGGTCACTCAAAAACCTCACCAAGTGCTTAACTTCGAGTTAAAATTAACAGTTAAAAAGTACCTAATTTGCTTGAACACAATTTGCATTTTTTTAGGAGAGCCTTTTTCCTTCTTCAGCCACAAAAATGCTTTGAAAATCTGATTAATGTCACGCTGTACTTCCCACCACAGCTTATATAACTTCAGGGACATCTAGGTACCTTCTCAGTCACATATTCCCCTGAAGTGGTTGTTTTTCAGTAGCCATTAGACACGAAAAATATGAAAAGGGAACCAAATCTTAGTGAAGAGGAGGTAAATGTAGAACATATCCCCAGATAAAAAGTACTGGGGTTTTTTAAGTGCCCCCCCACACACACACACACACAATGAAAAGGAAGAAAAGGCCCCACGAACAGCAGAATCATCAATAGCAAAATAAGTACAGCTTTCAGTTTCAGAGCTGACCAACAGTTCATTACAGTTCGTCTCTGAAGCATAAAACCTCAAGACACTGGATCGTGTGCCTAAACACAGGATGGCACAGGATGGCACAGGATGGCACACTGCTTATCAGGCCTAGTAAATCCTCCTCCAAAAAATGTTTGTGTGAGCCGAGAGAAAAAGTAAATGCCAAAGATATGCACAGGAAAGGGCACTTTGCATAAGAGATATTTCTTTGGGAGCTGAAGCTCTTCCTGGACCCACTACAACTTTTCTTGGAGCGCATTTTGTTTTGTTGTGCAACAGGCACATTCCACCAGACAAAAAAAAGTTGTTGATGAAACAGCTGGGAAGAACAAGAAGATTTTTCCTTTTTCATAGTCCTTTTCTTTATAGTGCAAGTACTCCTTCATTTTAGAAAATTCAGTTTTTTAAAGCTGTCCCACGGGTCATTTTGGTGCTTATTTGCTTATAATTTGGTCTTCTCACAATGAAAGTACTTGCTGAAATAACACTTTTTAATTTCTTTTTTATCTTTTGAGAAGACATCAAAACTACCTGTAATTTTGCCAAGGATTTCAGAAGTAGGTATTTCCTTGTTTAAGATTAATGAATTAACTTCTATGTTAAGATTAATGCAAGTGTGTTTCCTTGCTGTATTTAAATATCTAAATTCAATCTACTGTCTGCATTGCAAATGCCCTTGAATAGGGTTCTGCAGGGTGCTGAGATCTCTGCCTTGATATGGAAGCTTTTAAAACACGATGCTATCACTGACAGAAAGAAAAAAGTTATGGTGATGTGCTGAGTAGATAAAGGGGAGATTAGGCAGCAGCTGCTGGGTCAGACACTAATGAAAATGTATTAACAAGGGGAAAAGGAACAGTCTTGGGCTGCTTTTGAAAAATCTAAACTTTCAAAGCATCCAATTAGAGACTCGGTCTAGTGAGTGTGTGTCTAACAGCCACTATGGGAAAGGTTATAATAATGATATGATGTCTTCCTTGAAACTTCGGGTACATCTGATTGCCACGCAGTAACAGAACCTTTAGCTGCAAGTGAAGGATATATTGTTGGACAGAGATAGCAAATCAGCCTTGGAAGGCCATAAGCATATTCCAAGGAATGGCAGGCACGAGGAAATTTCACAACTGCCTGTTAATAGGGCTCCCAGCCCTTCCAACCGTGTTGTACTTTGTCACTGTCACTCTTACAATGGTGCTGTTTGAATCCTTAGGACTGCTGGCTGAAGCTGCAGCTGTAATAGTCACAAGAAGGAAAAGGAATATTTTTTTTCCCCTCATGCTGAATATTGTTCTAACAGACATGTTTTCTACCTTAAAATGCCCACTGGTTTCAATCTCCTGATAGCAGAGCTAATTCATGCAGCAGTCCTCTCCCCAAAAGGTTCATCTTTCAGCAGGGAAGCAATGGAGCACAATACCCAGATAAGCAAGACTCTTCTTTTCCCTGACAGGGTTGTCTTTTACAAGCAACAAAGGCAATGATAAACATCATTCTAACAGATATATAGCTTACTGCAACGACTTTGGTTTATGTTTGGCAAGTTAGAAAAAAATGCCCAGTTATCTATATTTTTACAAGTAACACATTTCATTTCAGCACAGGACTCTGTTTTCCTACTGTCATGAAGGGAGATTCCTCATAAGGAGTCTAACGGTGCTGAAGAAATACTTCCCAGCTCAAACTCCTTTTTCATGGTTGTTATCACAGAAGTCAAAGCTGCCACTTCACTTGTGCTGCTTTCACACCCCTGGCAGCCTGTGTCTGTGTTCATAAAAAGGAGACACTTGTATCCATATTGGGTTTTGCTCTGATCAAAGCTCAGATCCTCTGGAAATTTCCATAAAATCATGATAAAGCCAAACAACCTACAGTAACTAAAACTTCAAATACAGTCTAAAGGGGGAAGGTGAGAAAAATCTCTAGAGACCAGAGTGGATACTTTCATTTTGCACTAAGTAGCAAATAGTTTTAGCCAGACAGAGGTAAACATGGCTGTTCTGCCTTAACCATTCAGCTTCCTCAAGTTCCTATCAGAAATATTCTAGGCAAGCTGTTTTGCTCCCTTCCTCCCTTCTTCCCTTCCTCCCTTCTTCCCTTCCTCCCTCCCTCCCTTCCTTCCTTCCTTCCTTCCTTCCTTCCTTCC